>OZ025243.1:44605969-44968469 GCA_964019155.1 Osedax fenrisi
CATAATAATATAGGCTATAATAGAGGTATATATTCATAGACTCAGTAAATACAATTTGACAAGCTGTATTTATCTATAATGGTAATACTGTTGTATTTCTTCACCTGGGATATTCGCTACAATTGACTGAAAGATTTAGAAAAATGTCTATTCTTCTTGATTAATTAATATACAATGATCATACTTGAAATATTTGTGGAGATTTAAAGGTTATATCGGTACTTTTGGGACACCAAGTAGGATACATAACATATCCATTATTTCTCTGTTTATGAGATAGTAGTGTATATAGGCACCTATTAGTAAATATGCTAATCATTGTAAATAACGTTTTTCATATATGTCAGTTACAGAGCATTTATAAATTTATTTTAGCATGGTTCATACAAGGCTAAGTCACAATCTCTTATTAATACAGGCATATTATATATCCATTAATAATAACCTATTACCACCATTACTCATTAAACTTGGATTAATGAAGAATTTTGTAAAAATATTGGATAAGGAGGTGCATTATTTTACTCATTTACAACAACGATTTATACTTATCATTGAATCTAAATTAAGGAGGTAACTTATAATGGACCAAAAAATAGGGAGTTAATGAGCAATACTATTTTGATTTATGAAACATATTGGACATTTTCTCAGTACACATCTAGATTATTTATCTGATAACATTGTTACTATAGTGAAGAACAAGGATGTACTTTAATCAAGATATATTTACAATAGAAAATAGATACCAAGTAAAATCCTAGATGATTATTGTTGGAGTCAAAAAGGGATATTAAAAGGACTTCAAATAGAAGAAAATCATTACAATAATTGTTTAATCAATGAATATTATAAAATTAACTATGTACATTATTATTTTGTATCATTATTTATTAGAATATACCAAATACTATTGAAAAAAATTCATTGCATTTCCGATAATTTTCTTTATTTTTCCTATTTTTGTGATTTTTTCATAAATTTTCAAACTTAAATAAATAAAAACTTGATCTGATCTGAAAAAAATACTTACATATTTAAAATCAGTATGAAAAACTAGTCTAGAATCAATTAACAGAACCCAGACTTCAGAGTTTTTTAAATTTTTTTCAAATGTCGACCAGTGTAATAGATCCTATAAAAATAGAGCAGTAGAACTCCTTTAATAATACCTAATATTATATTTCCACGTAGTATTTTATAATATTAATTAAATTGTAATATATTTTATAATAATGTTATTGTTAAGATTACTAATGATAGAAATATAATAATATAAATAAATAATCTAACGGTTATTAAATGTAATAAAACACGGATCATAGTCAGATATATCATCATCTATAACCTCACATGATCTGCAATATAATATGTTGTCGCTATCTATATTAAACAATTTAATTAATATATATATAGAATAATGAAATTAAAACATTTTAAAGTTACCGTAAAAATAAACGACTAATAAGCGAAGATAGAAATATATTATATTTTTAAAATAATCTCATACTATCTAAATTATAACATATATATAATATATATAATATATTACATACATATATATTATATATATTATGATGATGATGATGATGATGATGATGATAATAATGTTTATTAGCATTTATAATATGTGTGGGAACTAGGGTAGATCATTTTGAACGTTTTTTAGCTAGCTCACAATAGGTCATAAATATTATATTAAACATATTTGTGAAGTTTACAACATATTTAATATTGGTAAAGAAAAGTGCACTTTAATGATGACATATTTGCATTTCTGATTCAATGTAAATTTCTATTTTAATTATATATTTTATGTATTTGTGTAAGTGTGCGTTGTAATACAAATAAAATATTTGAAATATACGTGTATACATATATTATAATATTAATAAAGTATAAAAAATTACGTAAATATTTAAAATTAATTTTAATTTTTTAAATTTATATACTAATATAATTTATTCGATTATTTGTTTATAAATTATTTTAATTAAGTATTATCATTTGTTGTGAGCTTATAATAGATATCTACGAGGTATAATAAACAAAAGTATTCTCTAACAACACATTTTTTACGACTAGTTTTCCAGAAATTTAATTATTGTTAAAATACTCAATAAAAGTAATTTTTAGTATAAGTATATGATATTTTTATATTTATAATATTTATATATATTTATAATATTTATAATTTTATATTCATATAATGATGATAGACATATATAATATAACATTTTTTTGTATTATTCCAGTGATAATTTTTTTTTGATTTAGAAAAATTTTAAAATAAATTAAAATTATTTAAAAAAA
Source organism: Osedax fenrisi (assembly GCA_964019155.1). Lineage (NCBI taxonomy): Eukaryota > Metazoa > Annelida > Polychaeta > Sabellida > Siboglinidae > Osedax > Osedax fenrisi. Next base: position 44,608,283 of record OZ025243.1, read on the forward strand.
ATTGTTAACATTTTTTAAAGGATTTTTTATATATATACTACATATGATAAAAGACAATTTTTAATTGTAAATAATTGTTCCTTTCATATATTGTAATTTAATTTTTTTTCGTAATTTTCAATTTAAATTCCTATATTTTTTAAATATTGTTTATCATTTATAATTTTGTAATTTTTCAATTATTATTTTTTTTATTATATTTATAATGATTAAGAGGAGTTATTCCGAGGTAGTTGATATTTTTCTATGAAGGGGACTAAAAAGTTACCAGAACAATCTCTCCTATTGGCCACCACCTAGTAGGTGCATATAACAATATAGAATGAAAACAATAAATAGATAAATAAATTAGATAAATAAATAAACAAAACGATAAAATAGTAGAGTTTAAAAAAAATAGTAATGTTGATCAAAATTATCAAAATAAGTGAATATATTACATTGAAGATATGTAAGATTTGAGGTATGTAATAAAGGACGGATATGCATGGATAGATCTAATATAGGTAGGTAGGGAGTTCCATACGGATCGAACAATACAACTGAAGGCGTGTTTATGGTCATTCTGGTATGAGATATAAGAATTAGGGATATATCGGCATTTGAACGTAAGAAAGTTATTGGGCGTCTTAGTGTTAGTAAGAAAGTAAAATAAGCAGGAGAAGTATAATATATTTCTCAATGAGCGAGTGATATATCACTCTATAGAAGGTGTAGGAGTGAACTTTTTTTTGAGGGAATCTGTTGTAAAGGAATTAGTGGGAGTCGGTAATTGAATGATCACATCGATTAATGGAGAAAATGGTTCGTATAGATGCACGAATTATTCGATTTAATGGGCTTAATGAAGTATTATGGAGATGGTATAGTAGTGAGGAGCAGTAGTAAATATGAGGGATGACGAGTGAGTTTATGAGGACAGTGGTAAGAGGGCGAGTTAGGTCTTTTCTTATATGACGAATTTTGAAGATGTGATAGTTATCTGATTTAGATATATCAGCTATATGGGAATTTTGGGATAGGTTTGCATCAAAAATAACACCAAGATTTATAACAGATGATGAAAGAGTGATATGAAGACCGTCTATAATAACAGGAGGACAATAATGATAGTTGTATTGGATATTTAGGAGTACAGATTTCGAAGAGTTAAGTAGAAGGTTGTTTAATGAGAAGCCATACTCTGATAGTTAAAGCATATTTACATAATTATGAATTATATGGTAGTACATTGGAGGGGTTGGATAAGAAGGAATATAGTTGAATATCATCAGCGTAGGCCTATATGTAGGCCTATATGTGATAGTAGACATCTGGAAATTGACCAATAATATCATGTATAGAGATGATGTATATTGATAAAAGGAGGGGGCCGAGAACGGATCCCCGAGGAACACCATAATGAAGAGATCGAGTTTGTGTAGAGAAATTTAAAATTTTCACGGATAATGATCTATTTAATATATAGGAAAACATATTTTAGTATAGTTCCACGTAGACCAATCATTTCTAATCTTGAGATAATAATGGAATGGCTTAAGGAATCGAAAGCATAATATAGGTCTAATAATATAAGTTGTAAGGAGATAGATGAGATATAATAGAGAATATTATTTTGTATTTATTATAGCGTAATTTCAGTTGAATGTCCTCGTATAAATGCACTCTGAAATATATCATATAATTTGTTATCAGCTATAGATCTATCACCCAGAAAACCAAATATGGTTTTTTACGTTGTATTTGGTTGAATTACGTTGCAAAAGTTAATAAATATGTTTATTGTGTAACTTCACATGAAACATATAATTATTTATAAATATATTTAAAAAATATTGGTTGCATTTAAACATAAAATATAGTTAAAACAAACTTTAATCAATTTATTTATAAATATGTTGAAAAATGTAGATAAATACTATTTATTTGCAACTATAAATACATTTCTTATAAATGAATGATAACATTTTGGTTGCATTTAAATATAAAATATAGTTAAAAAAACTGTAATAAATTTATTAATAAATATGTTGAATAATATAGGTAAATACTATTTATCTGCAACTATAAATACATATCATATAATTGAATAATAGAATCTATATATATATATATATATATATATATAAATATATATAGGTATCATGGGTATATCACCTATATATATCATATGTAATTGTAATATTATAATTAATAGTATGAAACATATTAATATAAATTATATTATTATTTAATGGTCCTAAATAATATTTACTTATTATAGTATATTATAGTATTGTTATAGTATTATATTCCTATATTATATTATTATAATATTTATAATAACCCAGCAAATAGTAATAGCTTCATAATAGAAACATAATAGCAACATAATAGCATATATAATAACCTCAAATGTTTACATTGTGCTATTATGCTATATTATGTTGCCATTAAAAGTATATTATGCTGTTATTAATTTGTAATGCTATTATGCTGCTATTATGTTTCCATTAAATATATATTATGCTGCTATTATTTTGCTATTATAATAATAACAACATAATAGCAACATAATATCATTAAAAATTAATATTAATATTATTAATTTATTTAGAAAAATAAATTATTTAAATATATTAAAATAATATATATATATATATATATATATGAATTAATAATATTAATATTATTTGAATAATTATTAATTTATAAATTATATAATTTATAAATTATATAATTTATAAATTATATAATTTATAAATTAATAAATATATAAATATATAAATATTAAAAATATAAAAATGTTATGCAACGGTGGGGATTCGAACCTAGACTTTTTGAAAAAATTTATTAAAATACATCACGCTAGACATCCTGGCCAAATCACTATTTTTTATTTTTATAAATTTACGTATAATTTAAATATGTGGGATATAATTATAGAGAAAAGTGGATGTAGATATAAATTGGTAAATAATTATTTAATATTATTCATTTTTTAATCTAATATAATTCATAATATAAATTCTTACCTATTATGGTGTTACCTTATTATGCAATTGTCATTTAACTTAATAATAATGTGTATATATTTGTTCTGAAGTAATTAAGTATACTTACATATATTACATGTAGGTATGTCAACAGTATGTCAATTTGACATGATGTAAGCTTACATGGTTACATTATGCTATTATGCTGTATTTCAAGTAGAACAAATATAGTATATAGGTATATGTATTATAATATAATCCATCGATATTTTATCCGTTATGGTAAATGTTATAGTAACTTTAAGTTAAACTTATCATTTCTAATAGTAATAATTTAAATGTAATCAAAAATAAAATTTATTAACAAACATTTAATTGTACAGTTACTATAACGGATAACTTCGCAATGGATTATATTATTATACATATATAATATATTGGTTCTACTTGAAATTAAACAGGCATTCTAAAACTATATCGATCTCATGTTTACGTAACATATTAGAATTATAATCGTATATAAAGAATAATTTATAATAGCAATAATTTAAATTTAATCAAAAATAAAATTTATATATAAACATATTCAACGTGCAGTGCACGTCGCGTTGCGAATACGTGTTATTTATATCTGAATAATCGTGTATGAATATAAATTATATATCACTGTAAAGACAATGATTCATTAATTCAACTAGTCTATATCGAATTAATTGTTTTTAACGCGCAGAATAGTTCAATTCCTTGATTATAATATTCATTTCCTCGAAGTTCACTCTCATAAGGCCCGCCCACAACATATCACGTGTGAAAATATGCCACTCGTATCATTCTAGAATTTTCTACATTTTTTAATTTTACTTAACTCTAAAATAATACTTTTATCATATTATCATGTTTATATTGATAATAGTAAAACATAAGATTCTGTATTATAACATATAAATACTTCAAGCAAAATATCTAAACACATGAAGACTAATGAAAAAAAGAAAAAAGGTTTTATTTAGATATTTAAAAGATAAAATAAATTTAATAATTCATATAATAATTATTATAATAATATATGAATTAAACAATATTTGATATATGTGTTATATATGTATAACTTGTAACTCAATGTTTAATAATTAAGGCATAACTTAATAATTTAAATATTAAAATTATTTATTTTTTAAATTATTTTAAAAATATTATGGTATACATACATATGTACTTTGTTTCAATAGTTATAGTAAAATATGTTATCAGAGTTATAAGACTATAGTATAGCTTCGGGTATTTACTAAATACAATTTATATATAGAACCACGCAAGTATTCTTACGCAAGTATTCTTACGTGGTAAGCATTCTAAATAACTAAAAATGGCGAAATAGATCCAGAAATTCCATATACATTTATATATCCATAATTATTAATTCTTATATTATATAATATTATATTAAATATATATAATTATTATAATATTATAATAATATTATAAATATATTCTAGAAATAATAATGTGTTGGAGGAACTTTTACCATATACGAATATAGTTTGTATAATATAATTTGTATCACTAAAGCATAACTTATTAATTACATATGTATTCAATAAATCTATTTGATAATAATTTATTATATTCTAAGAATAATTTCTATAAGAATAATTTTGTTATAATTACAATAGCTCATATTATATAAATTCTGATATGTATAAAGTATACTTATTATTATTAGAATAATAATTTGTTTTATGTTATCTTTCCAAATTTTATTATTATAATTTTTGGATCAAGGGAACTTTATGATCAACGGACTTCAATGTCCGTAGATTTTTCCGATATACGTAAAGTTACTCTTATATACTATCTCTATATATTTACAAATGTCCGCGGATCGTAAAGTTACTATAATATACATATATGTCTATATATTTAAAGATGGTAGCAGATCGTAATGTTATTATTATATACATTATATATATATATATATATATTCATAGATGTGGAAATCTGTGAATAATATCGATGTCCATCGAATTTGTCCATTGATCGTAAAGTTCTCTTGATCCTAATTTTTTAATATATGTAAATTATAATGATTATTAATTTTTATTAGGTAAATGAAAAATTACTAAATGTATACGTTTTTAATTAATTAAATACTACTTTACAATATTATTGTAACTATAAAATCATTATATATTGTACATATTTTTTTTTATTACCTTGTTACCTTGGTCCCTTAGCCTGTTGAGCCGTGGGGGCGTGTCACGTTGAAACAAAATTTTCTCCACTTCTTCCGGTCATATACAATTTCATTTAGTTCATTGAAGCCTTTTCCGGTCCATTCTTTTATATTATCTATCCATTGTTTTTTTGGACGTCCACGGGATCTTTTACCTTCGACATTACCCTGAAGGATTATCTTGGCAAGTCCATCGCCTCTGGTCACGTGTCCATACCATTTCAGTTTTCTCCTTTTAACTGTTGTGAGGATATCGGTGAAGGGGCTTGTTAATGATGATGATATTCGGTCTATTATTTCTTGATTAGTAACTCTATCAAGGTATGTTATACCGAGTAATTTTCTGATGTTCTTCATTTCGAATGCTAGCATTCTTTTCTCGAGTTCAGCAGTTAGAGTCCATGTTTCACATGCATACAGGAATATCGAGTTGACAAGAGAGTCCATGAGTTTTAACTTGTACTTTAGACGTATGTCTTTATCATTCCATATTATCTTTAGATTGCTATATGCTTGACTTGCTTGTGCCGCTCTTGACAGGATTTCTTTTCTTGATCCATTTTCGTTTATGATTGATCCTAGATATTTGAAGCTTTTTACGGTCTCAATTATTTCGCCATGAATATCAATGTTTGGTTGACAATTGTCGTCGTTTAACATAAGCTTAGTTTTAGAAGGATTTAATTCCATTCCAAATCTATTTGCTGATTTAAAAAGACACTCAGTTAAATTTATTAGTTCTTCTTCCGAGCCAGCTAAACCATCTATATCATCAGCAAAGCGGAGATTTGTTATATTTCGGCCATTTATCTTTATTGAACCAGTATGATTGCTTAGCGCGTCGTTCATTATATCTTCTAGGAATATATTAAATAAAGTAGGTGAGAGAAGACATCCTTGTCTTACTCCGGTTTTCGTTGGAAACCAATCGCCACATATTCCTTTATGTATTACTGCACTGCTTGCCTTTTCATATAAACTTTGTATTAAATTAATTAACTTTGTATCGATATTATATTTCTTCATTGAGGACCATAGTGCATTTTGCCACACTCTATCAAATGCTTTTCGGAAATCAATAAATATATGATATAGCTTTTTTTGTTGTAGGTTATGTTTCTCGCATAGTATTCTTAGGTTGAATATTTGTTCTATCGTAGATCTATCTTTCATGAATATATTTTTTTTTATACTTATATAATATTTTACAAATATTTTATTAACATTTAAAAGTTAAATTTGATAATGTCTGTATCAAATTATAATAAATATTATAAATCTGTAAAACGTAGCCATAATTTAAGTAATATATTGAATGTATAAAGTTTGCGTGAATTTTGTAGTGATTTATTAAAATCACTACATGACGACCATAAAGAATTGTCATTATAAATTATAACTTTATTAAATAATCCACAACGAAATTCATTAATATTAAAATCTTATGTACGTATTATTATTTAAATTTTAAAAAAATTGTGTATACTAATCTTTTATCATATTCAAAAAATCTATTATCACAACATATCTGTGTCAATATAAATAGTTCGGTTGCCGTGTCGAGTTTCTAAAGAGGTCGTATGCCGTGTCAAGTTGCTAAAGAGGTCGTCTGTCATGCCAATCTGCTAAAGAATTCACCTACCATGTCGAGACGTAATATAGCTGATGTACGTATTCTTATTTAAATTAAAAAACACATTTGTATAATAATCATATTCGAAAAATCTATTATCACAACAGATCCGTGCCAATCTAAAGAGTTAGCTTGCCGTATTGAGCTGCTAAAGAGGTCATCTGCTGTGTCAAGTTGCTAAAGAGGTCGTCTTTCGTGTCAATATGCTATAGAGCTCACCTGCCGTATCGAGTTTCTAAAGTGTTCACATACCATGTCGAGCCGTAATAGATTTCTATCAGCTTTGCCATGTATACGCCGTAAGAATATCTTAATGTTTAAGAGTTAACTCTATATAATTATTATTATGATTATTATTAGATGTTATTATTTTCAATTATATCTTATATTATCAAATTGATATTTATAATATTCAGTAATGAAAATATTCCCATTAAGGGGGGAAGGCACGCGTTCATCTAAACAATTCTATTTTAGCTCTATCTAAAAACGCTAATGATAAATAACTAATGGAGATAATTTCAAGTTTTGTTAAACTAATAATTACAAAATATTATAATATATATATATATATATATATATATATATATATATATATATATATATATATATATATATATATATATATATGTATTACATTTATATATATATATTATTATTATTATCAGATTTGGTTTTAACAACCGGGTAATTGTAGAAGCAGAGCTTATCGAGACAATTACCCTTTATTATTTTGACAAGTCCTAAAAATTACAATTATAATTGGAATAATAAATTCCTGACAAAAAGAATAAACTATATATAACATAATGTTATATCTAAGTTGACTTCCTGTTTACACTAAATCTAATTATGAATAAGATCAAATAATTGTACTTATGAAGGACTTGAAAAAATTATCAAAAATCATCATATAATATATAAAAATAAACAAAATAAACATTAAGAAACCTAAAACGACTAAAAAACTAAAAACAGACAAGAAAGGTTAAGAAGAGTAAATATATGAAAATTTAATATAAAGAATAATAAATATGTGTTTGGCAAATATTCAAAAATAAATTTATAAATTATCTACACAAAGTAAAACATATTTAGATAGTTTTCATAAGTCGAAGAGTAGTTATAGTATAAAATATGGAAAAAAGAAGAAATTAATGTAAAAATGTAAAATGTAAAAGTCTGAGTAAAGATAAAATGTATTAATAATAGTATATAATTTTATATAAAAGCGTAATTATAGTATAAAATATGGATAAAAAGGAGAAATCAATGTAAAAGTCTGAGTAAAGATAAAATTTATTAAAAATAGTAAACTAAAATTAAAAAAATGTTAAAATATAATTTGAAGTAGAAAAATAATAATTATATAATAATAAATATTGTGATTAAAAAATCACAAGGTTAAAAAATAATTAAAAATATTATTACTGAAAAGGGAAATATATACTAATTTTCTTTTATCAATATTTAATTCATTCCAAAGTCTTGGTCCATATGACATTAAAGAATTATTCATATAGTTATATTTATTATAAGGTTGAATGAAATCAAAAGTACTTCTTGTATTAATTTTTTTTTTAGTTATTCTTTTATAATGTTTATAAATACTTGGACTACAAGTTTTATAATATATTCTATGCATAAATATTAGTGTTTTATATTTACACAAATCAAAGATATTTAATAACTTATGATCAATAAATAATTTTTTTGAACTAAAATCTATAGGTTTAGAAAAAACTAATTTTAATACTTTTTTTTGTATAACATGAATACAGTGTTATATTAGATTTATATGTATGCCCCCAAATTTCTAAACAATAAATTAAATGGGGATAAAAAAGTGCATAATAAAGTTTAATCATAGCTGATTCATTAAGGCAGAATGATACATTTTTTATGATCCAATATATTTGTAATAATGTATTCTTTAGAAATTGAAAATGAGATTTCCAGTTCAATGAATTATCAATGATTAGTCCAAGGAACTTTGTTTCAGATACTTGAACTAGAAGCTCATTTTCAATTTCTATTTCAAATTCTATATCATTTCTAAATGACATGCAGTGAGTTTTATCAATGTTAATTGTCAACTTATTTGATTTTACCCATAACATTATTTCATTAATTGTCAGCTGTAATTTAACTTTTGGTTTGTTCGCTGAAAAATCACTAATTATAATATTGGTGTCATCAGCAAATAGTATAAAAGTATTATTAATAGAGCAGGTCGGCATGTCATTAATAAATATAAGAAAAAGAAGCGGCCCAAGAATAGAACCTTGGGGGACACCGATATCTATATTAGTAGTAATAGACATACAGTTATTATAATTTGTAAATTGACTTCTGTTTTTAAGATATGATGATAACCATGATAGATGTAATCCTCTTATACCGTAAAAGTCAAGCTTTTTTAAGTGTATTTCATGGTTGACTGTGTCAAATGCTTTTTTTAAGTCAATGAATAGGCCAACACAGTATTTATTGGAGATCAGAGAATCAATAATAGCTTTTTGAAGGGTTTCTATAGCATGGAGGGTACTGAGGCCTTTCCTGAACCCAAATTGTGAACTACTAATTATGTTATGAAAATCACAGAAAGAAAGTAATCTTGAAAAAAACAATTTTTCTAAGATTTTCGAGAATTGAATATTCAAACATATGGGTCTATAATTATTAAAGTCATTTTTATTACCTGATTTATAGATGGGAATAACTTTGGATTTTTTAAACAAATTTGGAAAAGTGCCTGTTGAAAAAGAAAGATTAAAAATATATGTTAAAGGTTCAGCTATAGTGGATGAGATTAATTTTACGAGTTTCATAGATATATCAAGTTTATCCTTAGATATTTTTGGAGAAAAATTATCAATAGTTTTAATGACCTCACTAATTGTGATTGGAGATAAAAATAATGAATAATAATTACTATTTTCAAGGTAGTCGTTGAACGATGTATTAGGTGAACAAATGTTCTTAGCTAGTTTACTACCGACTTGTATAAAGTATTCATTACATTTATTTGCTATTGTTTCATCTTTTATTTCCTTTCCATGTATATCAAGTACTGATATTTTTGTATTCTTTTTTTGTATAGGATTTATCAATGAATTTATAATTGACCATGTAGTTTTAATGGATTTACTGTTATCCAAAGATTTAGTATACAAATCCTTTTTACACTTTCTTATAATATTCGTGAGATCATTTTTATATTTTTTATATATCCTAAGATTATTATCATTTCTATTATTTATATATTTTATATACAGCTTTTGTTTTTTTCTACATGCTTTCTTTAAACTTTTTGTAAACCAAGGAATATCTTTTTTGCGAAAAATATTATTAGATTTATCTTTTTTAAGGCATGTTTTATCATAAATTTTACTAAAATGTGTAATAAAAAGGTCAAGAGAAATATTAATATCTTCAGATTTTATAAATGTCCAGTTTGTCTCATTAAGTTCTTTCATTAATTTATTAACATTGTTAGTGTTATTTATATTGTGAGTTATAATTGGAACATTTTGTTTACATTTGAAACGTATTTTATTTAATTACATTAAGATAAAAATTGGCAAGTGATCAGTAAATTCATATTGTAAAATACCAGATGAAATATAAGAAAAATTTCCATTATAAAAAATATTGTCAATCAATGTAGAACTATTATTACTGATACGTGTTGGTTGATTTATAGACTTAAATAGGTTTTGTAATTGCAATGTGTTTAAAAAAGAATCTGTAATAGTATTGGCTTTAAGTATGTCTATATTAAAGTCCCCACAGAGAAATATATGTTTACCATTATATACATTGAATTTTTCAATAAAATTATTTAGATAAACAAAAGAATCTTTTTCCAATGAGGGAGATCTATAAATTGAACTGGTTATAATATTTCTAGTATCAAGTTTAATTTCTATAGTAATTGTATCAATGTAAAGGTTACTAAGAGATAGAATGACAATTTTATTTGTAGAAAATGAACTCTTAATATAAATAGAGACGCCACCAGCTTTTTTGTGATTTCTAATAGTGTGAAAAGAGGTATATCCCTGTAATTCAAATAGATTCATATTAAATTCATTGAACCAATTTTCACATATTGAAATAACATTAAATGTATTATGTATAAATTTAAGTAATAACTTTAAATTATCAAAGTTTTTAACTATACTTCTACCATTTAATTGTAGTACATATAACGTATTTAAGTTGTATTTTAATTTATTAAGTTCATTCATCGACATATAAGGAGAAACATGGTCAAAATTATAATTAAGATTCTCTGGATCATTGCAAAGAGTTGGATCATTATGAAATTGATTATCAATCATGGTCAGGTGTAAAAAGTAAATAAGATGTATAAAATAAATATGAATAGAAATGTAAGATAAAAATGATTATAAAGAAGTATAAAATTGTAAAATTAAAAGCATATATGAAGGTTTTATATAGAATAAAATAAGTAAATGAGTATGTATATATATATTTATAACGAGCATGGAAAATTAAAAGTAAAAAACAAAAACATAAACTGATTTTTTTTAAATAAAATATTATTGTTAAGTTTAAAATTATAATAATAAATAGTCAACATTTATCAACGGGGAAAAAAGAGTTTGATTTATTGATATCATATTTATAGTGTTTGATGAGATCGTAAGGTGATTTTATTGTCAAAATTACATCATCATTATCCTTTAGCGTACAACATATAAATCCATTATAAGACCATGAACTTTTAGTTAACTCATCACGTTTTAAGGAATGTAATAAATTACTTCTTCTGTGAGTTAGATCTTCATTAATATAGATTTTATAATTTAATGTATCTTTTATCTTTTTTCGTGCTAGGTAGAGATCATTACGCACTGAACGTCTATTAAAGCGTACTAACGTGCTTGATAACTTACTCTTGGTAGGTAACTTATGAGCTATATTAATGTCTGCATGTACAATATGAACTCCCAGTTGGGATCCAAATTCTATTATAGCATCAGCATATGATACGTTTTTTTCAACTATAAGACCAGCAATTTTTAAGTTGTCTCTCCTAGAATACTGATCAATATCATCAGATCTAATACTGGCAGCAATAAGGCTATTTTCTAAGGTATCAATTTTAGTTTTGAGATAATCAACCTCAGCTCTGACTGCCACGAGAGACTTAGTTACAGCATTTTCAATTATATGTTTAATGTCTAGGGTAACTTTTTCTATTACATTAGCTACTATTAATTGATCCTTTTTATTTAATTTATCTGCCATTATAACAGAATATTTTAATTATTGCTAATACAATTTAATAATAATTATATATTACTTTATATACTTTTTAGAAATATATCTGACAATTTAATAAACGAATTATAAAAATAATTATGAAAATATATAAAAAAAATATATATATCAATATATTTTATGTATACATATATTTATATTATATTATATATATTATATATCAAATTAAAATGTAAAGTCTAAATAATGAAATTTATATCACCTGCATTTGATTATGTGCATATAAATATACTGATATATAATGTATTCATATACAAATTGACTATATTGAAATGAAAGAGATTACATAATACAATCAACAACAACAAAATCAGAAATCACTGAAGCATGATGAATGATTTTAGAATTAATGAATTATACATGATAATAACATTGATTTCAAATGAAAATATAATTATTTATTTACAGATTTAAAGTTATATAATAATATTATTTAATAAAAAAAAATTACAGACTATTATAAATATACTAATATACTCTTATATATATAATTTTAGTTAAGATATTACTCAGCTGTATGGAGATATTATAGGATTATAAGATAGTAAAAATAAATACGTCTTAAAGCAAAATTAGTGTAAACAGGAAATGACATATATATATATATATATATATATATAAATGACAAGTGGTAAATAAACAACACTGAAACAATAATAATTAGTACTAATCAGGGTTGGGGTAAAATACACTTTATCAAATACAAATACATATACATTTTTCTTAAAGAATCAAATACAAATACAAATACAAATATGTATTACATTTTTATACAAATACAAATACAATTACAAAATATTAATACATTAAATATTAAATCATTTGATTTATTCATATTTTAAATCATATGGGCATATTTGATTTAAATTAATAATCCTTATCCATATACCAGATTGCATAATAATTAATTGAAATATATTTAAAATATATTTAATACCTAAAGAAAATCAATAAAATAAAAAACTGTAAACAATAGACTTGTTGTTTGAGATATTATAAGTTATAATTTATAAAGCGCTGTTCACATGAGAAATCTATTCAAGAAATTTCGCAATGGAATTCTTATTAATTCCCAAAATGTAAAAGTCTATATTTTTTCTGCGATTTTTACTAAATGTTCTAATACCAATTTATTCTAGTTTATGTGACAATTTATGTAATTTGTAATTGGTAAAGCGCACGTACATGTATACTGACTAACATTAATGCATATACATTTACATTTCTATAGGTCAATCTAATACCAATCAATTATAATCGTTTACGATTACGATAAGTAATTCAATTTAAGTTATTTAATCGTTTACGAATGTTTAATTAATAATTAATAATAATTTATTAATAATTATAATATATAATTCCTTATATAATTATTAAATTATGAATATATATATTACCACTTTATGATTATATAATGTACTTAAGTTCATATGTTCATCAAATGTATGTATTTTTAAGTACCCTAACATTTATACCGCTAGGGGATTTTTTAACTGGAATTCCTAAGAATTTATTGCGAAATTACTGGAATAGATTTCTCATGTGAACAGAGCTTAACACATATGTTTTATATATAGAATATAAATTCATAAATTTATTTATATAGTATTCATAAAATTCTTTGAAAATTATTGTTCTGTTATATAATTTATATTATTTAATAAATGTATTATTTAATATAAATTATTGTTAATTTGTTAATTTTTTAATTCATAAAGTAATTGTTTAAATTGTATTTAAAAATGTATTTGATCAAATACACCAAATACAAATACATCACTGATTAATTATTCAAATACAAATACAAATAAAAAATCAGCGTATTTAAATACAAATACATATTTGACCCCATCCCTGGTACTAATATAGAGTAGTACTTAAATAAATATTATAATGAGATATACAAATAAAATAAGTATAGAAGTTATAAAATAGAAAAATATTAATTTATTTTTATAGTAATAGTTTAATAATAGTTATAAAGTATTATACAAAATAAATAATGAATAGTATAAAATTAATACAAGAATATAACGTCTTGCGTAGACAGCTAATTATAGAAAGAACATTTATAAATTTTCTGTTTAGAGCTTCTCTTTTCAACCAATGATATCTTGTTATATGCATATGTGATTTTTTTATCAATTATACTTTATCAATAATCTATGCTTAATGTAAAAATATAAATTTGTTTAGTAAAATATTTGTATGCGATATCGAAATATATAATTAAATGTGACAAGTATTTACAAAAATCCTGTCAATTTCAAATAATTATTATATCGATTACGCTTATAAAATCACTTATTAAAATAAATACTATGAATATACAAATAATTACAGAAATTTTACAAATTTATAAATAAGATATTAAAATATGTAATACAATTTTTTAAGGGCACGGGGCACGGGTTTTTCGTTTACATGTAAAAGATACAAAAAAGGACTCATTTTCAAAACTTAATTCACTAAGTAATTTATATTAAAATTATAAAATTTTTTTAGTTGTATACTGATTAATCTGATAATTGTTATTCATAATTTCCAAGTTTTTTTTTTAATAATCTAAGAGTTATGCATATCTATGTATATGACATACAAAATATTAACAAAAATGTTACAAAAATACCATTTTAAAAATAAATATAAATTCTTATCAATACAAAAACTATAATAATAAAGCTACATATGTTATGGATATAATGTAAAAAAAAAAATAGAATAAAGTAATATTACTAAACTTATTGAAATTATAGTGAACGTAGTTGGTCAAAATAATTATTTTGTATAAATCAAGTTTAAAGTTAAAGTTACATTTTATTGATATTTTACATATAAATGACATATTATATATATATATATATTTAAATGAATACATGTATATAAATGTAATATAGATATCAGTATAGTTATATAAAATTAATATATAGATATATATATAATGAATACGAATAATAATATAATCAGTATAAATCAGTATAAATAATACATCATATAATCATAACAAAAAAGCATATATAAATTTTATATATAAATGAATACATGAGTATATGTATATAAATGTAATATAGATATCG
The DNA here is from genome assembly GCA_964019155.1 of Osedax fenrisi. Taxonomy (NCBI): domain Eukaryota; kingdom Metazoa; phylum Annelida; class Polychaeta; order Sabellida; family Siboglinidae; genus Osedax; species Osedax fenrisi. Next base: position 44,623,514 of record OZ025243.1, read on the forward strand.
TTATAGTTATATAAAAATAATATATATATATTATGTAGAATATATATAATGAATACGAATAATAAACAGTTATATATAGTATATGAGTATATGTATATAAATGTAATATAGATATCATTATAGTTATATGTCAATATGTTATGAATCCAGCTGTCATATTTTATATTTATAATAATAAAAACGCCACCTATACACAATTGCATCATATAATAATCTTTGCTTCAGTTTTTAGATTATGAAATTTGATTTTATAACCACGTAAATATATGCATTTTACGAAATCACATATATAATAAATCAATTATTTCAAAATATTTATTACAAATATTATTTTTTCTTTATAGTTGTTTTAAAATGCTTCTTTTTATTAGTTTTATTTTACGTAAATAAACCATTTTGGTACCATTTTAAAGATAATATTTCAAATATTATAAATAAATAATAAAATAATATTACAAATAATTTTTTTTTTCATGATTTTTACCCGTGCCCTGTGCCTTTAATACGCGCCTCATATTTCAATACACCCTTAATTTGTATTGGTTTAAAATTTGAATTTGAAATTAAAATCAATATTTAATACCTATAGTTACCATATATGCGCATATTAGTGGTCAATGATAACACTAATATATATATATATATTATTTACTATAATAATAATATTAAATGTTTGGCAAGAAAATAAAACGATTCTGTGGCAGGAAAACAGAACGAATCTGTGACAGCTTTTGAAAATGACGATGATATTATTACTTAAATAATAAATATATATTTAGAAACTATTTTTCTTTTAATAGGGTAATGGTAATGTCACTTATTTAATCAAAATATGTAGAATATTATAATATATATATATATATATATATATATATATATATATATAATTTAAGTATATTTAATTTAGACTAATTTTGATATATAGATAAATTATATATTTTATATTTATGTTTAATTTAACTTAGTAATATAGTTAAAAAACCTAGTTTATATTTATGTTTAATTTGACCTAGTTTAAATATATAGTTAAAAAATCTAGTTTATAATTATGTTTAATTTAACTTAGTTTATAAACATATTTAAAAAATCCAGTTTTATTATATGTTTAAAATATGGTTAATATAACCTAGTTTAAATTGCTCACATTAACCTATATATTTCAACGTTGATAATAAACTAGTTTAAAATAGTTTTTTCAACTACATTTGGTTTCCTGGGCAATTGTATAGCAACAATTCGTAAGAGAAAATTACCGAGTAACGGAAGTTATGAAATGTGGCGATAGTTTGTAATTATATTAGGATCAAGTAAATGTTTTTTGAGTATTGGGTAATTATAGAATGTAATTTACAAATACAATCATTTAGGGAAATAATTATAATAAACCAGATAATCTGAAAATGCCATATGGCTTATTAAACTATTTCCTTGTAAATTAATACGAACTGGCATATTATCAGTTATATAATCTATAATGGAATTAAAAAGAGCCGGAGACATTGGGGCACCTTGTTTTACTCCACGATTGACTAGTATACTATGTGATACTCCATTTTTATATTTTAATTGAGTTGAACAATTAGAATAAGTATGCATGATATAATTGGTATATATTTTAGGAGTCCTTGCTCGTTCGTCTAATGCAACAATTTAGTTGTGAGATACTGTATCAAAATCCTTTGAAACATCTAACAAACACATCTTTAATGGGCGTAATTCATTTTTATGTTGATATATAATAGTTTTAAGTAAAAATATATTCTCAGCAATACCATCACGTCGAACAAGAGCTTTTTGCCGTGGATTAAGACTAATTGTGTTTTCAAATCTTCGTGTCAAAATTGTATGGAATAATCTATAGATATTCTGTATACAGAATATCGATGACATAGTTATTGGACGATACTGGGACGGCTAAGTACTATGCTTAGTTTTAAAGATTAAAGTAGATAGGCCTAGTTTAAATGCGGAAGGTGTAGTAGACGATATGAGATAAATATTAAAGCGAGCTGTAATATTATTTAGACCAATTTTAGTTAAATCGCATTTTTAAGACCATCTATTACCGGGCCGCCGTCGTGTAATGTGCTGTAATATGACTTTACTTCGTTTATCATAATTGGATGTATGCATTACTATTATTTACAAATGAGTGCTTACATGGAATATATGGCCTACTTATTAACTCACTCCAATATTTAACTTTTAAATCGATTAGCATTTCATTAATTTATTTTGTAATATCTTCACCACCGAAAATAGATTTAGCAAGCCTGGATCTATTTTAGAATACATTTGTTACGTTTTAGCAAATAATAAACAGCTTTGTTTACACTTAACATTTCTATTTGATTGCACGCCTATATTATCATTACGTTGTGTATTGTTAGAAATAATTTTTTACGTAATATTTTTAGTTTTTTTTAGATTATACTATTGATGAATTAATTAATTAATTGTTTATAATCTAGGTCTATTAGATTTTGAATATTGTCGAAATTAAAATTCTGTATATTTAATTGTAAACTAGGTAATATGTACTTGCTAGGGTGTAAATCTAAGATATATTGCACAATATTTGTTTTATTAGTTTAATCAATATTGTTTTATGATCTAGGACCTGTAGATAAATCATAACAATATATATATAATAATATTAAAACATTTAATATAGAAATGACATACAATTATTCAGTGATATCTATATCTTATTTAAGGATTTATTAATATTCATAAACCATAATATTGTTATACATTTTCTACATTATTTCTAAATTATTATTATAATACATATATATATATATATATATATATATTTATATATATCATATATAATATAATATACTAACTATCGTTTATTATAAGTTGATGGACACTTACATTATTGCAACTATCAATATGATTACATTGTTTATATAAATGACTTGTATACTCTATGTATGATTATGGTTATTATTATATCTTAATAAATTATTTGATATATTTGTATGTGTTATTTATAATGTAATTTAGTTATGTATACTTAAATAATAAATAAGTATATTAATATAAGTCATATGTATACTATGTACAATAATAATTAAAGTAAATTGTAATATTTATATATCATCCATCTTGATAAATCAAAATAACATTTTATTTATAAGTTATTTTTAAGAAATCTATTATTCCAAAAATTAATTATAAATATTAAAATATATTATGTTATACTAGTAAAAAGAATATAAAAAATGTACGTATTTATAGTATACATATATATATATATACAATAAATCGTGTTCATTGAAAAAACAATTATTCAATAGTATGGGAAATGCAAATAAACCTATTATTGTTGTATACTATTTTATAATATACTATTTATTATTATTAATTAAAATTGTTAAATTTATTATAAAATAAAATTATGTAATAATTAATTTATGATATTTAATTTTTGATGTTGTAATTAATACTAATATCTTGAATACAATCAATTATATTACGATTGATAACACAATATGCACTTGTGCAGACCACATCAATATTTTCAGAGAAATGTAATGATGGATCAAATTTGATACCAAGATCACGATACGATGTAAAGTTTACTATTGAAATATTATTTATAGTATACAATGGTTTATTAATAGTACCTAATGTAAGCAGCTGATTTTTTTGCAGCGTTTTCTAATTGCCAAGAATTAGACCATATAGTAGAATTTATCAATATTATGTTGTAATTTATATCTATGATTTAAATAATTAGATATAAAACTCAATTTAGTATCATTCGCTAAAAGATTAATGGATATATATTTATCAATCACTTCGACTAAATCATTGATATGTATATATTATAAAGAGTAAAGGTCCTATTACAGATCATTGTGGAACACCAGATATTATTGTAACTGTATAAGACATTTGATTGTTAACTCTTACTTTTTTGATCTACCAGATAGAAAACTACTTATCCAATAATGTATGTTACCATCAGTTGAGTGTGGACGATAAATACCAGATAATCTTATATTTTTAGTATAATGTAGTACAAGAGTAATATGCTCAATATTATTAAAATTATTGAAATATAATTGAATTGGATCTAAATTATATTTGAAGATTATCGCAACACTACCAGAATGATAGTTTCAATCATATTGAAAAATAGTATAGTTCAAGTTACCATAGAGAAGGAATGAGTCCGAGTCATTTTTTGTTAGGAATGTTTTAACAACACAAACAATATCATAAATTGTAAACTAAGAATTAACTCTAAATAAGATAGTTTTTTTCTAACACTGCGACAATTTGAGAACATTACTTATTAATTAAATGGATTTGATTATCAGGTTGAAATGTCATTAGAAGAAAAAGATTGTTGATAAGTTATAAATGATGTGGACCACTTCTCATAATCAACTTCGGGAATTTTTGAATGCAAGTCAATCTTATTAACTACTAATTTATGAATCTAGTATTTCATAGTAAATTTGTTGAAAATAATTTAATATTCGAGTCCAACATATTTGATTTTATAGCATGGTATAGGATTTGTTTACGAATAATTTCAGAATTTGGAAGAGATGTTCTAGTAAAAAATATTTCTAAAATCATAAATTATGTTTAATTTAATTTTAGAGTTATTGATAATATTATTTCTCGAAATAGGTGAATCAAACTTTAGAATAATATATTTAAAACTATAATTAAAGCTAGAGTTGAATTTATAAGTTGAAATATCGTTGTAGAAATAATGTTATAACAATAATTTAAATAGTTATTATCAAATGACATATTATTAATTTTAATCAGATTTTTAAAAATGACTGTATTTTCATCATTAATTTTGATAGCATGCAAATCGCAATTAATAGAATTAATAGAACTATCATATAATTGTATTATTATTATTATTAATATTATTATTATTATTATTATTATTATTATTATTATTATTATTATTATTATTATTATTATTATTATTAATATTATTATTATTATTATTATTATTATTATTATTATTATTATTATTATTATTATTAATATTATTAAATAAAAATTACACACATATGAAATTATTTTAAAACATTTAATAAATTAATAAATAAATAATTAATTAAAAAAATATATATTTATTAAAAATGTAAAATTATATTTTTTATTAATATATATGAATCATAAGTAATATAAAATCGAAATGTATTGACAGTATTAAGTTAACATACACATATATTCAGTAATACTATATAATTCATTTAAAATGTTATATCTACTAAATGGTTATATTTATAGATCGAATATATATAAAGTATTAAATTAATCATTATTTAACTTACTTAATGTAGAGATTTAATTGCATTAATATATAATATACAAATATATTTCAAATTTATATTAATCATATAATAGTATTAAAAGTCAAATGTATACCAAAAGTGATAAATTATTGTCATAACTATTTGGTGGACACTAAATTTAATACCAAATAGTCATTTTTACCAAATGGTTAATATTATGCTAGAAATGTCATCCACATTGGTATAGTTATATATATATATATATATGTATATGTACGCGATTTACCTACTACCCCTCTCAAGTATACTAAATACCTTCCCCAATGTTCACTGCATACTCTACGCCGACGAGATTGAATTACACCCTGAAACCATAAACTCTACTGAATTACAACTCTGCATGGATACTATACATAACTGGCTAACATCTACCCACTTGCAATTTAACGCTACTAAAACCGAAATACTCAACAATAACGCTAACTCCAACTTAGACAATTTTCCAATACTCAACATCGACTCCTCACCACTCACTCCGTCTTCTACCGTTAAATATCTTGTGATTACCCTCAACCATACATTAGACTTGGATGATAATATCACCTCACTAATAAAACGACCTCATACTTTCAATATAATATAAGGAAAATTCGACCTTTCATTGACTTCCATATCGCCAAACTCCTTACGTACTCACTTGTTCTCTCTAAAATAAATTATTGTAATACAATACATTACTCATTAGTACACATACTGCCTCTGTTACTAAACTATACCGACATGTTAACAGATCTATACTAACCATCAACATACTAAAAACTACCGACTATAATACCCCTATGACCAACCTGCGACTACAACTTAACTGGCTTACAACTCAATAAATTAACTACAAAACACTTACACTTCTCCATAAAATACTGATAACCACCGAACCCACTCTAATATTTGACGAATTTATATATAGTATAACACCCGTCTACTTATATCCTCCATTATACCCTCGTAGAAGAACCACCTTACAAATTTACTAAATTTGAAAAAAAAAATTTCACGGGCAGGCTTCGAATCTTTGGAACACGCTACCGAGAAATGTAATGAAAATAGATATGACCTTCACAATATTCAAAAAAATAATAAAAAAATATATAATTTACAACCCCATTGTATAAACCCCCACTTCTATCATATCAAACAAATTTACCTCGTATTTTTGTTTTCTCTTCTTTTTTTTTTTTCGTTCTCACACTCTTAAGTATATAATATTATTTGAGTTTCTAAATAATTACCTATCATCATCATCATGTATATATGAGAGGGACATGCGAGTAATTTATTTATAATTATAACCATATAAAATAATATAATAAAATAAACCGAAATAGTAAAAATAATAATGAGAAGCAATATAAGTATTATAGGTTTTCATGTTTCCACATGATATAAATCTTTGGATATATTTATTGAATATCTTATGGGAATTTATATATATAAAAAAGATGGGAGTTAATTCTATTGCTTATGATCAATATAACTGAAGAGTCATTATAATCCTCGATACAGATAATATCGTATATTATAGTTGTATATAGTATGAATAGAGATGGTAATAGTTATTAGGTTAATATGAATGATAGTGGATATATAACTTATTAGCCATTTTGAATTATACAATTATATTATTTGTTTATTTTAATTAAATATATTTATATATTTATATTATATATGCATATAATATATAACCAGATAATTCAGTTGAAAAGTCAGTTAACCCATTATATGGATGGCACTTTCTTTTTACTTTCATCTATTAAATAATTATTATATGAATAAAAAAAACATTGAAAATTATTAATAATTGGTAAAAAATGTACCTATAAACTATAAATATGTATATATATATATATATGTGCGGATTACATTCAAATTTACGCAGAATCTTGTCATCATGGTAAATTAACGTTATGTGCAAATCATATTCTTAAAAGGCTCTTAAATAATAATTTACTTATAAATAGTAGTAAAACTTTGCTTTTAAATATTTCTATTTCTAATTTTGTTTTTCCTGATATTATATTTGATAATATTTTAATTACACCTTCATATAAAATTAAATTACTTGGAATATTTATTTCATGTCATTTATCGTAGTCAGATCATGTATCATACACATATATATATATATATATATATATTTATATATATATATATATGTAAATCATATAATTGTCATTTACATAATATAAATATCATTCGTAAATATTTATTAATTAAAACTATTCGACTTATTGAAAGTTTGGTACTATCGAGATACTTCCTATGTCCAGTACTTCCAATATTTCATCACCAAAGGTTGTATTATAAGATTTTCTAAATATTTAACTACAAACTTTATAAAATCCCTTCTCGTCAATTATATTAATCGAGAAATATTTCATTGATGAATAAATAAAACTTGCGATCCCTTCAAACCAAAATATGTATTTATCTTCCTTTTTATCAATTCGAATGTAATACCTCTATAACTACATACCAATAATTAATATCCTCTTCTAATAAAACTAATTAAGAACATAATTTACAAATAACTAATCTCCCACCTTACCTCCAATAACATAATTGACCCTCATAAAAGAGCATACATCCATAGTACTGTACCTATTATACTATCCCTACTTAATGACTTACTAAAACCTCTTGATATATACATATTAACATAAACATTACTTCTAGATATATTATCACTATTAAAAAACATTAATGTATACTTGTCTATACACTAAATCTATATGGACTTGGTATTACTATACTAGTATGGGTTTCCAACTACATTATTAATAGAAAATGTAGTATTAAAGTGAACAAATCCGTATCACTAATTGGCGAGATATATTTAGAGTACATTATTTATATTCCATTTTCCCTATACTTCGCTATATATATGTACTACCTCTTAAATTATTGAAAATATTTTGTCATTCCAGAAATAATAATATTTATGCAGACAATATTGAGATTTACATTAACTGCCATACAAATCCAACACCCATGTTCAATACTGTCTCACTATTATTAATAACTGGATCATTAACAACTACCCCCTTCGACTAATCTACCATATAAATGAAGCTAACTATTATACAGGCATCACTGTTATATGAACTCTACTTAATTAGTCATCATCAACACAAATTCCCCAACTATAATTAATATCCATTCTACATTCATATATATTGAATAAACAACCCAACAATATTTATCGAATAATTTCATTAGATTCTGCACATTGCAACATACGATCTACAATCTATATCGAATTTCATGCATATCAATATTAGAAAGCTACTATAATCAATTTACATTGGCTACATCTGGAGCCAACTATACCTATAAGTTAAAATATTAATAAATCTACAACTACCTTCAAAGGCAATTTAAAAACTACATATTTGATATAAATTCAGGTTTACTCCTTTATATAAGCACGATATTAATATGTTTTTATTTTTCTCTAGTTTTATCTCGATTTTCAAAGCTATATTTTTTAAGTTTATAATTTTCAATAATAACTTATTTTATTAAATGTAAACATTGCATGTTTACAATTTTATTTCTATAAATAATATTTGTAACACTTGTTAGTTATACATTATAATTTTTAGATAATGATTATATTAACGATTATATATAATAATAATATAATAATACTCAGAGTTGGCTTAAAAGCCTAGATGAATGAAAAAGCAAAAGCTTGTCTGGTCATTCACCTATTTACGAAATTACGAGAAGTATATTAGTAGACGATAATATATAAATAAAATATATATATAAAAATATATCAAAATAAGATTTTATTAAAAATGTATTACATAAAGTGTATATAATATAAAATATTACAAACAATCAATCTATAATACTATTAAATTAAATATAAATGAAATAAACATAATTTTTTTTTAAATAAACACAAATTTAAAAAAATTTAAAATAATACTAGATATAAGGCTGCTATTAAGTACAACAAAGGATAATACCATTGCCACCGAGTATACCCAGGATGCGTAGAACATCAAATTTCAGGTAAGGGTGCTCCAAATCCTATATCATTAGGGATTACACCATTGCCAGAGGTATAAACGCTGATATCCTTATTCCCCGATGCATACTATACATCCCTAATACACCCAATGACTCAAGCATATCCAATCATGTACCCAAACACACCCACATACACTAATATATACTAATATATGATAAAACAAAAAAACAAAAATTATACATTATAATGATAAATATAAAAATTATATAAATTAAATTAGAAATTAAAAAAAAGAAAATAATTAATAGTACACTACAATAATTTTAAAATAATATTAAATAATATTTCTCGTAATCTCTCTCATCATGTATAAAACATAAATATAAATTGTAAAATACTAGATAACTTATAATAACAAATAGTAAGTAACATAATGCATAACTGTAATATATCCTACATATATATAATATTATATAAATTAATATATAATATACATGGAATAAAAATAAATCATAGATATATAGAAAACATATTTTTTTTAAATAAAAAAAAAAAAAAAAGATTATATATTTATCAGTAGAAATATTATAATGCATGCCACCTAAAAAAAGCGAATATTATTTAATTAAAAAATGTAATTAAAAGAAATATTAAATTGTTATAAATAAAATGATATCTTTAGTTATAGTTGTATAAAAGTAAAAGTAAAAGTAAAAGTTCATAATATGTAATGTAAAAATGTATGTGTAATTATATAAAATATATATCATTAGTCAATTAGACGAAAATGATGTAAAAATGTATGTGTAATTATATAAAATATATATCATTAGTCAATTAGATGAAAATGATAATAAAGTAGAATAAAAGTAAGTGTATATACAAAATATAATATAATAATTTTTTAATTTGTAAAATTTAACATTAGTCAATAAAATAAAATTGTTAATAAAAGTATATCATTAGTCTTTATATAAACTTATTAAATATTTTTTATAATTTTTATTAAATTTATTTGGATTATTATTGTATTTCAGATTTATGTTTAGGTTATTCCATAATTGTGGTCCAACATTAGTCAAACAAAAAGCTTTTCGATCTGTTCTGACTTTTATTCTATAAAATAGATTTTTATTATAAGTTTTTATTTTATATAATTATGTAAATTTATAGGCAACATTTTATTAATTAAGCCCTGTTCATAAATGTAGCTGTATTATATTTCACAATATCACTAAATTTTAAAATGTTGAATGTTGAATGCAATTTATTATAATTAGAACTATTATACTGTGTACCTAATATGCATTTTAACGCTCGTTTTTGTATAATAGTTATTTTTAATAAACTAGACACAAAAGTATTTCCCCATATATGAACACACTAATTTAGGTGTGAATAAAAAAAATAATTATATAGTAAAATTAATGTTTTTATATCGAATTTATGTTTTACTTTATTTAAAATAGCAATTGCTCTACAAAGTTTTGTTGCTACATAATTTATTTGTTTTTTCCAATTAAGCTTGTCGTCAATATATACACCTAAAAATTGTATATCAGTTACTTGTTTTAATTTAATATTATTAATATATAAATTTAAGTTTATATTTTCATTTTTATTTCTGATATTAAAAAGTAAGACATTAGTTTTATTGATATTTATAGATAATTTATTTATATTAAGCCATTTAAATAATTTATTTATATCTGTTTGCATTTTATCTTTAAGAATTAAAATTGTTTTATCATAAAATATTAAGTTAGTATCATCTGCGAATAAAATAGGTTTAAAATTATTTGAAATTTTCGGTAAGTCATTAATATATAAAATAAATAAAAGTGGTCCAAGAACAGATCCTTGTGGAACTCCGCATGTAATATTATTATAATTTGAATTTTGACCATTTTGGGATACATATTGTTCCCTTTCAGATAAATAACTTTTTATTAAAGTAAAAGCTGTACCTCTAATTCCATATATAAAAAGTTTATTTAACAATATGGTATGATCTAGTGTATCGAATGCTTTTCGTAGATCGATTGAAATAATTGCACATTTTTGTAATGATTCCAATTTATCACTTATGATATCAACTGTTTCAGAAATAGCATCTGCTGTTGAAATATTATTTCTGAAACCATATTGGCAATCATTAATTATGTTGTGTTTATTTATGAAATTCAAAATTCGATTTTTTATCAATCTTTCTAATATCTTAGATAATTGTGGGAGTAACGATATAGGTCTATAGTTCTCTGGTTTTTTTCTATCTCCTGATTTATATAGTGGTATTACTTTAGATTTTTTTAATATATTCGGAAAATATCCATCTGATAAAGATCGGTTAAATAAATGAGTAATAATAGGACAAATTTCTGTACTTATATTTTTTATAATATACATATTAATATCATTGAAATCAGTACTATATTTTATTTTTGTATTTGATATTTCTTTTTGTATTTCAGTTAAAGTCGTAGGTAATAAAAACAATGATTCTTTAGTATTTTCATTCATTATTGAATATATAGATTCATTACTAGGTTCATTAATTATTTGTTTAGCCAATGTCGGTCCAATACTACTAAAATAGTCGTTAAATTCTATGGAAGTTGGATTATGTAATGAATTAATTTCTTTTTTGTTTGTATTTATAACTTTATTTATAATAGCCCATGTATTTTTTATGTTATTATGATTTTTTGTTAATTTTGAAGAATAATACAAATATTCAGATTTTCGTAATAAAGTTGTCAATATATTTTTATATTTTTTATAATAAATAAATTTTTCTGTAGTTTTGTTTTTTTAAATATTTCTATACAATTTATTTTTTTTATTTATGCATTTTATTAGACTAGAATAAATCCATGGTTTTTTAATTTTTTTATTATCTTTTATTTGTATAATAGGACATTTATCATTATACAATCTTATTAAATCAACATTAAATTTATTAAATATATAATCTATAGTATTATCTGTATAAATATAATCCCAGTTATGTTTGATTATACTATCTTTTAAATTATTTATTGTTGTATCATTAATTTGTCTAATATATTTATATTTCAATTTGTTTTTTTTATAATTTGTTGTTTCACATTCATATACAACATATATAGGAAGGTGATCACTTACATCACTGATTATAATATCGTTGACTATAGGTTTGTAATTACAATTACAATATATATTATCAATTGATGAGTTAATATGTATTCCATATCTTGTTGATTTTGTAATTAATGGATAACAACCTAAACTGTAAATGTTATCTAAAAAATATTTAATTTTATTGTTATTTATTAAAATATTAATATTAAAATCTCCCACCAAAAAAAGGTCCCTCTTAGCCGAAAAGTAATTAAAATGTGTATAAATAAAATCACTAAAATCTATTATATCAGCTTTAGGCGATTTATATATACCACTAATTAAAATGTTTTTATTATTAATATTTAAAGAAATCGTAAGAATATCCACAAATTCATGTTTTGATATGCATAAATTATCCATAATATTATAGTTTAAATGGTTTTGTATAAAGATAGAAACGCCACCACCTGCATTGTTATTATATGTGTTATTTATAAAGTTATTACGTGTTATATGGCATGCATTATAATTTTCAATTTGATATAAATCTTTATTGTATTCTTGTAACCAAGTTTCGCTTATCACAATTATGTTGAATTTAATTTCTATTGAATCTAATAACATTATTATGTCATCAAAATTATGTACGAAACTTCGTGATTTAAATGAAATATTGATAGGCCGTGATTAGATACATATTTTATTGATTTACATTCAACATAATTACATTCTATTTGTATATTTCCATTTAAATATTCATCAGACATATATTCATAATTAGTATGCGTTTCATTATTATTATATAATTCATTATTACTGTCATAATAGTTATTATTATTGTAAACCATAATATAAAATATAAATTAATGTAAATAAAAAAGATTAAGTATATATATATAAATAAATAAGTAACGTAAATAATAAGAACAATAAAAACAAGAATATAAATATAATACAAAATTTAATAAAACTACAATATAGAATTAAAATCACTTAAATTTAAAAAATTTTCCTTTTCAGAAGATTCTGTTTTTTTAATAAACGTTATGCCATTAACTGTCCAACAATACTTTATTTTTGAATCTTTTAGTAGATTCCTTGCTTTGTCAAATATTTCAGAGTTATATTTGGTTAAATGATCGTTTATATATATATTAGTATCTTTTAATTTTTTTATATTTTTAAAAATTTTACTTTTTGTTTCATGAAAATGAAATTTTACAATTGTTTTATAAATGTCCTTATTTTTATTAGGTAAATCGTGAATTGCTACAACATCATATGGGTCAATATCAATATTCAATTGATTTTTTACAAAATTTATAAATTCTGATTTTTTATTATCAGATTTATTTAAAAAATCTGTTGAAGATGAAATAATAATGTTTGTTTTTTTTTGAGTATTGCTCAATCTCATTTAACTTATTTTCTAAATAAAAAATTTTTTGATCTCTAATTTCAACTGACGATGTTAGATTATCGATTTTATCAACTAGAATATTAACTGTCGCAGTTAATTCATTAATTGATTTTTTTAAATCGATTATATCTTGTTTTTGTGTCATGATATAGGAAATAATATTTTATATAGCAATGTAATTTAACATAAAATATTGCCAATTTATATAGGATATACTATTTTATATATAACGATACTAAGTTAATTAAGATCAAAATCAGTCAAGCAAATCAACAGCAAATTCAATGTCAATAGAATTAAAATTAATACATTTATAAATGTTTAAATACACGTCCGTTCAGTTCGAATGCAAAAGTAAAAAGATGTATATATATATATATATATATATATATATATATATACATATATATAAGTAATATAAATGTATATGAATAGTATACATAACTAAACTAAGCTGATCCCCTCTATATATCCTCCAATCATACGAAAATGTTGATAAAAGATATTTGGAAATACTGGAATATTTTCTATAAATATATACATACTTACATACAAAATAAATAACCAAAAATAACTATAAAGTGACATGTATACATATAGTAACATGAGGGAACTTTATTATATATTGTTATTTTTATTTTGATGAAGTACTTTAATCTCATTCAGGAATTTATGTACATTTTTACTTTGATTCAAATAGCTCTAATATCCGTTCTAATCTTCTCTCATATTAAGTTAATCATTTTGTACGCCAATTATTTGGTATTATTTGGACTATTTTCCCTACTTCATACGCGATGAACGTATGGTGCTGCTGACCAATTCGAGTAGTTAATATATATTTAACCTATCCATATTATCGCTTTTATATTTGAAATTGATTTATAATGCATTACAATAGCATATAATAATAATTATAAATGTAAATAATTCATAAACAAGTAGAATTTTAAGATAATTTTGTAATTTTGGTAAAATAAAATGAAACTTAAATGATATATCATAATAATAATATGTAATATTTATAATTTCATTTAAAAATTATTTCAACGTTATTAGTTTTTTATTAATTCTGAATTGAACTAATTCATTAATTCATATGTTATTTATTATTATATTAAATTAATAGAAATACTTATAATGAGAATACATTAAAATTTGTTTATTTTATATTCATAATAAATTAATTATTTCAAACAAATTTTTAATTTAATTTGAAAATAAATAAAAATTACCACAAAAATTAATTCTAGTATATCGTTTAAAATTCATTTTCGATTTCCACCATGGTACAATTTATATATAATAATTATTATTTAATAAATCATATGATTATATGCGAGAAAATACTAAAGTAAATATGAATTTAATTTTAGTGATAATATATGAATATGTCAAAGTGAGATCGGTAACAAATCTCAAATAGATAACATTTAAATACGGTACTGTCGTTGGTTACATAGGTTAGTCGTAAAATAACGTATGCTTATTATAATATATATATAAATACCTATAATATTAATACTAATATATAGAAAGTTGATAGAATATAATGTATGTGCATTGGTATTGTCGCGGGTATTATCTGGTATGGTGATTATCCCATACCTAGTAACCCACTTGACAAAATATTCACGGATTTTGTTATATCTACCTCTCTAAGCCAGTTTGTAACTAACAATACTAGAAAAGATAATATCCTTGATCTGGTATTATCTAATGATGACTGTATATTTAACCTCAGTATAGATAATCCTTTTAGCTACAATACTTCTGCTAATATTTTCAATACAAATGTTATTATAGTGAAATCTAAGACTAATAGTAATTGTAATTTTAATTACTCACTATGTAATTTAAATATTATTAAGCAAACTCTGAATAATTTAAGTTGGTCTAGTATTCTTAAGGTTTAAGATTCTACTGATATATTACTAACAACATTTATTGAAATTGTAAATACACTAATCAATGATATGATATCCACCTATCAACTATACGGTCATTTAAATTTCCTAAATTCATCAAAAAACTTGATTCGAAATGTAAGAAATTATATAAAAATAAACATAAATCAAATATTAAAGCTAAATGGAGACTATATCAAATAAAGTTATCTGAAACCATATCGGATTACATCTATAACATTGAAGCTAGAGCACTGTCTAACAATAACCTTAAATCATTTTATTCTTATGTTAATAGACAAATATTTACGCGTATCAATATGCCTCCTCTAATGTCAAATAATAATAAATTGTTAACCCTAGATCGAGATAAAGCTGAATGCTTATCTAAACAGTTTAAATCTGTATTTATTAGTAATTCATCCATAGTTTCTAATAATGTATTTAACACCTTCCCTATAAGAAAATATCTTTGCCTCATGCCAAATAAGTATAGTATACCACCAGACGGACTACCAAAGGGTATCCTAAAATCTTTATCATATGAGCTATGTATTCCTCTTTACAACAACTATACTTTGCATACTACATACATCGATTTCGCAAAGGCATTCGATACATTATCACATGCTAAGCTATTATCTAAGATTGAAGCTCTAGGAATAACTGGTAATGTACTACACTGGATACAATCATATCTTCATAATAGACATCAGTGTTTTAAGGTTGGTATGAATGTATCTGATAATATTATGGCAACATCAGGGGTTCCGCAAGGTTCTTGTTTAGGACCAATTTTATTTATAATCTACATAAATGACCTTCCCAATATATTCTCACCTCAGATCATATGTACCCTTTTTCCTGACGATGCCAAACTTTCTCTTATCCATAAATATGAATTTGAAATGGACTATATGCATAATGTACTAACCAAATTAAATGATTGGACAAAATTATCAGATCTAAATTTAGCAATCCATAAATGCTCTATAATGTCTTGTAAGAGTAATGAAATATCCTCATACTCGATTAACGGTGTTCAATTAGGCTATTATAATACGTATACCGATCTAGGGGTAATTATCAATCATAATCTATCTTTTAATGATCATATTGATAATATTATCCGTAAAGCATACAGAATGATTAATATAATCTTTCGAGTATTTAGATGTAACAAACATGTACCATTGATACTAGCATATATAAGTTATGTAATACCTGTCCTTGAATACGCATCCAGTCTCTGGAATCCATCCATTCCTTTCAGAATAAATGGCAATTCCACCAAACTCGAATTGTTCAGAAACTATTTACTCGTAAGATTTTCTTTAGGTGCAATTTAGGTTCATTAGAATACCCTGATAGATTACTATTTTTAAATCTAAAATCACTTTCTTCCCGTAGGCATGTTGCTGATATGGTGCTGACTTACAAAATAGTCAATGGTCTCGTTGATGTGGATGTAGATGATTTCTTGTGGACCTACACGAATCATCTTAGAGGGCCTTCGGTGAAAATTAAAAGATATATCTCCAAGAATAACCGATCACACAACTTCTTCAGCAATCGGGTCTCGGCTACATGGAACAATCTGCCTGCTCATCTAACCGTAATGAAGTCTCTTCCATTATTTAAATCGGGTGTTTCTGCAATACTGTCTGGTAGTTGATGAACATGTTCATCCTACATTGTACATTTATTTATATATTTTTATTTATTACCTTATTTACTGTTTGTCCTCGTATGTTATGTTAGGTCAGTGGGGTTGTGACGGGTGTCGGGGTGTAAGGATACCAGCGTGGAATCTACTGGTAAAATTTTCCTCCCCAAGGTATAGGAAATGATTCACCCTTTCCTAAAAGCTGAGATCTTTCGAGGCCTTGTTGGCATATCATTAGCATATACGAGCTAAGCAATGGCATATGTAAATCAATAATGTTAATATTTTATTTTCTTTCTTACTATTAGTTTTATTTCCTGTTTTATGTCATTTTGAATATCTATTTACTATATTCAATAAATTATATTATTATTATTATTATTATTATATGCTTATACGTATATATATATATATATATATATATAAATATATATTAATTACCCTTTTGATATATCTGATATTCTGATTCATATTTAAAATATCTTCATCATACAATATTAAAGTAATACATATTCATCATATTTACATAATTCTTTATGGTAATCGTTACTTACATTAAAACAGTTTATTTGTAGAAGATGATTCATCATCATGTTTTCAATTTCATTTTCACAAGTTACACACTCACCCCTCTTTCTATATATTATGTAATAAAATATTATTTAACTTTATATATTACATATCAATATATTAATTATAGTATACGAATAATATATAGATATATTAAAAAAAGAATAAATAGTAATATATTGTAAAGTATTGACTTTATAGTTGATAATAAATACAATTCGATGCGATGATTAATGAGTTAAATAGTTGAACTCGATTCGAACCACCGACACGCGTCGGTCATAAATAACTAAAGCCGGCTGGAGATAACGAGGCGTCGAAGAAGAATGCACTAAGAACAATAACAGATTAGTATGAGCTACGAGCCACGACGGCGACACTAAGATAACAGCGGCGACTCGTCAAAGAGATAAGAGATCCAGCCAGCCATGGGAAAATTCCACGCTGGAACCAAAACTCTCGACCAATGAACAAATAGCAAAGTTACAAAGATCATAAAGAGGCGGGGCTAAACTAGACCACACCCATCTCCCTATATAAGAAGATCATCCATAGATAATCTTCCTCTTCCTACTTTGCCTTGCGACATTCATTGAACGACATCTGAAGTCAAGCAGACTGCATCATACACCCGAGCTGAATCGTCAAGAATGCCGCACTCTTCAACATCGTAGATCGAGCCCTGAGAAACTATACAACTGTGATTGACCCACTATTGTATATTAATCTTGTACTATTCTAACATTATATATCGATTTGTTGTTTCCTATTAAACTTAATTAACTTAATTGAAACCTGCCTTATTGATTTATAATAGTGAATAGAACAAACCACATAAACTCTCACTTTAAGAGCTCTGTTCAGTCATACAAATAAACTATACATTCTGTGACAGCCAGATCAAATTCTTCTCACGAATTATTCTTGATTCTTGTTCCACTTGAATAGATACTTTTGTTGATCGTTATATTCGCAATATAACGCAGAATCTTACAATATGTACTCATATGTTTATAAAATAATAGTAAATAAAATTTATAAATAATAAAGTATTTAGATATATTCAAATATTAAAATTGTATGTGGCTTTTTGTTATCAGATATATATTTATAATTATAAATATATTCTACATTTAAGATATATTTAATTTGGACTTACTATATCAATGATAAAATAATGTATCCAATAAAAATGGATAATTTGTGTTATTGCATACTATTTATTCTAATCTATAAAAAACATTAAAATTGTGTACACGTTAATTATTTATTTATTTTAATCTTATATTTGTTTTTATACAATATATGGTTACTACTAAAATATATATTTATAATACACTTAGTCTTATATATATATATTAATGAATATTAGAATACACTTTATATAATATCAATACACTTATAATATTGTATTATATTGTATTTTGTGCATATACAATATCTAGTTTGATGTATATATTTTGATTAAATACACAAGATACCCTTACTTATTTATTTATTTATTTATATATAGTTTATTGACTACAAAAACACTGTGTGGTTATAGGCGTCGTTAGATAATAAAAAACAAAAACAAAAATAAATAGAGAACGAATAATAAAATAAAATAGAACGAATTACAATGACTTAAAATGAACATACAGTTTACGTTTAAACAATGACATTTATGTGACACAACGAATATCATAAGGAAGAGAATTCCAGCTTTTCGGAGCAATAACCGAGAAAGCAGATTCAGAATGCCAACGATGTAAATTGTTGCACCAACTTCATGATGTGGCACTTCCGACTGGATCTGTTGGAACTCTGAATAGTAATAGATTGAGCTAAATATTCAGGAAATCCACGGTAAATAGCCTTATGTGTAATACAAAATAGCCTATGTATACATATATATCTAAACTTAAGCCAGCCTAATGTATCATTAAATCAGATATAGAAACAATTGAAGCAAAGTTTAGTTTATATAATACACGTATAGCACGACGTTGAATACGCTCTAGTTTATACATAAGGTTGACTGGTAAATTACATAATAATGAACAGCAATATACAAGTCTGCTGAAAACTAGCGAGTGAATTAAACATTTCGTCATTGCGAAGGTAAGCTTATTACGAGATTTTCTTATATTATATAGAAAATAGTTGGCAGTGCGAATCATGTTATTAATATGTGGAGAGTAGTCTAGGTGAGATGTTAGAGTGAAACCGATGGTAGTTATAGATTCAGATGTTGGTAGAGCTAGTAAAAAAGGATGAGTGATTGATAGTGGAGAACTGGGTCTTTAAAATATGATAGTGTCAGTTTTAGTCATATTTAAGGAGAGAGAGTTATGAGAGAACCATTCAGTGAGTTTATCGTGATAACAACTTAATATACGATTATAACATTTACGATAATAATGGTGACGACGAAATACGTGATATGGAAACTTCCACTAATACGTACGATATTGGTATAAATATCACAATCCTTACTCTTTCCTTATAATAATAATTCGCGCTGCAATATCATTAAATCTAATGATAACGATCCCTATAGATGGCGATAGCGCAGGATCTACAATAGTGTGGACATCTACGATGTAGGTTTCTCTTCATTCAGCTTTTCCTGATATAATTAACATGCTATATATTATAGATAATTATATATAAATAAATATGTAGTATGCCTATGATATATATACATTAAGTGATTATATTATATTCCTCCTATGCTACTTTTTTATTGGTCCCCAACTAATCCTAAAAGATTTACACACTAAATCTAATCGGTGGAACATCAAAATGTATCACTTGATGTAACAAAAATGTAACACTCCGTATTAGTAACCTTGGTTCCCTATATTCACATGATATATCGCCTTCTAATATTTCTATTCTATTCTATTCTTATTTCTATATGTTATTTGGTGATAGCATGATTTGAGGTGATAACTATTTCTCAACTACATACGGTGTTATTATTGTTCATACGATTAGGTCTACCTAATGGATAAAGAGATATATATATACTCTCTACTTTACTGTATATCATTCATAATCATTGCCCCCCTACACTCCTTTCTCTAGATATTACCGCATCTCTCATCTGTTTACATTCACATAATTCACTTCACTCTAATTCATACATTTAATTATTTCTTGAATGGCTTCCCAGTAAACAACAACATACAAATATGAACATATCATGTTCATAATATGAACATATTTATATGATTCTGCATATTTATTTTACAACATCTTATTATGAACATATTATGTTCATAATATGTTCATATAAATATGTTATCACACAAATATAATTTTCATACAAATATTTATTTGACAACATATTAATATGAACATATTATGTTCATAATATGTTCATATTAATATGTTATCACATAACTATAACTTTCAGACCACCTTACTGTCACAATATATCATATCATACTGTCCCCTCTAGCACAACGTACAATCACGTAACATCATATCATACTTTCAGCACACAGTACTGTCACGTTATATCATATTATAATGTCACGTTACATCATATCATACTTTCAGACCACCGTACTGTCACATTATATCATATCATACTGTCCCCTCTAGCACAACGTACTATCACGTAACATCATATCATACTTTCAGCACACCGTACTGTCACGTTATATCATATTATAATGTCACGTTACATCATATCATACTTTCAGACCACCGTACTGTCACGTTACATCATATCATACTGTCCCCTCTAGCACAACGTACTATCACGTTACATCATATCATACTTTCAGCACACCGTACTGTCACGTTATATCATATTATAATGTCATGTTACATCATATCATACTTTCAGACCACCGTACTGTCACAATATATCATATCATGCTTTTCAACTGATAAAGTTGATTTCAAACGTTGTTTAATTATTATAGTTATTATAATTATTATAATAATACATATCCCAGTTATATACTCAAATATAAATAAATTATACATATATATATATTCATATAATATATATATATGCTTTTTTCTCGGAATAATTTGTTTGCTATATTTGCGTTTATAAATGAGTGTTTAGATAAAAGTACTGAAGCGATCCACCTAAATGTTCAACTGATAAATTTGATTTCAAACGTTGTTTAATTATTATAGTTATTATAATTATTATAATAATACCTAACTCAGTTTTATTTGTAAATTTACTAACTAAATATATAAGCAACATTTAACAACTATTCGGCCCACCTTTATTTCATTAATTCATTTACCGTCAAAAATTGTTCCACATATTTTTGATTGATAGAAAAACAACACATGTTCCTATATATTACTTCGCCTTAACCTTCCATTAATCACTAGAATCATAGGTAACATTATATACCATATGTACCTTAACAAACTAATTTCCCCAAATGTTAAACCACACTTTAATAAGCTGACTAAAATGTACTAATGAACTAAAGACCTCTAACACATATAATGTATTTTTCTACTTATCATTATCAATAATCCCGTCAGATTTTTCTAAATGGAAACTATCTTATGAAATCTACTTATCTTCTAAATCCAATATTCCCGATTTAATCCTTCATATTCATCTCTTGATTTTTACCCTCCCAGACCACTACTGACGTTTTATTATCTCAAATTATTACTGACCCCTTACCCTCCCAAAACACAATTGATTGCTTAACCCCCGCTTTTAATATATATTATCTCCACATAACATAGAGTATCATCCACTAATGATACATTTCCAATATTACATACTACCAATAACTATAATTCAATATATCCCTATCTCATTAACTGTATTCAATATATCCCTTAGCTCCAACATAGATAAAATCTCACAATATAAAATATCACCTCAAATAAATACAACATCATCGCCCTTACTAAAACCTGGCTTAACGTCCTCGATACTGTCACTCTCGCAGCTCTAGAAGCCCTTACTACTATCACATCAGACAATACTGTCATCGCGTTGATGATGTTACCCTTCTAACTGACTATACATGCGAAATCATATCTACCAATATTATTATCATTACCACTTGTGAATTATGTATTACTAAATCAATTGCTAATAATTCAACATTCTTTACCATAGTTACTTGTTAAAGATGACCCTATAACGACAATAATATATTTTTATCAAACTAACATATTACTTCTTGAATACTTGACTCGTAATAATATTCTTACTGACGACTTTAACTTTAACTTTGAATCTAACAAACATCCCACTCCGATATCAATGACCTTTGCAATCAATTTAATCTCCATCAACATAATTGCTTCCCAATACATGCACATAATTAAATTCTTGAAATCATATTTACTCCCTCGACTCGGTGATAATTGCCTCCCCTACGCACTCGACACTTTTTCTAACAATTACGCTATTGACTTTAAAATCAACATAAATAAACCGTATTCTATTAGAAAACTAATAACCTTTCGCAATCTTAAAAACATTAATTTTATATAATTGTTATCAGACATCAATGAATCCCCATATCATTCACTAACTTCAACAGCAGTGATATTATATCATCTTTCCAAAATTGACTAACCATACAACTTAATACTAAACTTCTACACATACTTCTACACCATGTATTTCTACTGAACTCGGACACCAAAAACCACTTATTAAAAAGACAATACAGAATATACAACCTACAGAATCTCCTACTATATACAACCTCTCACAAATACATCTTAACCGAAATATCGACAGCAAACTTCTAAAAAATTCAAAATCCAACTGCTATAATGACAAATTCAATTTCTCCAAAAATGACTACAAACAGTTATATAAAATAACCAATAAACTCATCGGTAGAACTAAGAAACTCATTTTACCGGACCTACCAGATATACATATATGCATTACCTTCTCCGACTATTTTTCAGATAAAATTGAAGTTATCTATAGTAATCTAAATACCCAGAATAAACAAATACCTGATACACAACTCTCTTATGACGTGCCATTCTGACATACAATGTTACTGTAATTTCCCTTTACACTACTACTGAGATTTACAATCTGATTATAACCTCCAACTGTTCTTCACCGTAGGATATCTTACCCCAACACACTTTTAAAAAGATCGCCTCGACCATTAAACCAATATATAAATGTTGCATTGATGAATCCCTACAACTGGTATTATCCCTTCAGACATATCAAATTTCATTATCATACATTTTATATAAAAAAATTCAACTCGACTATAATACATTCTCTAACTATAGTTACAAACCTATCTATCACTTACTCTTCTGAATAAACTACTTGCGAAAGTAATTTATAAACAATTAATCTCGTACCTCACTGCCAACAATATGCTTACAATATTCCAATAATATGCTTGACCTTCAGGAACGCGCTTTCAGATAACTCTAAAGAACATAAACTACTCTTCCTACTCGATGACCTAATTAAATCTCTAGATATCGATCTATCTTTATCATTTGACACCATTAACCTAAACTACTTATATATAGGATAAAATTAACGGTTTTCAACTATATTACTAATAGAATCATGGGCACTAAAATAAACAAATCATTATCACCCAAATTCAGAATTATCTATGGAGTACCTAAAGTACCATCCCTCTCCCCTATACTATTATGCATCTACCCACTCACCCTTATACTTTTGATAACATTCTTTCTTTTCATAAAGTACAACAGTTATGCACACGAAATAAAATGCACGCAAATTATCACCAATCATCCATTATCCATCTTCAATCTTGTCTCACTACTATCGATAACTGGCTCACAAATAAATATTTATTTGTTACCCTAATAAGACTGTACTTATAAATTGTACACGGTTTTTTCAAAATTATTATCTCCGAACTCTCCTAGCACAACTATATTCCCACAATTATACCTAAGTCATAGCATAATCCCTCCGTCCACTACAACCAAATATCTAACATCCAAATAATTAACATTGATAATTATTTATCCACCTTAAAAGCCTCCATATTCCATAATATCTCCAGTTTAAATAAATGACATACTTACATCACAATATCCACCAAATTAACTATACCTCATACATTAATTCTCTCTTGACGACACTATTCCCTGTCATACTTTCGTCTCACAATAGATACTTTAAAACCATATAATTGTTAACTAACAGATCACTTAGACTAATCTACCGACTAAAGAAAACTCACCCTTATACTTTTGATAACATTCTTTCTTTTCATAAAGTACAACAGTTATGCACACGAAATAAAATGCACGCAAATTATCACCAATCATCCATTATCCATCTTCAATCTTGTCTCACTACTATCGATAACTGGCTCACAAATAAATATTTATTTGTTACCCTAATAAGACTGTACTTATAAATTGTACACCCTTATACTTTTGATAACATTCTTTCTTTTCATAAAGTACAACAGTTATGCACACGAAATAAAATGCACGCAAATTATCACCAATCATCCATTATCCATCTTCAATCTTGTCTCACTACTATCGATAACTGGCTCACAAATAAATATTTATTTGTTACCCTAATAAGACTGTACTTATAAATTGTACACGGTTTTTTCAAAATTATTATCTCCGAACTCTCCTAGCACAACTATATTCCCACAATTATACCTAAGTCATAGCATAATCCCTCCGTCCACTACAACCAAATATCTAACATCCAAATAATTAACATTGATAATTATTTATCCACCTTAAAAGCCTCCATATTCCATAATATCTCCAGTTTAAATAAATGACATACTTACATCACAATATCCACCAAATTAACTATACCTCATACATTAATTCTCTCTTGACGACACTATTCCCTGTCATACTTTCGTCTCACAATAGATACTTTAAAACCATATAATTGTTAACTAACAGATCACTTAGACTAATCTACCGACTAAAGAAAACTGACTACACTACAAGCATCACTGACCTACGAACACGACTTAACAGGCCATTCTCCAAAAAATTGCTCTACTTAAATTACTATATATTCTATATTCCTCTCTAATAACTAGACAACCTGAATAACTTTATCGACTAATGTCTCTCCATACTCCACCACATAACCTACAATCCGATAACTAACAATACGATCCTGACTGAAACCTCCGTTCGCCGGAAAAATTATGGAAGCGCCACTAATTACGCAGGCCTCCTCGGGAATCTTCTCCTTTCATCACTCAAAATCACTACACCAAAACACATCAACTACCATCTTCAAACACTGACAAATGAATGACCTATTTGTTCATGATATCTGAACTCCAAATATATTCATGTTCGCCATGTTGTACCCTTATCCGTACTATTTGTTACTTTTATTATTGTATTGTATCTATTATTTTCACACTATAAGAATTTTATAATTAAATTTTCATTTAAA
This sequence comes from Osedax fenrisi, assembly GCA_964019155.1. NCBI lineage: Eukaryota > Metazoa > Annelida > Polychaeta > Sabellida > Siboglinidae > Osedax > Osedax fenrisi. The sequence goes on from OZ025243.1 coordinate 44,649,910, forward strand.
TAAAATCATCTTCATCATTAGTTCCCTGGTTGTTGTTTTATACATATCAATTAATCTATAACCTCTTATATCATTATTTTCTGTACACCCTTCTCCGATATTTCTGACTTTATTATCAAACTCACTTTAGAATTTCTTTCAAACCCTTTTAATGTATCATTCTTATTTGGTGGTAGTTATCCTCTTCTCTTTAAATAAACCAATATTACTTCTATCCTTAAAGAATATTCATTTGATTCTAAGCACATATGTAATTACGATCCCATCTATCATATCCAAATATTCCATAAAATACTCGAGCGTACGTTAAGAGTGATCATTCAGCCGAATATGGATCCTACAATATTCGTGAATTCGTAACTTATAAAATAATGTATAAAAATAGGTCAACAATTTTTTTATTAATTTTGCACCATCCTAGGATCACAATAAGTCCTAGAAGTTTAACATGTAGACTCTACATGTTAAATGTATTGTAGAGAATACGAAATTTAACATTGACATTTTAAAATAACATAAAAGTGACTTTTAACCTACTAATAATTATTGCTGTATTATGCAATTTTAATAGCACATAGATTAAATGTGATAATTATGGAAAATAACAATTATAACAAATATAATAAACGAAATTTCTATGTTTTTTTTTTAAAACTAAAATATATGAACGACATTTGTTTATAATTTATTTGTATGTCTGTATACAAATATAATATGTATACCACTTTTACTATATTTTTTGAGTAAAAATCAATATATTTAAAAAAGGTATAAAAAATAAACCAACATTTTTTTTTCACTTTTTATAATATTTTGTAGAAAACAGATATCATATAAACCATAATGAGAGCTAAGGATAAACAATATTAAAGTATTAAGTTGTAGCAACCATTTTCATTTATTTTCATATATTTTCGTTATAAATTATTTTTCTATGATACTTTACAATGTAATTTGTGACTAATTTGTAACGGTCTGTCGCGTCGTCAATATGAGATAAAATTAAATAATTTCCTTCACTTTAGTATCACTTCATCAAAAAATATTATACAATGATCACTCTTAATGTACCTCAAATCAACAGATGTATGTCTTTAAATGTTCCATATAATTTACTTCAGAATAGTCCACTCTTATGAAACTATCTATTATAAATTCTCAATAATATGTATTCTACCGTTACTCCATATATGTGTTGTCAATTTTTCATTGTAGATTCTTCCTATGACTTCAGATCTGTTCGTTATAATATCCTACGATATATACTTGATATAGACTTGATATTAATGTTACAGTCTTAATATTTTAGTAATAACTTATCATCAATTGAACATCAATAGTTAAATATGTGAATCCTATTCCTATCCCTACCCATAATGCCATACGGTATCCAATTAGGTTACATTTTAATCTCAATATAAATCTTACTTATTTATCTATATATATATATATATATATATATATACATGTATGATGATGATGATAAACGGTTTATTGGGTACTAAAATAGGGCCATGTAGATCCCTTTGCTCGTGATGAAAGAAAATAATAAGATAATAATAATACGATAATAATTAGATAATTATAATATGTAGAAGATAAAACGTGACAAAAATAACGAATACAAAATAATAAGTTGGATGATTTAATGATTAGAGATAGAGAACAAAGAAGAAGTAATATGTGTACATATTTTGTGGGATATAATAGAACGGAAGGTAGGAGGAAGGGAATTCCATAGAGTGTGACTGTAATTTCTAAAATCTCTAGAATTTAGAGAAGTTTTCATAGAATTCAAGGAGATAAGTAGATAATGTAAAGAGATAATATGTGGTTATTAAACGATAATTATCATTTAATAACCAAATATTATCTCTTTATATTATCTACTTAAAGAAATTATAATTTGTAAAATTATTATATAATATTTTCAAATACTTATCCTAGGTTTTTAGAAGAATGAAGGGAGAAATAATCATGTTATTTAGAGTAAAGTTTTGAAAGTATCAGAAGTATATATTAAGCACATTAATCTTTGAGGCATAAGTTAGTAGTGTATTATAATACAATCTATAGAGAGGATCTATAATCTTATGCAGTTAGTACATTCGATTACTTCAGAGTTAATGAGAATGTATAGGGAAAAAGATAAACAGTTTATTATCATCAGCAAAAATATGGTGGTGTATAATAGGACATTTTTTAATTAGATCAGAAATAGGATGCATATAAATAGAAAAGAGGGATGGACCTAAAACGGATCTCTGGATAATACGTGGTTAAGCGTAGATAGATGCGAGTAAGAATTATCAATCATAATAGAGATATTGCGGTTTGTTAGATATGAAGTAAACCATTTGAATGCATATACCCATAATAATAAGCCGAGATATTAGTATGTTATATATCGGGTATCATAAGTAGATGAAATGTCTAGTAGGATTAGCTGTCAACAAGAGTTATATTTAATGTAGAACATATTGTGTCAATAATACTGAGCATAGATATTTCGGTTGAAATACCATTACGTAAAACGCTTTGAAGCGGGTCGAAAAATTGTATTTATATATGCGATAAGTTGTTTGGAGGCAGTTATTTCTAATATTTTACTTACTAAGGGTATGTGTCAGATCGGGCGATAATTGCTAAGGAAGTTTGGGTCTAGCTATGTTTTTTTTGGAATAGGAGAGAATACCAGATATGGCAGTCTTAAGCAGGGTGAAACCTGGCCAGAATTTAGTAAGTTCGCAATAATGTCAAAAAAAATAAGAGAAAATAGTAGAAAGTTTGTGATATAATATGATAAGTAGGGGATCAGGGGATGAGGTACTGTGAGATTTTATAAGTAGATTATTTACTTCATATAGGGAAGAGATAATGAATATACTTAATTAGTCAACATGATGTACAATAGAGATGGTAGGATTGAGTATAGATGGAGTAGAAATGCATATAATATCATTAATGCTTGCAATTTTATTTTCAAAGAATTTTCAAAAATAGATCATATTGAAAATTTTACGTGTTTGGTGAAATGAGGAGGATCTTGAGAAGAGAGAATTTTATATGCAAAATTAAATAATTTGCGAGGATCAGAGGAGTTGAAGGCTAACTTTTTATTATAATAGATGGATTTCAATGAGATATAATAGATTTGTAATTTTGTCTAGCTAGTGACAGAGATCATTTTGTTCCAGTAAAGGATATTAAAGAAAATTCTTCTCAAATTTGCGAACTCTCTTCTTGAAGATGTAATGTTCATGAGAGAACCAGGGAGAATAGGGCGGTCATTAATTAATGTAGTTTTTATATATGCATGTATGTTTATAGTATTTTAGAGAACCGAGTTAAGGTGTATGTTACTGAGGGAAGTAGGAGAATTGATTGCAGTTTTGATATTGCTTACGTAGGTAGGACAATAGACGTAAACTATCTATATGTAATGCTTTTTCGTTTAATCGTTGTGAATTTTAGATTTATAAAGAATTCAATAATAAAATAATCCATTAGTAGTTCAGTTTGTTGAAAGTAGTTTAGGGTATATTATATAGGGTAATTTATAAATATATAATATATATATATATATATATATATTATATATATATATATATATATATATATATATATATATATATATATATATATATATATATATATATATATATATATATATATAATATATATATATGTATTGTTATAGTTTACACATGTATACTAGTTATGTTATTAATATATAATTATAATTATATATTAAAAATATGTTATCAAATCTAAATAATTGTATTCTCCTAATATTATTTAATGATGTTGCTACTGTGGTTATTATTGATATATATAACATCTATAAGATATTTTATTATCAGGATTTGATTTTAAAGCATTTCAAATAATAACATTTTATATTTTATTATTTTCTAAAAATTTTATATTTATATATGTAATACGGTATGACAGTATACTACCATACTATATTATATACTACTATAATATATTGTCTATATTAATTATTTTTATTGTATTAAAAATATATTATTTTAGAATTTAATATATTATATATATGCATTTTACTTTTTATTATAAATTATGTGGTGATACTTTTTCTTCGTATAGTTTATATTAGTTAATTAATTTAAGTATTTATTTATATTTAAATTTATATTTTTAAATAATAAAGTATATTAAATAATGATATATGTATTTAGTTCTTTTTTATATTATAATAGTTATTAGTATTATTTAAAATTGTTAAATTTTGTATATGGTTAATTTAAGTAATTATCAAATGTATAATATTAATACCATATTTTAATATTAATACCATATTTTAATTGTAATACACATTTTGAATATAATTATATTTACAAATATATTGAATTATATGTACTTTTAAAAACTGCCAGAGTAGCTCAGTTATCTTGTATTTCTAACATAAAAGTAGAAGAATGATATGTCAATATTTTTCCGGAAAATATGTCTTAAAATTATATTTAAAATGTCATATTAGTGTATAAAAAAGTGCATCTCTCATTGAAATAATGTATATAGATTTACATATGATCATCTACGAAAGGAGACATTTGCTTATAAGTAAATTCATCATCTAAATGCATCCCATCGGATGGAAGAAATCCACCAGAATAAAACAATTTTAAAAAACGTTAAACAATGTACATACTTAGATTAATATCATTATTTATTTACTGTGATTGATTTTTATAATATTTTGGAATTAAACTCGAATTATGTTTATTTAAATTAAATATATTCATATATACATATTATAAATATATATATATATATATATATATATATATATATATATATATATATATATATATATATATATATATATATATATATATATTTACAAGTTACCAGATAATTCAGTTGAAAACTCAGTTAATCCATTAGTTAGTTGGCACTTTCTTATTACTTTTATCTATTAAATAATTATTATATATATTATTATATTAATCAAATAAATAGTATACATTATATACAATACAAATTTAACTACTAACGGATCATTTTATTGCGGAATTATCTATACATCTAAATTTCACAAATATTAAACGAAAACTTATAAAATATAGAGACTTTTAGTTTAGTTTATTAAAATATGATACCTAGTAGCTATTACCTACTAAGATTTGTAAGCAATATAAAAACTGCGATCTTTTCTCCTACTTGCCAATACTCCTTAACTCGGTTATCCAAAATACTATAAATATACATGCATTTATAAAAACTATATTAATTACTGACCCCATTAATATCTTCCTGGTTCTCTCATAAATTTGACATCTTAAAGAAGCTTTCGCTAATTTGAGAAAGAATTTTTAAAAATCCTTATACTGAAAATATTAGCTCTATCACTAGCTAGAAAAATTACAAATCTACTATATCTTGTTCAGTAGAAGGATTTTTAAACAATTTGCGAGGATTAATGAGTTATTTTTATTATATTAAAAAAGCCTTGAACTCCTATAATCCTCGCAAATTATTTAAATTAGCAAATAAAATTCTCTGTCCTTCAGATGAAAAAATCCTCCTCATTTTACCGAACACATCAAATTTTCTATATACTCTATTTTTGACAAATTCTTTGAAAATAAAATTGCAAAATGCGAAATATCCTCATTATTATTGACACAATATTGTCTACCTTAAATAACAACACTTGTTGCCAGCTAATCCTAATTAACCTCTCATCTACTTTTTATACCCTGGATATAACATACTAATATATCGGCTTAATATGATGGGTATATCTGGCTTAGCATTAAAATGGTTTACTTTATATCTAACAAATCGCAATATCTCTATATATATCTCTATCATAATATATTATGATTGACAAATCTTACTCGCCTCTTTCTTTGGTATTCCCCAGATATCCGTTTTAAGTCCATCCTTCTTTTCTATTTATATCCGCCCTATTGTTGATCCAATTAAGAACTTTCCAAATATACACTACCATATTTTGCCGATGATATTCAACTTTTTAGTATTTTCTCATAATACCATTAATTCTGAATTAATCGAGTGTGAATACTGCATAATATTATGGCTCCTCTCCAATAAACAACTAAGTAATGAATCAAATCCTACTGTAATTAACATATATACTTCTGATACTTCCTTTCCAAACTTTACTCTAATAAACATGATTATTTCTGAATCCCATTCTTCCAAAAACCTAGAATTCATATTTTATGACAAATTATCATTTAAGAAATAAATATCATCTATTACAAAATCTTCTAACTTTCATCTCTCCAGAATTAAAAAAATACGACCCATTATTTCCAGAAACCTTACGAAAACTCTAATAAATACTCTTGTAATCTCCCGACTTAACTACTGTTCTTCCCTACGTAATATAATCCCTGCTAAATCTACTGATCCACTAAATCGGATTTTCCGTTCCGTAATTCTTATTACTGCATATTACTGGATCATTCTACTCTAACATCTCATCAATCATCTCATATGTGGCTACCATTCTTATTCTGGTGTAAATTACGTGTTCTCTCAATAAGCCATAAATCAATATATTCTTTCACCCCAAGCTATGATCTAATTCAAAAACTTACAATATTAGCATCTCTTCGTTACCAAAATGTTCCTCTCCTTATCTCCCTGAATTCTATTAAACTTTCCTAGATTCTAGAGTTTTAGAAATTCCGGTCCCACTCTATGAAGTTCCCCCTCTCCTACTATCTGTTCAATTAGGTTCCACGAAATTTATAAATCTTACTTCTTCTTTTCTCTCTAATCACTAAATCAGCTAACTTATAATTTTTATATTCGTTATTTTTGACTCTTCTATCTTCAAAATATTATTAGTATCTAATTGTTAAGTATTATTATTATCTTATTATTTTTTTTTTACCGCACGAGTTTAGTGTCCTACATGGTTTTAGTGCATAATAAACATTTATCATCATCATCGTAGATAGATATGAGCCAATATATATCTCAATATATACATATATATATATATATATATATAATATATATATATATATATATATATATATATATAAAACCAATATACAAACAATATAAAGTAGTTCTACTGTCAAAGATATATCTAGTAAAATAATCAGTATATTAGAATTATTATCAAGCTTATTAAGAAAATAATCAAGAATATACAGAAAAAGTGTTGCAGAACTACCTTTTTTAAGTAAAATATTAGAAAGAATAGTTTCCATGCAATTAATTAATTATCTAAATGTGACAATTCATTATTTGACACTAACCTGGATAAATTTCATAGATTTCAAAATGTCATAGTTTTGAATTACTTCTTCTGTCTATTCTTGACGATTTTTTAATAAGCTTGATAATAATTCTAATATACAGCTTATTTTATTAAATGTATCTGGGCATTTTATAATATTGATCACACAATTGTAATTAAACGTATTGAAGATAATGGTATTGTAGGTATTCCTCGGGCTTAGATTAAATAATACTTAACTGAAAGAATAGTTACTATAAAAATGTATAACCATTATTCATCTACTTTTAAAATATATTATGGAGTGCCTCAAAGTTCTGTATAGGGCAATTGCTATTTTCTCATTATATCTGACCTCTAAAAATATGATATATAATGTTCCCTCTGTAAAATATCAAATTGGTACTGATTATATTAAATTGTATGCTTAGATTCCAGTAATAGCAATTCATCTGATAATGTAGCTCTAATTGATTGTATTAATATGGTTAAAAATTGGTTTTTACAAAATATATTAATTTTGAATATGAATAAAACTCAACTTCAACATATATCTAGAACATCATAAGTGTTTATTATGTTATCATTGATTTTGTCACAATTGATCCTAGCAATAATGTTAATTACCTTGGTTTTATTTTCGATGATAACCTAAGTTTTTCCGATCGGATAGTTTTGCAAATGTGTGTACTGTCCTAAATCAATGTATTGTCATTTATATAAAATACGATAAATAATGAAATTCTTACATTTTAAAATTTCTAAAATATTAATATAATCATTAGCTATATCACTTATAAATTATTTATTCTCTCTATATTTTGGCCTTCCTGCTACTTCTACTAAATATTTAGATATAAGTATTAGATCATCGAGAAGAGTTTTACATCGTGTAAAATTATATGACCATGAATCAGTTAATTATCACTTAGTTAATTTAAATGGTTACATATTTACCAGAGATCTACCTTCAGCTATTTATAACTAATTTCTAATATACTAAAGAATCATCTTCCGAGTTATTTTAATTACCTCCTACAATGCAAGAGAGATCTATGAAACTATACAACTCGGATATTATTAAAGCGGAAATACAAGCTATCAAGATTTGGTAAACGGTATATTCAGTGTAGCTTCAGATGATCTATGGAATTCGTTACATATGTCCTTAATAATGTCATTAAGAACTAATGTAGATTAGTATTCATTCAAATATAATGTATTCTTATTAATTAGTAAAAATTAATTGTATTATTTTAAATGTATAATGTTTACTGATTTAATATTATTTACTAATTTAATTGTAGAATATTTCAGGTAGGATATTAATAATAGTGAATTAAACCTTATTATGATATATATATATATTACCATAGTAATAATACTTCTGTTTTTTTAGGTGTATTTAAAAATTCTTCATCGTACAATATTAATGTAATACATATTTCATCACGTGAACATTCTTTATTATTGTAATATTTGTATACATTAAAACAGTAGCTTTGTGGATGCAGATAAAACATCCTATTTGTAATTTTATTTTCACAAGTTGCACATTCACTAAATCAAATAGTATGTAATAATATAATATGATGTGTCTGTATTTAATATATATATATATATATATATATATATATATATATATATATATATATATATATATATATATATATATATATATATATAGATAAAATATGTATATAATACGAATAATATATAGGTTGTATTAAATATATAAAATAAGTAAACTAATAAAAAAAATGTATACATTATTTATTGATTTCTATTTTTTTAATATTATGTTTTATAAATAAATTTCTTATTTTAACAATTAGATTACATCAATAGCTCGATAGAGGCTATATCATCAGTATAGCCTTAATATGTTGTTCAATATATATATATATAACATTGGTATAACATTGGTATAACATTGTATACAATTCCTCTTAAGAGGACTTCCGAATCATTTTTTCATTTTAGGGTATACGCATATATACGACGTATATTATACGTGTATATATATATAATTGAAATTATATAGGTGGCCACATTATATATATAATTATATAAAATAGTATTAATACTATTTTATTGATTATATATTTACATACAATCCAATAGGTTTACCAAAGATATTGTGAAGCAATATAATAAAGATATAACACTTCCTATCTACGCAACGTGATTAGTATTCATACATCCCGCTGCTAGCAGCAGTATCTAAATCGATTTAGTTTTTCCTCGATTTGCATACTACAATGTTTTCATTGCTCTATTAAAAATAAAAGTAAAACTAGCAACGAGTATAACGACTATTGGAACTTGGAATGTGAAAACACTGAGCAGATGTGGAAAATTATAGGAATTATCAAGAGAACTCGATCGCTGCAGATGTAATTGGATTGGCAGAGATAATATGGATAGGAACTGGAGAATAAATAACTGATCACGGACATAAATTCTTCTATAGTGGACATGATAAGTTAAAGCGACACGGAGTAGGATTTTTAATCAGGAAATAGTTAATTAATTCCATACTCAACATTAACATGATTTCCAGCCGAATTATCTCCATACAGCTTGCAGCCACACCAATGAACATCACCATAATACAGGTATATGCACCAACTACATATTAATCTGATGAAGATATCGAAGAATGTTATGAACTCATAGAAGATACAATATCAAAAATACCTAAAAAGGACTTCCTAGTAATACTTGGCGATTGGAATGCAAAAGCTGGAACTGATGCACATACTATATGGCATAACTCTATTGGTCGCTTCGGCCACGGTTCTAAAAACTCTCGTGGTGAAAGATTATTGGAGTTTGCTGAAAAACATAATTTTGTTCTCGCTAATACACTTTATAATCACAAAAACTCTAGAAGAACTACGTGGCACGCTCCGAATGGAAGAACAGATAATCAAATTGATTACATATTGACGCCTCAGATATTTAAGTCGAGTATAATTAATACAAGTACAATAACATATCCTGATGCCGATATTGACAGTGACCACGACTTAGTATTATGTAATCTCAAACTGTAATTGTGTATAAGGAAAATAGCAATCACGAACAGGATAAGATTTGACCTAGATAAACTTAAAAACGCAACTACTGTTAATGATTACAAAGTAAAACTTGATCTTGAGCTTTCGCAAGTGAAAATAAATGAAAATGATATTACTGAAACTTGCAACATGGTTGAAAAATCTATCTTACTAACAGCGGAAAAAACTATTGGAAAATATAGGAAAAATAAACAACCGTGGATAATACACAATATCCTAGATGTATGTGATGATAGAAGTAAACTCATTATAAAAGTAAAACCAGTAAAACCAGAATTGAAAGACAAGTACAGACAGATAAATATCACAATTCGTAATTTGATGAAGGAAGCAAAAGAAACATGGATCCAATCCCAATGTACTAGTATAAATGAAGACATGACAAAGGGAAGAGCTAACAAAAAAGCTTACCAAACACTGAAAATACTCACAAAGACAACCAGACGTAAAACAATGATCATCTTAGATAAAGATAATAAGCCCGTCACTGAAAATATAGAATTGATAAAAACATGGACTGAATATTGTAAAGATTTATATAATTTTAAAATTAAACCAGACAATAACCTACTAAAATCGAATATAATGAACAACAATGAAGAATCACTCCCAATACTTGAATCTGAAGTCCGTAATGCAATTCTGACTCTTAAGAATGGGAAATCGCCAGGTCCTGATAACATTCCTGGTGAACTTCTAAAACACGGAGGTGAAAGTCTGATCAAAATATTCACCACAATATGTCAACAAATATGGAAAACAAAGAAGTGGCCAGACCAATGAACTAAATCACTTATAATACCAATTCCGAAAAATGTGACTCACAGAAATGTTCAAACTACCGCACCCTGAGCCTTATCCCGCATGCAATCAAAATACTTCTAAAAATAATCCTAAACCATCTAAACCCACAAGCTGAAACAATCCTAGCAGAAGAACAGGCAGGCTTTAGAAAATCCCGAAGCACAATTGAACAAATTCTCAATTGCAGAATTATCATGGAAAAGCACATATAAAACAATAAAGATGTATATCACAACTTTATTGATTTTAAAAAGGCTTTTGACCGTGTATGGCATAAAGGTTTATGGCAAAGTATGTATAACTTCGGAATATCACAAGATATCATAGAAATAATAGAATCACTATATTCTAGCTCTACTAGTGCAGATCGTATCAACAATGTAACCGGGAGCTTCTTCAACACAACTGTAGGAGTCAGACAGGGGTCTACTCTCTCCAGTATTGTTCAACATCTTCCTTGAACAAATTATGATAAACACGCTCGATGAGTATACTTCAACCATCTCGATTGGCGGTTGAAAGATCAGAAACCTTACATTCGCAGACGATATCGACCTAATAGCAGGAAGCAATACCGAATTACAAGACCTGACAAATCAACTAGTCGAATCTTCAAAAGCCCACGGCATGGAAATAATCCAAGAGAAGAGCAAAACGATGGTAAATTCAAAGAATAATGATAAGTGCGCTAAAATCTACATGGATGGAATACTACTCGAAGATGTAAAAATCTTCAAATATCTAGGAGCGACCCTAAAATCGGATGGAGCGTCAGGTAATGAATTACGAATTCGCATAGCTACTGCTATATCTGCAATGATAAGATTACACATTATATGGACCAGTAAAAATATCGGCTTTAAAATAAAATTCAATTTATACAGATCGCTAGTTATATCTATACTACTATACGGTTGTGAAACCTGGACGCTAATGTCAAATGAAGAAAAGAGGATCTCAGCATTCGAAAACAAAGCTCATAGAAGACTTCTTGAAATCAATTATCGACATATGAAAACTAATCAATATGTAAATGAGAAAATAATAAAATTGGTAGGCAAATTCGAACCTCTGCTGACACCATCAAAAGAAGGAAAATGTCATACTATGGGCACATATGTCGCCATAATAGTTTGGCAAACACTATCATGCAAGGAAAATTTGAAGGTGCAAGAAGTAGAGGTTTCCCAAAGAAATACTGGATATCAAACATCACTCTGTTGATAAACAAGTCGTTAGATGAACTGTTGGAGAAGACGAGGGATAGAGACAGATGGAGAAAAGTTATTATTGTTGCAAGCAACATGATTCCCCCTACGATGCATGCGTCACGGGATTAAAAGTAAGTAATGGGTTTTGTATACAAAATATAATTACACGACTTCGCGTGAGTGTTATATCTTTCCTTAGAAAAATCTTTGGGTTTACTATATTAAATAATTTATTTTTGAAACATGTATCTTATAATATGTTTTTTTTCTATTTATAAATGGATTTATTTTAAAATTGTTGACATATTTTAAATAACACTACATTAATTAATATTCCTTTATAATAATTTTTTGTTGGTTTTTAACATATTTTACTATGAGATCCCTTCCTTAAAGCTTTCAGTTTGCAAGTTATTGAAACTCTTTTCTGACTGTTATCGATTATTGTATTTGTATTCACATGCGTAAATTGTCAACCGCATCTATAAACGTGATATCAGCGACGCACGTACGCATAGTTTCTGGTATCGCACACGCACATATTCCTGCTTGACCGTCACGCATGACCGACCCATACGCAGACGGTTATCTATATATATATATAGCGGACCGCCGCTGTATATAAACACTTAATAATTAAGCCCCAATAAATAAATACCCGTTGACATTTTACTCCTTATATATCTCTATAACACTGACATCTTATTTTTATAAACTCGCCATTGGTGTACCATTTATAGCATCATTTACGTATACAATTAATTGTATTAATACAAAATATTTGTTATATATTTATCTATCTAATTCAAATGTTGGTATTCAAATTATATATTTTTATATTACATATGTTTGAATAAAATATAAGTAAACAAAGCTTTCCCATTAGATTTGTTTACATTAAATAATTCATATAAGAACAAATAAATGTTTAATTATATTTACCGAATGCGGTGTATAGGTACTGTTTATTCCTAATATTTATTCGAATTATTCTATATATATATATATATAAAATAATTCGAATAATATAGTATAACATTATTGTATTCCAGGTGTATTGTGTATGAGATAAATTTTGTATGATAAATAAAGTATATTTTATTTTTAAATATAATTCAATTTACTTAAGGATACGTTGGGATACATATATATATATATATGATAGGATAGGATAGGATGGTTTATTTATAAACCAAATACGGTAAAAAGCGATTACCTTCACTGGTGTTGAAAACGAACAAACAAATCGAAACAATAACAGTAAATAATTTAGAAATATAATATATAAGAATAGAAATGGAACCAGTCAACATCAATGAAATGGTTACTTTAATTTTACTTTAATTTTAAATTTAAATAGCCTTCGAGACTATTATAAAAGACGTGAGGCGACTTCAATTTACGTAGGCGGTAAGGCAGCACATTTTATACAGTAGGAGCCATGCTTAAAAGGAGAGAGAACGCATCACGTTACGAGTAACAGGTAAATCAAGTAGTGTGGAATCAGATGAGCGCAGATGTGGGAGGATGTTGCGACGAGTGAGCAATCCACGTAAGTATGCAGGTCTGCCTAGGAATAGTGTTTCTGTGTTAAGCAGAGAAGCCTAAATTGACACCGTTTATTAAACGATAGCCATTTCATATTGCATTGGTGGGTGTCGGTTAAAGCATGATCGCATCGCTTACGCCTATGAATCAATCTTACAGATGAGCGAATAATTCTATCAACTTTTATAACTTCAGAGTTCTTAATTCCGTAGAAAAGAGAACAACAATAGTCTATTCGAGATAGTACTAGGGCGTTGAGAAGGCGCTTAGTGATGTTGGGCGAACAATAGTTTTTAATGTGGCGAATTGTTCTCAATTAGAGATTAGCGGATTTAGAGATTGCATTGATATGAGCACCGTATGATAGAGTACCATAAATTAAATATATATCCAAACGGAAATAAACTTGCTGATAATTATATAACGGATGTTAATTACATGCTAATTTCATAAATAAACATTCTTGGTTAAATAACGATAATTAAAAAATGGAAAAATTGTAGCAAAAACTGCATCAGACCATTGCATAGTAACTGCACATTTTAAATTAAGCCTAAGATCAAATAAAATATGACAAATAAAGCAGAAAATTCTGATTGAATAAGTATTAACAACCCTGATATCCAAAATCGGCGTGTAAATGAAGTCAGAAACAAGTTTGAATTACTTAGAGGCAAAATATCCAACATATCAACCAATATCATATATGAACATTTCGAAACTTCTTGCAGAAAAATTACAAAATATATAATACTGATTAAAGAAAAATTAAGAAAGATAACCATTGTGAGAATTAAATTAGGAGAATATATTTAAAAAGAAAAAATCAACATGAAGCTGAATAATTAAAAAAAATTGTCCATTAAAAAAAATAGTGCGTCATACAATTTGACAAAGAAATTACTCTATGATACATATGATACATAACAAGAAATCTACCTTCAATCGGAAATACATGAAATCAATATGCTAGTATCAAACAAAAAAGCAGCTATGGCTTGGAAAGCAGTAAAATATGTCATCGGAAGAAAAAAAGCAACAGATCTAAGTTAAAAGTAACAAGTTGAGAAGAATAAATAATTTGTTGGCATAATCGATCAGTTCATAAGTGATCACTTAAAAGATCTTCATGGAAATTCATCTGAAATAAGCGTTAATCTATAACAAAAATTAAAATTCGTTTAAACCTTGAAACTGTCATTTTTACAATGTTATACTAAAAGCAATAAAAACTATTACAAATGGAAGGGTATACGGCTAGACGAAATTCCAATAGAAATCTGTAAAATAAATTAATTTCAAGATTTATTATTAATCTTCTGTAATAAAGTATATGAACGAGATACAATCGATATATGGAATAAGCGTTATATAATACCTTTACCAAAGAAGGGATATATGAGCTCTTCAAATAACTATAGTGGCATTACTTTAACATGCACAGCTACAAATATATACAATATAATGCTACTAAATAGAATAAAACTTGCAGTAAAAATTATTATTAAGAAAAAAAACATAATGGTTTTAGAACTAATAGATCTATATAGGTATACCTTAGGTATACCTCTGGACAAATAATTGCGGTTAGAATAATTATCGAAGGCGAAAATGCAAAAAATCTGACAGCTAATATCCTTATCATCGATTTCTCCAGAGATTTCGATTCCATACATCAAGGAAAGATTGCAGAGATACTCAATGCATACAATATACAAGATAATGATATCATGATAGCATACAAAAACACTAAATATATTATGAGAACTGACGATTAGGATACTGAATTTATAAATATCTCTGATGGAGTTTTGCAAATTGATAGCACTAGCTCCTTTTCTTTTCATAAGTTATCTTGATTATGTTAAATTATTATAAATCTTTAGACAAAAATAAAGATCTTGAGTCTACCCTCATTGAGAGAAGGAGCAAAAGATTTCCAGCAATACAAATCACAGTAGTTGTCTATAAGGATAATCTAGCTATAGCAATAAGCCAACGAAGCAATACTACTTTTACATAATATTGAATATTCTGCAAAAGAAATTGGGCTATCTATAAATACTGGAAAGATGGAATTCATTAGTATAAATATAGGAACAAATGAAGTTATAAAAAGCTTAACGGTAAGAATAAAGAAGTTTCTGATATTAAGTATCTTGGAAGCTAAATTCCGTCAAAATAAAAATATATCAATATCAGATTAGCTAAAAGCTGAAATTAGCTTAAATGAGATGTAAACAATGGGGAGATCTATATTACCTGATAAAATGAAACAAACTTCTTTAGAGCAACTATTGAGTCAGTGTCAATATATGGTTATGTTAGCTGGACTCTAACAAAATACTTAATGGAAATTACACTCGAATACTGCGTGCCATCCTAACTATATCTTGGAAAGATGATCCAAACAAGAACTATACGGAAATATATCGGACATTTGCACGTCGATAAGTCAGCAAATAATTCGTTTTTCTGGGCATTGTTTGAGATCTGAATTAGAACTGGCATCGTGTGTTATAATTTGGTAACCTAATAATGGTAAAAAAAAGTAGTTAAAATATATATATATATATATATATATATATATATATATATATATATATATATATATATATATATATATATATATATATATATATATATATATATTACTAACAGGAATTGATCCTTTATTGTAGTGCAGTTATATATTAAGAGTGAAACCATTAATATATGTTTTGTAAATAACTCCATTATATTTAAACTATGCAATATCCAATGCAATATATATTATATAACTGTGTATTTAATAATAACTTAAAAATATGAATAAATTAAATATGTAATATTAAATGTAATCTATATATTTTTTAATTAAGTTTTTTAAATTTTTGAATAGTAAATAGTAAAATTTAAAATATTCTATATTTATTAATTAATGGTTTTTCCAAGAACGTCCAATACGTAGCGATACCTTATCCGCCATTCTAAAATTAAATATATAATTAGACAAAATGTAAAACTACGTTAATGAATATTGAGATATAATAAATATTCTTTAGTTATTTTTAATCATAATTCTTACTTAAGAAAAAAACGTAATAAAATCGTTCAATCAATAATGAAAAGTTATTGATTATTGAATTATTAAAATAAAGTATATAGTGATATATTTTAATTCACTAAAATGTACATATGTAAAGTTTACTGTGAGATCAATAGATATTGATATAACAACCTGCGAAGTTTGGGTAATGCGCGAAGTAAGGATACTTTCCCCTAATAAATAGATGATATATATAGAATTTCTGGTGATATATTTGTGGATATGTTTAGCGAGTTAATATAGTTTATTCTGCCTTTATTTTTTATATTTTTATTTATTTACGGCGATAATTTGTAAAGTAATACAAATTTGATTGTCGATTGAGGAGGCGTAGCGCGCAAATCAACGAATTATATATATATCACGACTAAGTAGCAATTGCCAGGTAAGTAGCAAACTATTCCTTTGATATAAGTGTATGATGATATGACTACCAATACTACTACTACTACGAATACTGCTACTATTACTACTACTTATACTACTACTACCACTATTACTACTACTACTATAGTAGTATACTACTACCAATACTACTATAACGAATACTGCTATTATTACTACTATTTTTTGATATGGTGTACCCTAAATAATATTATTAATGTACCCTAAAAAAATATTTCATTGAACCCTAATGCATGTGTTCATGATGTACCCTTATTAGGTTACATCACTCATAATATTCTATTTTGACAATAAATTACACTATTTACAAAATTTAAATAGTAAAGTTATAGGTTTTATAATATCTAGATCGTGATAAAATAATAGATTATCATCATAAATAAGAAAGTTATTAAATAACATAAAAAGGTGACTATATTAGTAATATAAAATACACTAAAGTATATTTCTAATCCATAAAATCCATGTATATATTTCATATTATATATATATATATTGTATTTTAGCTAATTACTAATTAAAGTAAGGGTGTATCACACCAAAATAAAAAGCCCGATTACGAGATGTTGTTTATAGCCTGATATTATC
Source organism: Osedax fenrisi (assembly GCA_964019155.1). NCBI lineage: Eukaryota > Metazoa > Annelida > Polychaeta > Sabellida > Siboglinidae > Osedax > Osedax fenrisi. The sequence goes on from OZ025243.1 coordinate 44,667,886, forward strand.
TAATACCTCTGGTTATATATAGGAGGTTATAGGAGATCTTGTTAATATAAAAATCTGTACGTTTTTGTGTGAACGACTATAGGTTACCAATATCGGACAGGTCACCGCACAACGCACGCACTGTGCAACGCAAGCGGAACGACATATTCTTGCGTTTATATAGTAGGTTACCTAATAGGGTAAAGTATCCTAGTGCAGACAGTGACCGAATACGGACACTCTCGGTATCTCAGAAACCATAAATCCTACCAAAAAAAAATGTTCTTAATCAAATATTTATAATAATATAAATAAGTATTTTTTATATTTTATTATTTAAAATATTTTATATAATTATATAATTCAGATATATCCAATAAACTGATTTTTTTAATTACGTTTTTAAATTTTTGAAAAAAAAGTTCAACTTAAACCTTCTCAAACATATACAAATATATCAATTTTAAATTATAACAATATATTATTAATAAATAAATCATTCTAAATATTATATACATAATTTCTATATTTTTTTATATAATATTAATTAAGTTATATGCATCTATCTAGACTCTAGATTTTAGAAGTCATATAAATCTCTAATACGGACACTCTAGAATATAGAGTCTATATTTCTTAATACGGATTAATACGGATACCCTATAACCAATCACAGCGTAGCGTTTGGACTACCATAATATTCATAAATCGCATGCGTTATGATAGTAATGCTACAAATGAAGCTAATTCTAATGATGTTATTATATAGATGCTTTACTTGTAATTATTAATTAATAAAATAATAAAAATTAATAAATGTATTACTAATTAAATTATATTAAATTATTCATAATATTAATTATAAGTAATGTAATTTAATTTATCTGATTAATTCATCAATAATATACGTATATCCTAGTGGTATATAGGGTGTCCGTATTATAACACAGGGTGTCCGACGGACACTGTCCGTATTCGAACATGGGTAACGAATGTGGACACCCGCGTTATTTATTTATATATATATATTTATATATATATATATTTATATTTGATATCTAGATATTCCCCCTTGACGTAGTAGAGATTATTGTATACTTTAACTAATCACAGAGCTATGGTGGTGAGAATATTCCCAGTAGCTATAAGCATACCATAAAGATCTTTGACGAGAAGTCAGACTAAATGGAACCAAATAGCAGTATACTCCTATAGGAGTTGCGACCACTGCCGTAAACAGCAACAAAAAACCAAATCATTCAATTACAACCAAACAGCTCCAGGGATAGAACCCCTGATCACATCACTACCACAAATTATTAAGTTGGAGTGTCGCTCCCAATTGGGAGACTTTATGAAGAATTATCCTTAAATCAGAAGGAAGGGATGATTTTAAGCATCAAAACCAAGGAGCGAGACTGATTCACTGCAAGCAGAAACTAAAAATAGCAGTAATGAAATTAAGAACAATTCGTCTCTCAAAAAAAGAAAAGAATTAGTAGAATTAATAACACATAATGACATAAACATACTTGATATTTTTTACAACAAAATCTGCCATGATAACAAAATTAAATGCGAAAAGCCCGATGACTCAATACTTATAACATAACCTCTGCATTGTTATCGATTATTGTGTGTATTATTATTATTTCATATGCGTAGATTGCCATCCGCATCTATCCACGTGATACCAGCGCACGCACGACTAGTGACTGGTATCACACACGCGCATTCCTGCGTGGCCGTCTCGCATGATCGCACTTCGCGCAGACGGCTGCTTATATATAGCGGACCGCCGCTATATATCATTATGACAAATAAAGCCATCAATAATCACCTAAGCCTTGACGCTCTATACAACAATGTACATAACGATAACTATAACTACCTCTGCATGGCGTAATACCAACAACGCATCCGCTGCAGGAATGTGTATATTAATCGATACCAAAGCTGAAAACGCCCTCTCAGAAAACACAAAATGTAATAACAGATTACTAATCTTTAATATTAATGGCAACCCCAAAACAACAATAATCGTGCACTACTCAAATAGCGAGTTATACTAAATCGAATTCAATGATACATAAACCCTATACTATAGTAACGTATACGTTTCAATCAGAATGGATTCAGACCTGGAAGATCCACGACCTCACACATATTAGCTCTCAGACGATCAATCGAAGGAGTGAAAAGTCTCAATCTTAGGACTATTATTATTTTTGTCGATTTTAAAAAGTCATTCGACAGTATCAACAGGGAAATAATGCTCCGTATACTAAAATCATATGGTATACCCCACAACTGTATACAGGCGATTTCATTAACGTACAAATACACTTACGAAAAAGTTATAACACCTGACGGAGAAACCGAAAAATTTCAAATAACTAAGGGAGTCTTGCAAGGCGACACACTAAAACCTTTTCTCTTTGTGATCACACTTGATTACGCCATGCGACAATACATTGATGGACGAGAAGCAGAATTCAGAATCGAACTAATACAACGACAAGGGAGACGACATCCAGCGATACAGCTAACATACCTGATTAACAATGTTACAAATTTTAAATATCTGGGAGCATAGATGGCTAGCTCTTATAAGGATTTTTAAATTCGCAAAGCTTTATCATGGTCAGCAATACACAAGATGAGATCAATCTGGAATTCCAAAATGTAAAACAGTCTGAAAATAAGAACTTTCAAAGCTACAGTCGAACCTATATTATTATATGGTAGCGAATGCTGGACAATCGACTCCATAATACGTATCGATAAACAAATCGATGGTTGTTATACCAAGTTATTTTTAATGGCCATAAATATATCATTGAAAGACAAGGTCACCAATACACAACTGTACAGGAGAATGCCAAATATCTCTGAGGTGATAAAACAAAGAAGATTGCGACTAGCAGGTCACTGCGTAAGGCACACCGTCGAACTAGCGCGTAACTCAATTTTATGGAAACTAAAGAACGGCATACGAAACAGAGGGAGACAACCCAATACATTAATATATATCTTAAAGAACAACTGCGATTGTGAAGAAGACGAATTAAGAACACTATTGGTGGACAGAGAAGGGTGGAAAGCAATTATAAGATCTGGTCAAGTGACAACTCGATTAAAGTAGTAAGTATATATATATATATATATATATATATATATATATATATATATTGTCCTATCATGATTGATATTATTAGTCACCTATTTGTATTTAAACATATATTTTGTAGTACATATACATATATATATATATATATATATATATATATATTATTATTATTATTATCAGATTTAGGCAATGCCAAGGTAATTGTAGAAGCAGTGTTGCTTATCGAAACAATTACCCATTTATTAACATGATAAGTTTAATTATAGATAATAGTTATAAATAAATAATAATTTTATAATATTATAAGATAAGATAAGGTATATTTTATTATTGCAAGAGAGAAAAAAAAACAATAAAAGAACAATAAAATGTTCAGAAGATTTTCGAGGTATTTAACCTAATGACTCCCTGTTTACATATATATGATAAAAATAAATAAAATATATAATAAAATAAAATATTTAATAAAATATAATGAAACTTATCATGTAACTAAATGTAATCATCATATAATAATATAATCATGTAATAATATAAATAAATGATAAAAGTATAAAATTAAAAGCTAATAAATACATCAAGTATTAAATAATATAAATTAAAATATAACATAGTGGAACTAAATATGAGATATACAACAGTTAAAAGTAAAAGAAACAAGAGAAAAAAAAAAAAGAAAAAAAAGAAAAGAGAAGAAAATATATATATATATATATAACAAACAAAAATAAACAAAACTTTAAAATACAAACTGAATATACAAATAAAATATCAAAGTAATAAATAAAATTATGATCACGATTAAGATCAATCGATATGTTAATTTAGATATTGTGTTCTATACAATACGCAAAAGTACTCGGTGACTTCAATTTACGTAAGTAGTACGGCAGTATATTCCATCTGTCAGGCGAAATTCTAGAGAAAGAGCGAGACTGAATTGCATTACATCCATTTGTCATCTCGAGTAGAGTAGCATCAGAAGAACGCAGATGCTGGAGAAGCTGACGACGCACAAGCAAGCCACGTAGATATCTAGATCTACTTAGAATTAACGTTTCATGAATCAATCATAGTAGTCTAAATTCACTTGTTAACGTTTTTAAATGATAACTATTTCATATTATGTTGGTAAATATCAGTTAAAGAGTGATCGCATCGCTTAAGCCTATGTATTAATCTGACAGATGTTCGAATAATTCGGTCCACTTTTTTAGATTCAGTGTTCTTAATACCATAAAAAAGATAACAACAATAATCTAATATAGATAGTACTAGATCATTTACTAGGCGCTTAGTGATATTAGGAGAGCAATAGTTTCTAATATGGCGAATTTTAGCGTGTAATGGTATAAGTACCTACTATTAATTACTATAGTAATTTATAAAAATGTATAACATTATTTAAGATGTACCTGGTGTGATTTCATTGGAATAAATTATATATAAAGTAACACCATCTAGTAGATTGATGCCTGGCCACATTACCCTCCATGGAGGATATTGTTGCCACCTTAATAATTTCAATTAGATACGCTAAAATGAAAAAATTATTCGGCAGTCATATTGTATATCATAATATTTAACTATATTGAAAAAATATTGAATTTGAACTAATATTTATAAAGTTAAACAATAGTATCTAAAAGTAGCCACATTACCCGTCTTTCCCCTAATATCCAATCAAATTAGATCCTTATTTTACTTTTAAATGTGTGGTAAGTTGTGTATGAATCATTGATACGTTCCTGTATAATAAGTATTCATGATTTCAGTCGCTTACATTCACCGCATACATTCATATTATTAATTAATAAATAAATATTAAATAATAATGTATATTTTAATATACTAAATATAAAGTTTAAATATACATTTAATATTAAAACATAAATTCAATAATAAATACATTGCGTGCGTTTTAAAATATTTTAAACCTACTTATATCTGCTATTTTGATTGGATATTATAGTACTACAATTATTTCTATCACGCGTATTTTAGGGGGTCGGTATTATGCACATATATCTAATTACCGACCCCCTTTTTATTTGTGTCAATATTAATATATCAAAAAATTCAAATAGCAAAAGTAGGGGAAAGTAACCGAATAGTTACAGTGCCCGAATAAGGACACTCTCAGTATCTCAGAACCATAAATCCTACAAAAAAAATGTAATTAATAAAATATTGATAATTATATAAATAGTCAATAAAAGTAAATATATAACATTTTAACACGTAAATATATAATAAATTATTAACTAATTAAATTTGAATACATTTTTCATAAAATGAATTATAAATAATGTAATTGTAATTTGTCTGATTGATTCATCAATAATATATAGTTTATCTAGTGGTATATAGGGTGTCCGTATTATAACACAGGGTGTCCGTATTCGGACATGGGTATCGAATACGGACTCCCCCGATATATATGGAATTAAAAGATTAAATAAAATGTTAAAATCACAATAATATCTATAATCATATAATATTAATATATTATAATTTTTGAATAAAATTAATGAGTCATAAAATGTTAAGACCATTTATTGTTAAAGTGTCCGTATTAGGTTACTTTCCCATATGTATTGTCATAATATATATTACTATAATTACAAAAATTTAAAATAAAAATATTGAATATTGAATAAGTTATTACAAATAGTCATTTAGGGGCCGGTAATTGGAGAACTATCCATATGATTACGATGTATAGGGAAAGTAACCTAATACGGACACTTTAACAATAAATGATCTTAATATTTGTTGACTCATTATTTGTATTCAAAAATTACAATATATTAATATTATATGAATATATATATTATTGTGATTTTAAAATTGTATTTAATTTTTTAATTCCATAGTTAACGGGGGTGTCCGTATTCGGTACCTATGTTCGAATACGGACACCCTGTGTTATAATACGGATACCCTATATACCACTAGATAAACTATATATTATTGATGAATCAATCAGACAAATTACAATTACATTATTTATAATTAATTTTATGAATAATTTATTCTAATTTAATTAGTTAATAATTTATTTGTTTTTATTATTTAATTAATAATACAATTTAAGTATCTGAATAATAAAAAATTTAGATTTAGCTTTATTGGTGGTAATAATATTATAACGCACGCGATTTTTATGAAAATCAGAATAGTTCATATATGAGCGTATACGCTGCGCGCTAATTGGTTATATGGTGTACGACGGACACTGTCCATATTAAGACATTTATAGTGTCCGTATTAAGTACTTATATGACCTCTAGATATACCTACTTAATGAATTTTGATAAAAAATATAGAAATTATATATATAATTTTAGAATGCTTTATTTTTTAATAATATGGTGTTTATATTCTTGAGAAGTTGAACTCTTTTAAGTTGAAATTTGTATTTCATAAATTTAAAACGTAATAAATAAATCAGTTTATTGGATATATCAGCAATATTTTTAATTATTAAAAAATAAAAAATACTTTTTTAGACTATTTTTATAATTATGAATATTTTATTCATTATACATTTTGTAGGATTTATGATTTCTGAGATACCGGGAGTGTCCGTATTCGGGAACTGTCCGTATTCGGTTTCTTTCCCCTAAGTGTTATCAAATATTCGGTATTATTAAGGAAATCGGCATGTCTTTGGTATGATTCATGTATCTCTGAACTCCGTAAAGGTTAATAATGTCTCGATGGTATACACATAATTAATATTAAGTATGAATAGCCTATTATATTATATGTAAAATAGAAAATGTGTAATATTTTATCATATATAATACTATATAGATATGTAGGTAGGTAGGTCAGAGTTGAGTTGTATGAACATGTGTATTGCATGAACCATCTGAAATAAATAGTGTATGTTTATAAGAATTATTCTTTTTAATTGACTAGTATACTAGTATACTAGCATATATGCTAGTCCATTATATCATCATCTATAGTTGCTAAATTAACGGAAATGGTTTTTATTATTTAAATATAGATAATTAAAATATTATCAATGTCCGGATCAGGAAACAGGATCAACATTTAATATAAAATACAATTAAAAGTAATAATTCCATACAAGGTGAATACTATTACAACATATTTAATAATCATTTGATTTAGTTTCATGTTATAAATATAATTTTCATATATAATGAAGTTAATATTCATAGAAAATTAATTTAAAATTTAATACATAACTATTATAATGTTATGAACAATAACAATATTTGAAATGGGTTTAAATGAACCACCAAAAACGAGGTTATATGTAGGACACTGTTCATGTAGGATCATTCATAATCTAGAATGATATTATATGTCATGTATAATACAAGTTGTATTATTTGCACAGACATGATTGACTATGACACGGCAGATTCATTACAATACATCCACTGTTTACAATGGTTGCTCTCTATGTGTGCAGATGACTCGATTAAAGAGTTAAGCTTAGCGATTTTTGTAATAACTAACTATTACTATTAAATACATTTTTTAAATAAATAGTATGTAATAATCAGTGTCGTAATACATTACCTTACCAGGTCGAGCTTGCTCGGCTTATTCATAACATATGTTTCTCCACTCATCTCGGTTTTCTATCGCGTTCGGAATCTCGTTTGGTCTGCAGAGGGTATCATCAACCAGTTGATCTATGTATGTTTTTCGTGGTCTACATTTACCAAGCGTTCCATGACTGGGATGCTAGAGTATAACATTAGCTACCATTTCGTCATTCGCGCGCCAATAGTGGCGTATTGTTTTACTTAACCTCGCAGTATTTCCACACAGATCCTTTATTGTCGGATGATCTCTCCACGACTTGTTCAAGACTAATCTCAGCATTCGGGTATAATTACCATCTTAGCCTTTTTTCTAAAGATTTTGTCAGTGTCCAAGTTGTTGCTCCATATACTAATACCGACTCTACGGTAGCTCTGAAAAAATTCCTTTTTAGATTATTAGCTAAATTAGATTTCCAAGTTTTGTTCATTGCATTTAATACTGCCCAGATTTTTGCGAGTCTGATTTTGAAATAATGTTCGGTAGAAGAGACGTAGCTGCCTAGATATTTGAAATTGTTAACTCTTTTGTATTCCGGTTGAACTTTTTAAGTTTTCAGTATTAGCTTGATTTATATTCATAAATTCAGTTTTTCCATATTAACTTGTAGGCCTATTTCTTTTGATACTTCTTCTATTTTGTGAAAGAGTGTAGTGGCATCTTTTATATTATCTGTTAATAAGGCTATCATCTGATGTTCTACATCTGTGATCTTTATAGCGTTGTGACGTTTGCTCTTTTTCTTTATAAGTGTAAAACCTAGATCATATGTCTGGTCCTGTGCTTTTCTAAGAATATAGTCAAGACAGATAATAAAAATGAAAGGTGTTAGTGTGTCACCTTGTAGAACATCTGTAGTAATTTCGAAAAATTCTGTATCGCCATCTGGTCATAGTATCTGTGATCGAGTGTTACTGTATGCTAGTTATGTAAATGATGGTAGTCAAATCGAAAGCTTGATATAGTCTCAGTCTCAGTTACCTAAAGTATCAACTCGGCTCGGGATCGTTTTGTTAGAGTCTCGGCTCGGCTCGGGCTCGCTTGGCTAGAGTCTCGGCTCGGCTCGGGTTCGTTTTTTTTCCGAAAATGAAAGTCTCGGCTCGGCATTAATAACCAAAAGTCTCGGCTCGGCATCAAAAAGCTCGGTATTATTTACACCACTAGATGAAATTTACATTATTATTCACTGAATCGCGAAGTTGGCTCAGATTATTTTTTTAAATTGATGTAAATGTGAAATATATAAAAATTAGTATTAAAATTTAATTTCAAAAAAGCATCATTTCGACTTGGTAATATTTTGTAAAAGTCTCAACTCGGCTCGGGCTCGTTCGGCTAGAGTCTCTGTTCGGCTCGGGCTCATTTAGCTAGAGTCTCGGCTCGGCCTGGGCTCGTTTTTTTTCCGAAAATGAAAGTCTCGGCTCGGCATCATTTACATACTACTGTATGCTATCATAATGACATTTACTGTTACTTCGGGTATACCGTAAACTTTGAGGAATACCTTCATCTTTCCTCTATGTATGCTATCGAAAGCCTTTGAGTAATCGATAAATAGAATTGTAGCAGGAAGTCTTTTTGCATGCGTTTCTTCGATTATTCTCTTTATTGTAAGTATTTTTCCAGTGGTTAATATGTTCGTTCTGAAACCTTTTTGATTTTTACTTAGCAAGAGATCGATAAAAGGATTAATTATGTTTAAGAGCATTAGGGTATAAATGTTGGCTGAAATTCATGTCAAAGTTATGCCGCGATAATTCTTTGTTATACTTAGGTCTCCTTTATTTGGAAATGGTATGATACAACCGTCATTCCATATATCGATGTTATCTTATGTGTATACTTTGTTGCAGAAAACAATAAGTATTTCTTTAAACGATTTTATATTCCACACTTCCACTGTTATCTCGTCAAGTCCACATGATTTTCCATTGTTTGTACTATGCATGGCTTTTGTTAGTTCAGTCATTGTGAATATGACAGTTTCTACATCTATAGTATTATTTATTATGGTTTTAATCTCAAGGCCCGGAATATTTGGTTGAACACCTAGTATATCATGATAATATATATGATATAGCTTGATTCTTTCTTTGTCACTTTCTGCTGTTATTTTGGCTTTGTCACTATTTTTTGTCCACTTATTTTCCATGCTAACTATGATTTCTTATTTACCACTGCTGTAGATATATCGTCTATCTTTGTTTGAAGCTAGTTTTCCTGTACTCTGTCGTACGTTTCATATAGTATTTACTTTGCCTGTTCGTATTTAAATAGTTTATCTTGAGGTGGATTTGAGTCTTTGATCTGTGCTATTTCTTTAAATACCTTCTTTTGTAGATAATTACTGGATTATCCCATTAGGTTTATCTTTTTATTCTATTTTTTAAAGGTACTATTTCACTTGCAATTTCTTTGCATGCAGTTTTGAAATGATTATAATATTCATTTGTTGATGATGTAGTTTTTAATTTAATTAACTTGTGACTTTTGTTTCAAATAACTTTTGTTTTAAAGTATAATTTATTTAAAGTATTTAAGTATTTAAACTTTAAATACTTTAAATTTTAAAGTATCATTTTTTAGGCATGACCAATTATATTGAGTAACTTTACATGACTTTTTATTTTTATTTGAACGAAGACATAGTTGTATGCGTGCTGTGACTATATTGTGATCTAATGCTACGCTGACAAATAGTTATAGGCTCTGCAGTTTTTAGAACTGTTTCTATTTGGTGATTTATCATGATGTAGTCTAATTGTACATAGCTTCCATTTGATCATTTATGTGTCCATAGTTGTCCTTTTATGTTTTGATATCTAGTATTTAGACATATAAGTTTGTTTTCTAATAGATACTCATTTAGCATTTTATCATTCCTGTTTGTCATTTCGTGGTAAGCAAATTTGAAACCATCTCGTTGACCTAGATGTGCATTGAAATCGCCTGCAATTATGTGTACATTATGTTTCGGTATTTGCCGTGAATAATCTGATAGTTGTTCGTAAAATGTCTCGATATCTTCTATCTCACTAACATGTGTTGGACCATAACATGCAATAATGGTTTTCATTGAATTTCCGTGTAAATGTGCTATCATAATTCTTTCAGATACCATTTCGACTCTAATGAGTGTTTTGCATGCTTTATCATTTAATAGTATACATTTAATAGTATATATACTGATTCCACCCATTGATACATTGTTATTATTTATCCATGCTGAACATGTATACAATTTCCAATTAACCATTCAATGTTTTTTATTTTGTGAAAGAATCATCATGTATAAGACGGTGTTCCTGTAGGCAGATGATATCGTGGCCAGTATTTTCAGATGATTATATCAGTTCTGACATTTTACCTTCCTTGTGTAGTGTTTGCACATTAAAAGTACCGACTAGTAGGGATTACTTTCTTTTCAACAATTGTATTGTTTTTGACTCAATATCTGATTTTTCGGACTGCAACCTGGGTCGGTTTTGCAAGACGCGCTCCTTATTCCGCGAGACGAGCGATGCGGGATGAGTTTGTAGAATTGTGTGTTATATTTGCTTTCAGTAGCTAAATAAAATATGCGGTCGCTACTCCATACACATTTGCGTAATCCTTCTCAGATGGCTACACAGGTACTATGCCTTAAGGAAATTGAAAAAGGGCAACCTAGATTTTGTCCGGCACAGCTTATTGGTTATTCACAGCTAACCATTATATCTAATGGCCGTTCCCATATCCGCAACCTGGGGAGCCGGTGGATTGCAGTTATAATCACCATGATTCATAACTTATCGCTTCAGATAAAGATGAAGTAATGTGGGCCGAGGATCCAGAGGAAGCTGAGATCTCCACACATCCACAATTGTCGTAATATTAATTAGTAAGTCCCTATTAACTAAATATCTGATCATTATTATAATTCATTTAATCTTCACATTTCTTAATTATAATTAATCTATATATATATTGTTAGCAATATATAGTGATACTATATATATATATATATATATGTTCATTCCTGTCTGTGGGGTTGAATGAACTTTAAAAAATAAAATGTTGTATTGAAATTACGTAACCTTATAAGTATTATTTATATTTAAAACTTGTAGGATTATGTACATTAGTTAGATAAAATGATAATTTATGTAATATTATTTCAAAGATTTTTAAAAATAGATTATTGACATAATTATAGAATTGTATACAAAAACATGGTCATACATTAACACTCTCCATAACGAGTCCATTATTGTAAGTCATTAATATATTAAGTATGTATGATGTTTGTAGGTAGCCTATATTATTTATATATATATATTTTATATTTAATAATGTTCTTAACGGGTATATACATATAAGGGGTGAATACGGTAATATGTTTAACTCTAAGGTGTAGGCCCTAAACTGTAGGGGTCCTATCATGGGGGTAAGAGGTACTACGGGGTAAGGGTGTAAGGGGTATGTGTCATCCTTAGTATCAGTAACTATAGTTAATATGTCAAATAGGAAGGATAAATGAATACATAGTTTCAAATAATATAATTTGTTATATAACTCCTTTTTGAAGATAACGTATATATTATATATATATAACACATCGTGACATCATGTAATTAGATGTTATGTATACACATGTATCTGCAGTATACAGATACCCATATGATCAGCGCCACCTACGAAGGTTAGTGTTTCGAACAAATGTACATTTGTTATTTAAATATATTTCGTATCAAACAAAATTTAAAATATTAAAAAATGGTAAGTATTCTTTATAGGATGAACAGTAGGTGTTCGTTACTTATATATAACAAAGTAATAAGATATTTTGGAATGATATAAATATCTTGAGTAACAGATAACTTATATTGCATGACATAGATTTTACGAAGAATACAAAGACTAATGAATGTTTGTATAACCCATCGATGTAGGTAACTAGTTAACCTGTGCCGTCGAGTCGTATCCGACCCCTGGCGACATCGATGACAGCAGCTCTCCAACTCCTCCTACATCTTGAGGCTCGAATCATGTTGAAGATAGTTCCATAGAAGTTTGTCTTTATACTATCAAGCCATCTTTGCCGTTGTCTCCCTCTGCTTCTATAACCCCCCATGCTTACTACCATCACTTCATATTCCATTCCGCCTGCTCTTATAACATGGCCAAAGTAACATAATGATGCCTTGACTATCCTTTACTCAAGCGTCCATTCTGGTTTTATATTATCAATAACCCATACATTTTTTTTCTGTCAATCCATGTTACTCTTAGCAGACGTCTCCAACATCATAACTCAAAAGCATCGATCATCTTTCTCTCAAGCTTTCTCATTGTCCAATATTCTTCTCCGTATAAGACTATAGGGAAAACTAAAGCTTTTACAAGCCTAATCTTTGTTCTGAGGGTAATTCATCTATCTTTCCAGATTTTCGTTAGTCCCCCCATTGCAGATCTACACATTGCTAACCTTCAGCGTATTTCCTTCTCACAGAATCCATCCTTGGTTATTAAAGATCCCAGGAAAATAAAGTGTGATACTACTTCAATATGTTTTCCATCTACTACCATTTCTCCTTGGTCTTCAGTCATAATTACTATAGTTTTGCCTACATTTAGATATAGACCTGCCTTTAGGTAACTAGTAGTAACCCCTAAATAAAACTTTTATTTACATCGATGGTATACCGCATCAAACCGTATTTCAGTTGTGATATAATTACTATAGTAATATAGCAGCATGTATTAATTACCTAGATAGGGATTTTTATATATTTACATCGCAAAATATTTGATTATATATAATCACATATTTGTATTACAGTATACTATAATAATTATTCATTAAATTATTCTTATTGGTGTTTTAAAATGTATTATTTTATAAGTTATATTTCCGATAAACATTATTTAATACAAGACAAAGTAAAATATAATTTCATATATTAAAGATTTACAATACAACAAATTGTAAATAGATTTATTTGGAGAGAAAATAGAAGATCGTGGGTAGGTAGGTATATATATGTATAGTATATATCTTATATCCCCTATCTCCTTGATATTTAGTAAACTTTAGTGATATGTTTATCCTATATCATATCATATATGAGGATATTTATTATACGAGTCAGATAATGATGGATATTAGTATATACGATTTTATAGTTTAATGAAATTATTGAAAGGCCTATATTATTTGTTAAATGTTTAGTCTATTAAGATATATGTTGAGGGCGAGTAAGGTAATTTAGTTTATAGACAGTGATGTGCACGATCACGATCGTCGATCCCGATCGCGATCGTGATCTTGATCGCGATCGACGATCGTTTGAAAATGATCGAGTAAAATGATCGACGATCGCGTATCGTTAGAAAATGATCGAGTAAAATGATCGACGATCGTCAGCAACTGATCGCGATCAACGATCGTGAAAAAAAATTAAACATAATTTATATATATTTACATCAAGAAATAACAAAATAGTGGATATAATAATAACTTTTATTTATGAAAATGTTGAAATACGATCAAATTTATAATAAAATAATATTAATATAATAAATTTGATTTCAATAGAACTAACAATGCAAATTTAGTATCATTTAGTTTATTGCGTTTCAGTTTATTTATATTGTTAGCAATACTAAACATTCTTTCCACCGGCACGGATGATGGGAGTATAGAATTGTATTTTATAAATAACATTTTTATAATAGGATAATTATTTAGCATATATAAATTAGTATTTTTACTATTTATATAATTAAGTATTTCTATTTCTATAGAAATAGGTATACCGTTGATTTAGAAGTGGATGGTCCATTATCATCAATAACATAAAATTCATCTGAATTAGTTTTGCTTTGTTCTGGTGTAGTTATATAAACCTCGTTATCTGGGATATGTCTATTAACATATTTCTTAAATGTAGATAACAACATATCTTTTTCTTCTACGTAATTACTTAACCAATTTAACTTAAATTGTGGGTTAGATATTGTTACTATAATGGCACTATTAATAGAATACTCAAATGAAAATTAATCGTTAAACATACATTTTAATCATTCCTTTAATACATCTAATAATGGTTGACAATAAACTAATTTAGTATCCATTTTTAATAAGCGGGATTCTATTGAAAATAGTGTTGGGAATAAATCTCCATAAAAACTGTCTCGCGCGGTAAAATATTACGATTACTTAGTAAAAAAGATACATTGGTATATTTATATATATATAAATATATTGATATGACGGCGTCAATGCGTGAGTACTCGCTAGTAATGCGTGGATCATTAGTGGTTCATGCAGCAGCCCGTAATTCATACGCTTATATAATAATACGATCAAAATAATTACACGATCGACGATCGACGATCGTTAAAAAATGATCGAGTAAAAAGATCGACGATCGACAATCGTTAAAAAATGATCGACGATCGGCGATCGTGAAAATTCGTGATCGTGCCCATCACTGTTTATAGAGTATATGATATTGAATAAGATTTATGTTGAAGTCACGGAGAATTAAACATGTATTCATCATGATAACTGTTTAATATAGTATTATTATACACATGAATATGCTTAGTTTTGGGTAACGGTATATTTTTACTACGGTATTCAAATATAGTGTATATTTTTGATATTTTGTCTTAATGAATTAAAAATGCAATTATATATAATAAATATCAAGTGAAATTTTAAATAAATAATCTGTTTAATAAGTACCATAAAAAACATTTTTATAAAGGTAAGTATATAAGTATAAATTAAAATTATAAAATAACAAATAAAAATAGTGATTAATTGAGCCAGGACTATATGTTAGTATTCTTGTATATTACCAAATACTAAATTATCTATTATCAACATTTATAAACAATTATTTATTATATGTTCTTTAAATAACTTTGAATGAAAAAAACTAAATATATGTTGCAATGATTATTCTCACATTCTATAGTATTCAGAAATATATTCAGAGTAGTTTTTAATATATTTAAATATGTTGTTGATATAGAAGAAATATAAATATATATCTCAAACACAGTGAGCTAGATTTCTAGAATGTCATAAAAATTGATAATTGACAAAATAAATTTTCTAATTTAATACGAGTTATATTGGTCCTAAACTATGGAATTCACTCATACCCTATATTGGATACATAAAAATCACATACAACATTCAATAAATGTATACTAATATTAATATCTAGATTTTAAAACTATTATATACCCTATTATTGTTTGTCATTATTTTATTTATTAATTTCTTTTAATGTTTATTCTATTTTATTATTATTAATGGTATTTAATGTTATCTACATTTATTATTTGTATTCTATATATATACACTTGAGAAATCATTTAGGTGTTCAAATAAACTAAAATATAAACATAAATGTCCAATATAAATTACATACAATATTGAATTATCGATTATTTCTGTAGGTGCATAGAAGTAGGATATATTTATGAAGTGAACTTTTTGTTGGCAATATTCCACTTATTTTTCCCAACATAGAATCTATAATAGTAGCAAGGATCACCAATATATTTACATGTAATTAGACATAATTGTATCTATTATTTTTATTAGGGATCAGATTCAATTGATTAATTATATATTAATATTTTTTTAAAGTTTAATAGATTTATGGATGATGGATGGAACCTCTTGATTTTCTAGTGATGTGAATGTAGTATGTATTGCAGATATAAATGTTAGATTTAAATGTAGTTCATATCTCAGTGAAGATTTTTATAGAAATAAAGTTTAGTATCTGCGTTAGATTTCCAGATATATTCTATTAAAATTAAAATATTATATATAAAATTATCAATTATTATTAAATATCAAATTCATATGATAAGTGTTTACTAAATTTATAAATAAACTTTATATTATAATTATATTAATAACATATGCATAAGATACCTTCAACTATACTATAAATTTTAAATATATTATAGTTCTATTATTTAACTATTGGATATTCTAATATCTATTATGAAGATCAAGGTTAATTATCTATTCGAATATCTATAAAATTGAACAATTTATAATTATTTCATCAACATACTTCAATAGATATTGTATTTTTAAATATGTCTTTAATAATATGGGGTATAAATATTTAATTAAATATATAAAATAGAATTTAAATGATTACATTTATTGGTAAGTTAATAAATAATATCGAAATATAATACAGTAAGGTGGAATACTTATTCAGATTTAATAGAGCGGCCTTTGAACTCATCCATAGCAGAACTAGCTCCGATAAACTTGTTTGCAATTGCTCCAGCTTTTATCGGAATAATACTGAAATAAAAATTAATTTACTTAACAGTTAATAAAATGTAGTATATTTTATATATACCTTTTTAATACAGTCAAAAAGTAGAGAATTCTTGGAGTCATCAGCATTCTTTGGTTAGTTAAAATTGCATCAACAATTTTACTTACTACATATTCAGGTTCCAATATTGGCAGTAGAATAGGGAACCTATATATTGAAGATTAAATATATATTATATAAGCATAATGTAATATTATATAAAATATTAAGTTTAAGAGAAAGACACCTAAACCCGAGTTTACATGTCAAAGATAAGGAAAACAATGGGTCAACGGATAATATGGTATAAATATATGATACAAAATTAAATAAAAAAATTTAAGTTTATATAATATATATAGTTCTATCATAAGTTATATATAATTTACTAAAAGTACTTGCATATTATTAGCTATATATTTATTCTGGAAATTTAATAAATATTCAAATAAAAGGTTCAAATGCTGATATTAATAAAAATAGTATCTAGTTTTACTTTTGTTCTGGGTAATACACAATTGTATTGCTAAATGTACATAATTTAAATTCAAATTATTGATAGTATAATAAGAATCTTAGTAATATCTCATTAGTAGTATTTTTGCATTTCTATATAGTGATTTTGTATTATGATTATTTATACAATACATAGTGTAGAAAATATGTCCTATTTATTAGAGTTATCAATAAATAAATAATGTAAAAATAAAATGCTTGATTATTTGTGTATTAATTGTATATAGTAACTACACCTATATATATATATATCAGCATTTTTTATTTATTAAAATTTGTATTTAACAAAATATTGATTTAGGCTTAAATATTAATTTACTTACTTGTAAGACATATGATACAAGATGATTTATAAAATATTAATTAAAAATATATTAACAAATAAAATTTAATATATTTACTGTTTTAGGATTTTATAAATAATTTATATATAATTTATATATAATTTAATAAAAATGTATTTAAAATTATGTATTACTATTACATATATATAAATAATATACAAACTTTGATTTGACACCTTCAAACATACCAGTATTTATATAGAAAGGACAAACAACAGTAGTCATTATTCCATCCTAAGCAAAATTATATGTTTAGTATTATATAGAAAATAAATATTTAAATGTATTAAGAATATTTAAATATCATACTTGTCTTCATATAGTGAATATACGTCTTTAATATAAACATGAATTCAAAAATAACATATATAATGGACAGTGCATTGAATAGAGCTCTGGGTCTTATATAGCACAAGTTGTTGTCAACAGATAATGTAAATACCTTGCCTAAAGATACAAGTTCATCCCTCAATGAGTCATCAAATCCTAATACAGCACTTTTACTTGCTGAATAATCAGCTAAACCCGTCACTCCAAATACACCAGCAGCACTAGAAATAGACACAATATGTCCATGATTGCGTTCCAACATTGACGGCAAAAAAGATTTCACAGTCTATGAAGAGATATTAATATAAATATATAAATTTTAAATTAAATAAATCATTAATATAAATATATAAATTTTAAATTAAATAGATCATTAAAATATATAAGTTTTTAACTAAATAGATCAACTATATAAACATACCCAGAAATTTGCCAAAACATTGACATCCATTGTTTTCTTGATCAACGAGTCGTTACTATCCATAAACTTCTTACCTATCGTCGCATTACAATTATAACATCAACATCCATTGTAATAACATCATATATTAACCTGTGACTATTCCTGCATTATTAATTAATATATCTATATCCCCAACTTCCTTTTTCACCTACAATATATATAATATAGAAACATACGATTCTGAATTATCATAATATCTAACCTTATCAGCCACTTCATAAATATCTTTATCATTACTCAGATCAACTGTATAGTCATGAACTTTGGCACCATGCAGTTTCACCTATATAGTTATAATATAGCTGTTATATATAAAAATACTCTTTAGTAAAGGTTTATATTATTAATAGTAATACATCATAAATAATAAATACTTTAATCTCACTATTGTATACAATTTATAATGCTGGTACCTGTTTAGCAGTTTGTTTGTTTCCTTCAGAGTTAATGTCCCACAGAATTAATTCACATCCAAGTTTTGCAAACTCAATACTTAATAGTCTACCGAGTCCACTACCTATAGGTTGCGTAGTATTATAACATTATATATAGTTTAATTATAGGGTTAGATATACATATTATAATATATAAAATGAATTTACTTTATTAAATATATAAAATTTGTATAAATAGTTTATTTACTACTGTATTAGTTAGTAGAATATATTAGCTTATTAATAACATAATTTCATAATATTTATTTTAATATTCCGAGTATTTATTTAAAAGGACAAAGATCAAAAATAAAAAATATATCAATAAATATTTATTATATTATAATATAATATATTCTATATAGACTATATATATATATATAGTATAATAATATAATAAAATATATATTTTATATATTACCATTGAGGATTCAAACAATTTATAATGGTCAATATAAATAAATATACTAATATACATTCATCATTAATCATTAAACAATGAATAAATTCAACTACCATATGACTCATAATAGATATAAATATTTACTTTAAACAGAGGAACAACTTAATTAGAAGACTATAAACTTACTTATTAAGAGGAAATAGTTCATGTATTGTAGATAATAAGTTATTAAATAAACAAAGATGGACCTATTAGTTGAACTTTATTCTATAAATATTAAACAAATATGCAGATCAGTTATATAAAACAAATATTTATATATTAGAGTTCTAATAATGTTAATAGCAATTAATCATATACTAGATTATTTTTTTCAATTTACTAATAAATATAAATATTAATCATCAAAATATTATATACAAATAATTGTTAATAAATTATATAAAAAAACTTGTGAATGATACAAACATAAATTATAAATATAAATTCAATAATTTAATGTAATTTATTCAAAATATTTTCATAAATATGATATTTTATTTGTTGTTATATTTTGTATGTGTGACAAATTAACGGTATACATTATATTAAAAATACATTAATATTAGTTGTGTAAAAAAAATGTTGGCAATCAGCTAAATATTGAATGAGAAGTTATATTTAGAAAATTAAAATATTTATTCCCTATCTATTAACATTAAAATTTAAACGCGCATTATATTGGTGATACAGTATCACTGATACTATAGTAGATCCACAAATAAAATTTATAGTATATATTAACAATGGTTTAAATGTATTTAATATAAATTTGTAAATAAAACATATCTAGGTCAGTATACAAATGCACTGAAATATAATACATTCTTTAATATAGAATAAATAAAGTTTGATAGCCTATCATGATGTATTATTTTAGTATTCTAACTTTACTAGTTAAAGTTATTCGTATTTATTATATTATATTGGTGATACTAGGATTCCCTTAATATGTACAAATATATTACTTGGTTTCACAAAAATTACACATATTTTTAATAGATATGAAATATAAATTTTACAAATAAAATGTTGTATATAATATAGAGTCGTTTGATTTAAATCATTTGATTAAATCAATGATTTTTTTGAAGGCAAAAATCATGATTTTTTTGATTTTTTTTGATTATAAATCAACTTTTTTATAATTTGATAAAATGTAATTATTAGTTTGGATTACTATTATTAATAAATCTAATAAATAAAACTGATTAAATAATATAAAATTTGTATTGATAAATTTATTTATTTATTCTATCAAAAAAATCATGATTTATTCCTACTCTGGTATATATTGACAAGTATCAAATTTAGTCAATAATATTCTTCTAATAATATAATAGTATACATATACAAGTACTTATATCATTATGAAGATAAATAATAATTAATAGTATATATTAATATTAAATAGTGAAAGATGATTTAATAAAAAATATTTTAAGTAGAATAAATTTAATTTTTGTTTAATAAATAAATAAATATTATATGTGATATGTTATGCGATGCTATTAATGTTCTTATATGAAATTTTTTATTAAATCAAATATAAATGTTAATATCAAACCTTAGAATCAAACAATTTCAATTAAATAGTATATTTTATAATATATAATATATAAATAGATGAAATGAAAATTTAACATTTAAAAATGATACAATGATTTAAATGTATTTAATATAATTTTAATGTAAATAAAACATATCTAGGTCAGTATACAAATGCACTGAAGCATAATAAATTATTTAATATAGAATAAATAAATAAAGTTGGATAGCTATCGATAGCCTAATCATGATGTATTATTTTAGTATTCTAACTTTACTAGTTGGAGTTATTCGTATTTTATCATATTTATATATATAACATTATTATTATATATTGAGAATGTCATGCATATATCAAAATAAATAACAAATTATATACCAAGTGTGTACATGTAGGAAAGTAAAATGAAATATATGTTACCACATTAAAATAAACACTCTCGTAACTTATGACATAAGAAACACATATTTGTTAGATAAGTTCGATATAAGCCCTGAAATAATTTATTTTTTATTTTTTATAAAAATGTAGGAAATATAATATCCAATTAATCTAATATATTTAATACAATTAAATTACAATTATACCAATGGATACATTCAGGAATACAGTTTATATTAATTTATAAAAATCTTTACTCTTGAAAAAATATTAATAATTATATGAAGTATTATTACAGTAATTATTTTTAAATCAAAGTACATTGGTTGTCACTCGAATTTACCTCGATACAGATTACTACAATGGTCCATTGTTTATTTTAAATATACTATATATTGTGGTATATTATCAAATGTATGTAAATTAAATAAAAATGTATAGGACTACATATTTATATATAATGTTCATCATCTAAATTTAAACTAATAGTAATTACATTCTCAGAATGATTCTGTAATTATTTAGATGTACAATTTCATATATTTAATATGACTTTAGTAAAGTATTACTATTAGTAAATATTATTATAATAATAGTTACTAATAGCAATACTTTACTAAAGGCATATAATACTGTATACTTTATACATCGTGTATATAATAGTTACTTATATTAATAATATTATTAATAGTGATATATATATCAAGTTTAAATGTACGTTATTCTTCTAATTATTATTATTGAATTATTACTAATTGAATTAGAACTGCTATTAGTAATTGATTTTAATAATAGTTTACCCGTCAACCATTTAAATATATATATATATATTAATTATTGGTATACATTATATAATATTACTTAATTATAACAATATTATATAATTGCTGTAAAGTAATACTTTAAGTATATAATTCATTATAATTATAAAATCATTTTAAAAATGTGAAAAGATGTTTTGCATGAATGACTACGAATGTAGACGTCACGCTCTATTTAATATATTATATATATATAATTATAACATAGAAAATACACTCATATGAAATACATACAATATTAACTATTTATTTTTAATATATATATATTATGTACGACGTATTATATATTAACCTGCGCCAGTTATGAGAACTTTTTCACCATTGACAGATTTTCTTTGGAATTTAGAAGGGATTATGGCTAAGGCAATTCCTTCTATCCAGTAGTATATAAAGAATAACAAAGTACGTATCGTTTCAACGAGTTTATAACCATTTTCTGAAATATTAACCATGACAGTATTATATGTGGACACAAATATAATGCAGTAAAATTAAACTAAACTACTCTTCTTAAATAGTAACTAAGCCTAACGGTAGATGAATATATTAAATATATAAATATGACCTATAACCTGTCACTAATAGTAGTACAATATTTACTTGGATATTCAATATGATATGATCCGGGATATGATATTGATACAGAAAATTATTTCAAATTGAATTTACAATTTCAAATATTGATTAGTGTATGTTTATAATGACATATAAATGTTAATATATAAATAATAACCGATAAATATTATATACTATATGTAAATATTTATAATTTACGATACGCCTTACTGTTAAGATGATATGTTAAACATAATGTTTAAAATTAATTTGAATTTTAAATAAATTCAATTTATTATTAAATATTTGATTAATTTAATTATTAAATTAATATTAAATATTAATTAAATATTATAGTTAATTAATAAATGAATGGTCACATTCAGTATAGAATATGACCCTGTTTATTTATATTATGATTTATGAGATGAAATTTAAAATGTTGTTTAGTTAAATCTAGATCAGGGGATATATTCGACGGTATATGTTTGTACTATTATAGTAACTATGTGATTAGCAAAAACTTGTATTGACTTACATCGGAATGCAGGCAGTTAAAAAACATGGGATCAACGGACATCGATCGTAGAGTTAATCTGATATGTTTGGTGTTTTTTTATATAAACAACTTAACATGATGTATTTTTTCCTAAATTCAATAGGCATATGATCTCTGCAGGTGATATGTGTGCTGATTCCCTTGTATATTCACTCATATATATATCAACAATCTATAGTAATTAATCGAAAATTATATATATATATTGCAAGTAAATAATGGATATTATGCATTATTTATTGCGAAAACTTATATTTATAAATTATATTTGTAAAAATATATAATATATATATATATATATATTGTATTATATAAAACACAGTAATCTTCAATGGATCATTTGAGATTATATATCGCTTGTTCGAAATGGAAACCAAGCCGAAATGAATGGATTCAAGCGATGCGATTGGTTCAGCCCGAAGAGAGGACTCGCATCGATAGATTTGTTTATAAAAGAGATGCAAAATCATCTATGGTTTCAACTATTTAATATTAATTACACTTTTTAATTGATATATTTATATTAATTATATTGAATTACAATTATAATAAATTGTTTTCATATTTACGAATATATTTGAATACTATGTAATAGATTAAATAAAAAATCTATTTTATAAAAATTCATTAGTGAAAATCACGCGACCTAAACGTAAATATATAATCACGTATAAAGTATAATGAAGAGAGAGGTGTGTTCTCTTAATACAGGCGGGCAGACTACTGATGCGGCGTTCTCTCGCCGACCTGCTGTCGACCAATCAGAGTGTTCGTCTCGCTCGTACCGACACTGGCAGACCGTACTGCCTAGACGACGCCGACGTTAGTTTCAACGTCTCTCACCAGGGGGAGTACGCCGTGATAGCGGCGGAGAAGAGGCGCGGCCTAGTCGTGGGCGTCGACGTCATGAAGATCGAGTACCCTAGTTAGTGAGCGCGCGTATAGGTGGCGCTAGTGGTTTGCATCGGTGTACTGCTATTTCGCCGTTTCCTAATATTAACACCAGACATACAATACTCGCCGTGAAAGTTTTGCCTCGTGAAACTTTCCTTACGAAAGTTTCGCACGATGAACTGCAGATTTCCCACATTTCACATACATACGTCAAAAATAGAACATATTAGTTTGTGCGATAGCAGTATTTCACGAGGCGAGTAGTTAATGCATCGTATGAACTGTATGTAACGGAGTTTAGAAAGGAGAAGAATAGTTTTTATCTTCTGTGAAATGGGAATGCATTACCACTATCAGGGTTGATTCGGTTTTTAAAATTGGTTTTTTCAAATGGGTTTTTACGTCGGTTTTTACGGTTTTTTCAAGTTGTAAAAACCATGGTTTTTATGGTTTTTACGGTTTTTACGGTTTTTAACAAATTAATTTAACTTTTAAATTATAAGTTATAATTGCCTACATTATATGTTATATCAGTGAGTGGGTAGGACTCTCATCTAATTACACTTACATGCCTACGATACAATGATTATGTGATAACAAATTTAATTACGCCACCATTAGTCAGAATATTCTAATTATGAATTATTTATATATTGAAATGTAAAAATATATCGTTTTTATGATAATACATTATTATTAATTATAGTTATTTATATGTAATAGCCAAATATTACCAAACTTAATCATTTTACTAAATAATATGAAGTAAAGCACTGCTTTAAAAGCAGGGTTGATTCTGTTTTTAAAATTGGTTTTTTCGTCGGTTTTTAACAAATTAATTTAACTTTTAAATTATAGTTTTTATGATAATACATTATTATTAATAATAATTATTTATATGTCATAGCCAAATATTACCAAACTTAATTATTTTACTAAATAATATAAAGTAAAGTACTATTTTAGACTACAATTTTTAGTATATTGTAACGGTTACCAGACACTGTAGCCGGCGATTTCAAAAGGGGTGGGACTATGTGTGTGGCTATAGCCGAAATACTCTAAACGCAAATAAAATAACTATAATATTTTTAACTATTATATTATCAAATTAAATGTTATAAATATGAATCAAAAATATAATATCAAATGTAATCATATTATATAATTACGTTTGATATTATATCTTTATTTAAATAGCTATAAAAATGATATCTATTCATTTATAATTATTTAACAATAATGGTTTTTAACTGAGGAACTTATTAAATTTATTATAATGTTGAATAATAATTATGTTCCATTATGTGATGTCTATATATTTAAAATTATAATGAAAATAATACAATTTAGTTAATTTTTTGTTATGAAAAAATTATAATTTGTACTTGTTTATTTTGAAAAAACCATAAAAACCAGATAAAAACCGATAAAAACCAGGTTTTTTGGTTTTTACGTAAAAACCGAAAAAACCATCAACCCTGTTATTGATTCAAAACCACTTTAATTACATATAGCTAATAATCTATTTTATGATAACAATAATATAATAGTATTAAATAATATTTGATAGGCTTGATAATATTTAATATTTTTTTTTAATATATATAATATACTCGTAACAATCAAAAATAATATATTCTACGATTCCAACTCTTCCATTATGTGATGTATATATATTTAAAATTATAATGAAAATAATACAATTTAGTTAATTTTTTGTTATGAAAAAATTATAATTTGTACTTGTTTGTATTGTAAAAACCGTAAAAACCGAAAAAACCATCAACCCTGACCACTATATTATAATATAATTAATAATAATAATATGTTGAACATATATGAACATATTATGTTCGGTAGAAGATTTCTTAGTTTGATAACAGAAAGTATTTATTGTCAATTACATAACCCCAATAATATTAGAATACACCCTTTAAATACATTTGATGCCACGCATTATTGTAGAATGTAGTATAACTAACTAAAAGTATTCTAAATGAATCCAAACATTAGTAATATGAATTTATCATTCCTCATTTGAAACCGAATTGAAGCTCACAATTTAAAAATTATGATCCCGTACCGAACTAAAGTTTATTATAACAAACTCTAGTTTCCCTTTGTTATCAAAAATGGTTTATATTAATATTATTTATATTAGGAGGCGTGCAACTTCATGCAAAGTTCGCGAGTTTACATGTATAAGATAAAGGCTATTTGTTAACGGCTATAAACTTGTTTAGTTATAATCATTTTTTATCATTTTTGCTTATTTATATCAATAATAATCAGTTATTATTGATTATTTTGTAGTGTATATATTTTTATATATAGCGAAATAATACACTACAATATAATCAACGCTTTCCTCGGAGTAATGAATAGTTTCGATAGTGTGCATGATTAACCGATGAACGCCCACGACAGAGAACAGAACCATCGAGAAGTTCTTCTCCAACTTCACGCGTCAGTTCAGCGCACACGAGTGGACCACGATCACGGAGCCTTTCGACGAGTGGGATCAACTCGAGAACTTCTATCGTTTGTGGGTTACTAACTACGGCGAAGCATTGCCTCGCGTTCATTTTATGCGCGCGCCACTATTACATAGACGTTACACTTACGTTAAAAACATCTAACGTTCACCGATGCTTCGATTAAATGACGTTCTGTGATTTACTTCGCTACAATTCATCGGGTTCATAGGTCACAGTTGTCTGATTAATAAAACCTACGTACTAATATCTCCTATCGTGGGGTACTTACTTTTAGAAATCATTTGTATTACGTTCTATTACAGATAAATATAATGGTAAAGTTTTCATTAATAAATAGTATTTCAGCTATTGTATCAAAATATATATTTTGGATAATTTATTTATAAATAATATTTAATCCAAATTTAGTTTAAACTAGTTTGATTATATTGTAATACAAGTAATTTTATTAATAATAACTAATTATAAATTTTAATCAAACTAGTTTAAACTAAATTTAGATTGAATATTATTTGTAAATAACTTATCTAAAATATGTATTTAAATACGTTAGCTGAAATACTATATATTGTTATTTGAACTATGTTATTATACTAACTTTATATTTACCTGTATGGACTTTCTATTCCAACTTCAAATAATATACTAGCCAATGAACATTAGTATAGAGCCTAAATTGATGAATGTGACTTATCGAGTATGATTAATTCAGTAACAAACTATCTATTATATAATAATAATAAGTGATAGAGGTTTTAAGATGTTATTTTATAATTTGCACTACATTTTAAATACAAAAGTAAATTAAGTTATCTCAACGGGATGGTGATAGAGCGTAAGTTTACATGGGAGTAAACGTGTTTTACACAGATTGCCAGTGTTTTGCACTATGTTGACACTCTAAATGACATAATTAGATATTCGCAAAGTGTGTAAGACGTGTTGGTATGTGTAGGTAATAAGAATATAAAAGCTGACATACTGTGTATACTGCAGGCGACCTCCCTTCTCGTAATGTCACATGATTACCACACTCTGCGTAGGAACATTGTTTATAAGTTATGTATGTTCATCAGTTTAACAAATTCAAAGATTATAATATAATATTTACATAATATATATATATATATATGTATTTATATATACAGTTTAATTTTGAATATAAATTTATCTTATACCCTAATCAATTCTATTATTCTCTCTAGTGGACAACTATTCTTCCCTAATTAATCTAATTTCTGCTAAATAGGATTATCTGTTCCTAATAATACGTACTACTAAATAAGTACTACTTACTGCATAAAAGGCTCAGACCAATATGTTACAACATCTCATCAATCATGTTCTATATGGACACCCTTCTCCATCAGATGTTAACTCAGTGTTCTCTCTATTGTCCATAACTATATATGCTTTCAAATCTATCTATATCTCTGATTTAATTCAAAAATGTACATTTTACCTTCTATCTTTACCTATAAATGCTTCTATCCTTATCTCCCGCAACTATAGCAAAATATCCCTAAATTCTAGAGTTTTTAGATATTGCGGTCCCCCTCTATGTAATTGCATGCCTCCTAACATTTGTTCTATTAGAACCTACTAGTGAATATCTCAACTTCTTAATTCTTTATTCATTATTTTTGTATCGTTTTATCCTCAAAGCATTACTAGTATCTAATTGTTATCATAAAATGTTGTTGTGTCAATACATTGTTCTATTATTATTATTTTCTCTGCACGAGTGAAGAGACCTACATAGCCTAAATAGTACTGCTAATAAACCATATATCATCATCATCATCATCATATAGTATTATATATTAACCCTATTAATGTGATTTAGGAATAGTGCTTAACTTAGCATTAACATAACTGTTTTTATCTTGTTTTTATACTTTGGTTTGATTGAGTGTTATATAGTCATTATATGTTTATTATTATTATTGGATGATAACAAATATTATTTATTTTCTAATAATACAATTATATTGATACAATAAATGTGTTTGATTAATATATAAGATATTATCATATTTATATACATATACATGTATGTTTAATACAGCATTGTTATTACATATTGCATTATTTCTAAAATATCTAAATATAGATTATATTATATCATACATAATTTATATTGCAATTTACATGGTGTAATGAATAAGTACTGACTCCTACCTATATACTCATTAATAGTAATGCCTTTATAACTTTAATCTCATCATTATCGCCAGATTTATGTATTCTATTTATAATTCTCTACAATAAATGTATCTAATATTCCAATACAATATCACACTCTTTTCTAAATGTACTCAATATATCCATAGATATCGAGAGAGACTATATCCTACACTCTAATGTCAATAATTATATCCAATATACAGGCGATGAATATCAATTAGGCACATTTCACTAATACCTAACGCCAAACATTAATGCTAATGCACTCTATCCATATACCCGTTCACATAACACATGTATCGTATTGAATCTCTAAATGCTAAATTCCCTAAGTATGATTGCCTTAAAACTTGTGGTAAAATAAATTAAATTGTTCAATATTACACAATATAGATACATTAACATGAGAGCGGCTTCGAAGAGACATTATAGTTGGGATGAAAGGACTCCACCAAAATAATAATAACAATAACAATATTAGACCGGCTTGATACAAAATTTGAATAAATAAATAAAATCCCTGAGTTCTAGACTCAGTTCAGTCAAGCTCTGTTGTGGCGCCTGCTTTATCGCATAGAAAGCACCCCACGTCGTTAATCGTCGGCTGTAACAATCCCGTAGTAAAACTACTATTTTGTCCTAGCCCGACTTCTCCGCAACCTTCGGCTTTAACCTCTCGCCGCGCAACGCCATCGATGTATTCCATCAGGAACGCCAACCTCTCGGCTTGAGGGTAGTGAGTGGCATCGAGATGACTCTCAATCCTCTCTATCCATTCCTCTACCCGCTCACCATTCTCCCCTCTAAACACCGGCAAATCCCTTCGTGTACTTATGTATTGTACCCCTACCTCTACCTTATCCTCCGTTCCCATATCTTACGTATATGATATCTTAGCAAATATTTTTATTTTCGAATTAATTAAAGATGAATATTTCTAAAGAATTTGTTTTCGAATTATTTAAATATTTAATATATGAATACGATATATAATATTTTACCTATATACGATTCATACCCACACTTATACCGCATATTAATTACCGCGCACTGATCTAAAGATAATTCATTCGCACACACATATACACATATACATTAATATACACAACATAACATATATATATATATATATATTTAAATTATTTATATGTCAAACTACCTCATACTTATTTCTTTAATCGTATATAAGTATGATATTTTCTGTAAATACATGTGTCAATGCACTAACTTACATCACCCTATAACAGTGTGTGGTGCCATGTATACATCACCTTAGATTTAGTACGTATTCATATATATCGTGGTACTACGGTATAGTATTATAATACTATTCTATTTAAACTTGTATACACACACACATACACACACACACACACACACATAAGCATGTACACGTAATCTGACAGTGTTTAAAGGAAAGCTACGTAAAAGCAATAGGAACGGGCATCAATATGAATCTAAAGCGGCTCGACTTTCACATCTCAGGTATTATTCAGCTGTTATTGATGTAAAGTCTGTAGTACTACTAACTGACGTGGTCGTATGTCTCTTAAGGGTATCCTGGGCTCACCAAACGTAGTGCACCTTTACATGTAAATAGATAGGAAAACAAAACGAATTTTTTAGAATAAAATCTAAATATACAGCAACACAAATTTTCCACTCGGTCAAATATTGAATGAGAAGATATATTTATAGTGAAAATACCGTTTTCCTATCTATTTACATGTAAAGTTCGATGAATGTTGTGATACTAGGAAGCGCTCGTTTCATTTTATTTTCAAATGTTTTCACTTCAATATTATAATATGATTAATTATCTTTAAAATGATGTATAATATGTTGTCCATGGCTAACTATAAATGTATTATCTATGCATTATAAGCAGTAATATACTATACAATATATAATACACATTATTATGTAATTTTATTACACACAAAACTTTAGAAGCTTTACCTCAGTATTTGTGTACACAATTTATGATGTTTGGAAGGTTCCATATGAACCGTTCGATACATCTTTATAAAATATTAAGAGTTTATAAATAATATATAGATAATGTTATATAGGTACTTTGGAAAATATAAATATATTGCCTTGATACATTTTAATGACATATCAATTACATACATTTTATGGGTAATGAATTATATTATAATATTTTAATAATTTTTCAAGAAAACAATTAAAATAATGCTTCACCCTTAACGGCCTTAACTTAATGAGATTAAACAATCTATTACGATGAACGATACAAGTATAGTGTTCCATTTCCACTACGACTATTACACACACACACACACACACATACACACACGAATGCGGTACGCTTAAGCAGACTTCATACTACGAAATATGTATTCGCGAGTTACTATCGTATATTCTGATAATATTTGCATTTAGAACGAATATCATAAGTGCCGATGAGTCATCGCCGATGTCATATTCCGATTAGATGTTTCGGTAACATTCTAATTACGTTAAAGTTATCGAAACTTCTGACTTGTCAACGGGTATTTAGAACTCATTCTAAATACATGCGATCGCTGTTCGCAAGTTGCGATATCTTCACAGTATTCGTAGTAGGTTTCAGTTACATGTTCCGGTTGATTTAGCAGTCATCGCAACTTCTGAACATATGTTCTAGAACAAAGACTAGCTCGCAGTAACCAACACATACGTTACCTACCTATGTAATGATCAGTGCTAAATTTCTGCGCTTCTTTCCATGCTTTTTATCATTCCGATATATCATTTCCAAATGTATATAATAATACTTATTTATTAGAAGTTTTTTTTGCATTTCACAATAAAATAAATACAAACAGGATTATCAACGTTGATTATTTTTCTAAAAGATTTCAAAATAAGACTGATCTTTTCTATTATTATCCGCACTATAGACTAAATCAAGCCAGTTGGTCTCGAGTAGTTTCGGGTAATTTACTACTAAGATGGATTAGGATACCAACATAGGAATTGGGTCGGGTCATACGGATTTAGTTTTAGGTAATTCTGGTTGGTCTGGGTTTTAATTATTGATAATAAATTATTTTCAAAGATATTACAAAATTTTCTAATTTATAACATCCTTTTTACAATTTGTGATTAATTTTATAGTTCTCAATTTTAAAATACATTTGTTATACATAAAATTATATATATATAAATATATAGTATGTTTTCTTCTAATTTAAAGTTTAGATATACACAATTTATTTAAAATGGCCAACAGAGCAATCTTTTGTTAACTGTTTTTATTTTATTGACTATTAATGTAACCGTATCAACTATAAGTTTCGCAATCTGGCTTCGATAGGACATGAATTGTCCATATTTATAAAAATGAAATAGTTAGTAAAGATAATTAGTATTATATAAATAATAATATGATCTTTATATTAATGGCACTACTTATTAAGAATAGTTATAAATCGCATGTAGTTGACTTAGCTGAGGTTAGGGGAAACACACAGTGTGTCGTGAACTTATCCATTTGTTGAACCTGATTCGTAACGTCTCCTACAGATTTAATTGTTTAGAAACGGAATACTCGTTAAAATATAATGTTTCGAAATATCATTTCAGTATTTTTGGTATGTTTCGAGCTTCAAAATATTGACCCTTTGCAATACCATAATATATATATATATATTTATAGTATATACAATAATAATATACAATAATATTCTAAAATATCTCAAAAAAACATAGTATATAACTTAATTTTTAGTATAAAACTGTACAATCCGATAATACTTATGTATAAACATAGTATGGATGAAACTATCTATTATAGATGTCTCTATTGTGCCTTCTATTGACTTTCAGATTACAATTATTTAATAATACCAATTTATTATTTAATAACTAATAATTTATTGTTTACTTAGTTTAGTGTATTCTGATTATAAGTTTATATAGTATTTTAAAATCAGAAGTATATTAAGTTAATTTTTGTTGATTAATAAGAAGTGACTTTATCCTTTAAAAACATTTTTCTATACATCTGAATTTATATTTAATAATTAAAAATACTTAACCAAATTTATTTATTTCTTATATAAACATATGAATTTTCTAACTGGGTTATTTATCTCCTTTCTTATGCTAACTCTATAACATTGATGTTACTTATAGAATATTTATTGTTTTAACAAATAGAATTTTATCTATGATTAATTATTAATGTATTGTATATAACAATTATAATTTAAAATTTATCTTGAATATTTTATATCATATTATATATATTACATATAGATATTATTTTATTTAAATGTTTATTATATTATAATGTAAGAGTTTTATAAGTAGTTTTATAATTAATAAATTAATATACAAATATTTAATCTCCTTTTTATATTTTTAAATATCTTTAAATACAACATATTATTATCTATTACTACAGATGTTGTTAAAAAAATAAAAAGTATCGAATAAAACTATATCCGATCTCATTAGTTTGATTTAAATATATCTTTGTCGGATATTATCTAATATATTATATTTTGTTCTACAATTAATATGTACATATATATTCTATTAAATATCTAAATTAATTATATAATTATTTAATATATATGCGAATATCACTAATCGACGCATCGATGGCGACGTCCAATAGAATCCCTGAGTGAAAAGAGACACGCCTCCGAGACACGCCTTTACTTCGACGACAAACTCGTAGAGAACGTGAAGTTTGAGGAGAGAAAGCTGGACAGTCGCCATGTTGTAGCTGTCGCTCTGTTAACGGAGGTTAGTTTATCACTACAGACCATGTGACTACAGACCATGTGACCCACTTGTCAATCACCGCTGATGAGGGTGTACACACGCGAGAGGCTTACTGCACATTATAGTTCATTAATGATCAAATAATGATTATTTACATTAGAAGATTTATATATATATATATATATATATATATATATATATACAGTACAGATATATAAATTTGAATCCTTGAGTATAAATATTGAGTCCGAGTAATGAAATGTCGAGTAGAGTCTGAAATATTCTTGTCCATTTAAAAATTGATGAAATTGAGATAGATGAATCCCTATAGATGATTGAGAGTCGAGTGGATATATTTATAATAGGACTCGAAAAAATGTTATAAACATTTCATAATACATATTAGTAATATCAACTAAATGTATGGAATAATTTCATGATGTAATCTTTATTTAAATAAATACTATGATTCATATATAGATTTATTTATTAATTTAAACATCATCTTTTGATGATTAATGTAAACTCTAAACTTAGAATTTGTAATATTTTCTATAATTTTTAATAGAAGCCTTGATTATTTCATGGCTTTGAATCCTTGCAAGTATTACAAATTGTACAACCCAAATATACAGTGTATATTATATGTATGTATAGGTATCCAATCATAACCGACTGGTTGAGAATGTAAATATATACATATTTTGTATTGATATTTTAGGGTTATTTGGTTTAGTTTTGTTCCACTTTTTTGTAGCTGCATTACATCCCAAAGTGAGCCTATAAACACTAAACTCATCCCTTTTCATGCTTATTTATATTAGCAACCTGTCCGTTATGATCGTATACCTATATGTATATATATCATTTATGAATTGTCCAAGTATGTTAATACTTTATATAGTTATATTTGTTAAATGAATATAATACTAATCAATTTATAATGTTTTTTAAAAAGAAAGGAATATTAATATATATTTTTATTAATAAATATTATTTCAGAATCATTTATTTTCTGATAAAATTTTTATAATAATTATATAAACAACATTAACTGTGTACTTTTGATTAGATATTTTCTTAGATAAAAAATCAATCAGTCAATAAATATATAAAATAAATATAAATATCATTAAATAATTCAAAATATATTTACATTTATATAACATATATATATATATATATATTTATTATAATATTATATATATATATATTATATATATTATATGTTAATTTAGTTTTAATAGGTAAAATTAGACAATTTGTAGTTTAATTTTAGGTAAATTTCATTAATTTTAATTATTGTTATTTTTATATATAAATAAAACGAATAAGATTAGCTTACGATATAGGTATATCTGTATATATTTATATAAATTTAGAATAGAATAGAAATAGTTTATTGTAATAATTTATCATTTCTTTATTTTAAAATTAATGTTTAATTTTCTATCTTTATTTTCCAAAAGGCTTCAAAATAAGATCTGTATCTTTTCGAGTTTTTGCTTGAATAAGTTATCTATATATATATATATATATATATATATATATATATATATATATATATATATATATATATATATATATATATATATTAATTGTCCTAAGTTGTCTAACATGTATAGAATAATACGTAAAATCTTCATAAATAAGCGAATGATTATAAAATCACAACAATTATAAAAACCATTCCTATGTTTCAATACGTTCAATGATTCACATCTCACAGGAGAAAGATCTACAATCGTACGATACGGATTGGAAAGAGATGGACGTGTCGACGTACCTAAGTGGTAATCTCTCGCTTGACCACGATTCCGAATTCATTAAACTGTGGCAAAGTTTCGACGCTAAAGAGAAATGATAGAATTCTAAGTGCATTGTTATTTAATATTATGTTATGTATGTATTGTATGTTATTTACAGACTGTAAATTGTATAGTACACTATACAGAGTACAGTGATAACATATATATAATAAGATTCAAGAAATAAATCGGTAGTATAATATTAAATTGTAGTTAATATTTTAAAAATAATGAAATATAACTAATCGATTATAACTGATAAATATGAAATCTAAACATATCTCAATAGTGTATTGTTAATGTTCAATACATATTCACAATTATAAATCTGTATTATCGTGTAGACAGACAGACTAAATTCACATTATACAACTAACATTAATATATATATATCTCTCTATTTAAAAATATAATTAGCCTATTAAGGGGGTATCCCACTACAAGTATTTCCGGCAACTTTAATTATTTTCAGAAATATTTTAACTTTACAACGATTTTATATCAAGTTAACTACAATTTTAGCGGGAAACCCTCTTACTTTCCGTCAACTTGCCTGAAATATAATAACTTTATAGGGTGTATACCATTACAACTTGATATTAAATGGTTTTAAAGTTATAATATTTACCGCAAGTTGCCGGAAAATCTTATAGTGGGTTACCCCGTTTATATAAATGTATTAATTATTCTTAAGAATAAAGGCTTCACACTACGACTGGTTCTACTAGTTAAATAATTAAATGATTATATATGTAATGTGATTGTTATCCAAATGTAACTTACAACTTATTAATAAAATAATTTGATAATTGAAATAAACAAATATACTAATTTTATTTCAATAGATATATGAATTCACTAACATACATATATAGTATAAACTTATACTAAATCATAATGCTGCCTAAAACGAAAAATAACGAATTAT
The DNA here is from genome assembly GCA_964019155.1 of Osedax fenrisi. NCBI lineage: Eukaryota > Metazoa > Annelida > Polychaeta > Sabellida > Siboglinidae > Osedax > Osedax fenrisi. The sequence continues at coordinate 44,704,387 of OZ025243.1, forward strand.
AAGAAGAAGTAATTATAAAACTAAATACTATAATAGAAAATCAAAATAAAATAATATTAAATTTAACAAATATTAACTTAGAAAATAACAATATTATAACAAATCTAACAATAACAAACAATCTAATAGAAATAATAAATCAAATATAGTTTAATCAAATATCCATGCTAGATAATATTAAAATCTAGAAGAGAAAACAAATAATAATATTATTAAATACTCTGATATTGTTAAATCTAATTTACCCTCGTCCTCTTCTACCACTTCTCATCCTAATCCTCCCCCCTTTTTCACTTTTGCTCATCCAAACCTTCAATTATAATCGAACATGTTTTACTTGCCAATAGAAACTTAAAATATATCAAATCACTATTTGTTCACCTTCGTCTCAATCCCAACACTATTACGGACTACTCTTTTAGATCTCACTTTGCTAATTTGGTACTATCATCTTATTGTACGATGGATAGTTTATTAATGTCAAGGTCATCACTTCAGTCATCAAACTTTAAGTCCCTATTTATACACCCATATATTGATCGTGAAACCATTAAGACAGTTCGTATTCTCTTTCATGCCACCAAAGTTGGTATCAATAATTTAAAGTGTGTCTTCAAAAGAATTAACCTACCAACTTCGTTCTAAGATAGGTGATGTTCCTATTGACTGGAAATTAATTCTTTTAAGTCATAATATGAAGAGTGAGCAATGGTCCTAATCATATGATTCTTTCTGTGAATCGCGTACAAAGTTTACTGTTGATTGATTATCTGTGCAGTGCACAGTGTGCACTCCCAAAAAGTATTCTTTTCAATTCCTCACTAATAGATCAGTATGAAAGTTGATTTGATTACTAAATTAATTATTGATTCTATTTGTTCTATATCTGCTATTACTGAGACTTGGCTAACTATCGATGATTCTGCTCTAAGATCCCCAACTGAACCCTGATGGTTTTGAATTATTGCTTGCTAATAGGTCTTCATCACATCGTGGTGGCGGCCTAGATCTGTTATTCTCATCTGAACTTAGTATTATTTCATCCTCTATCCAATATTTCTCTTCGTGTGAAGTTCTGATGTGTAGTATTCAGTTTCCTTCATTATTTACCATTATAATTATACTTACCTACCGTCCACCTTCATCTAGCCTACGGAGTTTCTGAACTGACCTCTCATCTATTTTAGAATCTATCACATCGGTTAACGCGGTTATTCTTAGTGTTTTTGACATACAAATTAACAATGCTAATCATACTTCCTTATCTATGAATGAACTTATATTTTAGTAGTCCCTGACACAACATGTTTGTTTTCCTACTAACACTAATGATAATACTATTGACTTAGTTTTATCTTTAGAAGATTCTAATTTAATTTCATATCCTATTCAAAGTTTTCAAAATATCTGATAAATTTACTATTTTATTTGATATGTAATTGCCGTTCGCACAAATTTATCTATAGATAACCTTATAGATTGTTTCGGAATATCTTTTTATAGCTGTTTATACAGGAATTTATTAAATTATTAAATTAATTTATTGATGTCAAATAATATGATAATCATTACCATTGGACATAGATTTGTATCTTACATTACGATTTGTAAATATATATCTATGCAATAGACATATGATGAGTGAATTCATATAGACCGAAGTAAAGTTGTTCTTAATGGTGAATTCATAAATATAGTTAAAATATATAACCAATAGACATAGATCTCCATGAACCATTGCTATAATTTGGCTTTATAAACAATAAACATATGTTTAAATTATCTCCTGATTATATCATAAATATAAATGATGATATAAGACTTTAACATGTAGGACACCTGAACACCTACACACAATTGTATTTCTACTCTATCAATAATTATATAATCATAACTAGTAACCCAATTAATTATAGTATTTAGATATAATAAATGTTGTTAATAAAAGTGCCTGGTCTCCATACTCTCCCTATTTATATGTAATGTTCCTAGAATAGTTTATATATTATATACCATTAACTTTTAGGTAGCTACTGCAGTATACCAGGGAGATACTCTCTAAGTATACTAAATACAAATTAATTATAATTGATTTTTGTTTAGTATTATTGTATAGTATTATAGTGACTAACTTTATATAATTCATAAAACATACCTATATTATATTTCTATTAAATCCACACACTATTGTTGTATTTAATATACGGTATGTCATATACAAATCATTTAGTCATATTTATACATTCTTATTTTAATAATAAATATATATATATATATATATATATATCTCTTCTTTAGCCTATTTATATATTTTTCTATTTAATTAATTACTTATATTATACCAAGGACACCTATTATTTTACCCATTGACTTATATGTGCATTATAAGTCAATGCGTATACTTAATGCCAATACCTCCTACAACCTCTAAGATTTTTGGATGTATTGTTAACCCTTTGTATCCTTTAACCCCCAATAAATAGATATTTTAGTGTACTTCCAAGACCTCCTATAACCTCGGAGGTTATAGGAGGTCTTGGTACTTCACTCTTTATGATAGAGTGAAGTGGTAATTATAAAGTTAGAGTACCATATATTTATTGGTACTTTAAATCTATTCACTAGTGTCTTTCTGATTTCTATGATTGCTGTATTTATATAATTAATTATAGTCCAATCATATTGGTTGATATGATAGTCAACTGGCTTTTTTTTAAATGCATATAATAAACAAATGTTTTTAATTTAATGTTTTTAATGATTTATTTTGTATTTAAGTATAATATATTATAATTTTTATTATTGAATTTTGTAAGGTAATATATTATATATTGATATCTAAAATCATAAACAAATCCTTAAATTACGTATATATTTAATAAGTTTATAATGATTATTAAGATCAAATGAACTTTATGATCAACGGAATAATTCGGCGGAAATTGATGTCCGTCGATCGTAAAGTTAATTTGATTGTATTGTTACAATAAATTATTGAATAATTGTAACAATACAATCAAATTAACTTTAATAATTGTTACAATAATTGTAGTTTAACATATAAGTCTTATCGATTTAGACTGACATCGGCCCCCAATATGTCACGTGACTAACCTAGAGTTAAAGTAAACAATGCGTGTAGGCCCTACACTGTAGGGCTTATATAATATCATATTAATATATAAACATACGATATTATGATATGTATGTATATATAAAACACGAATTTACTACTTGGTGAATACTTTACTGAGAAATATAACGCCAGCAGCGAAATGTTTATTTTAACTTTTGTTTGACATGTGACTTATTGGGGGCCGATGTCAGTATTCAGCGTCTTATCATTATTATAATAATATGATTAAATTTACGATCGGCGGATATCTTAGATATTATCTATACATATAATTATTATAATAATACAATATAACCAAGTGAAGTTAATGATGGTAGCTGGACGGAATCCGCACATTTAAATGAAATATCCGCACATGCAACGCCCGTAATACTACAAATGAGGTATTGCGTGCGCTCACATTCCAGAGACGCGTGTGTTAATTAGTCGACAATAACAATGTGTGGAATAAACCCAGCTTGGAAGGGATATTCGTATATGTATATATATGGGCATACGCTATATGCTGATATAATAATACCTACGTGGTATCGTGTTGGGATACAGATATATATGTATAGAGACATATGCATGTGTATGTAGGCGTGTATACAAACAACGGGGTGTGTATACGTGAGCTATGTATATACATTAGCTGCATTACTTCCCGAGTTAACCTATAAAAGTATATTTTCCCTGTTGTGGTTAGGTTGGGTTAAGTTTTAATTTTTGGTGGTTTTTTTAGCTGCATTACTTCTCGAGTGAGCCTATAAAAGTATATTGTCACGGTTGTGGTTAAGTTGGGTTAAGTTTTCATTTTTGGTGTTTTTTTAGCTGCATTACTTCCCGAGTTAACCTATAAATGTATATTTACACTGTTGTGGTTATGTTGGGTTAAGTTTTAATTTTTGGTGTTTTTTTTAGCTGCCTTACTTCCCGAGTTAACCTATAAATGTATATTTACACTGTTGTGGTTAGGTTGGGTTAAGTTTGAATTTTTGGTGGTTTTTTTGGCTGCATTACTTCTCGAGTGAGCCTATAAAAGTATATTGTCACTGTTGTGGTTAGGTTGGGTTAAGTTTTAATTTTTGAATGCGCATCGAGGATACGAGATCTGACCTATATATAGATGTAATTAATACGAAGATTAAATGGTAAAAATAGTAAAAACACGACTACCCCGCCTGCCCACCCCCACACCCTTTTTTTGGGCCGAGCTGCATTTCGCCATTCATCGAATTATGACTAATATATTTGGTTGTGGGTTTTAGTATTGCGGGCGTTGCATGTGCGGATATTTCATTTTTCAATGTGCTGACCCAGTACCCCAACCGTTAATGATCGACGGATATCGATTTCCATAATATTATATTAAATATAGCATATCAAATTAACTTTACGATCGACGGATATCGATATCCGTCGAATTTGTCCGCTGATCTTAAAGTTTTCTTGATCCGATTATTAATTGATAGTGTAACATTGTTACACTGTAACAATTTGAATCATATTAGCTGCTAATATTAAAATATAAAATATCGATAAAATATGCGAGCGTCTTAATTAGACGCCTTTTACATATTGTCTAATTTAGACGGCGTTTAAATTAGACAATAGGCGGGTATAAATACTATTTAAAATAGTATATTTAATATATTTTATACCGCGAAATTTCATAATAAATTTATATTTTCATAATTATTATTCCTTACATATAATATATTTTATGATATATATATATATATATATATATATATATATCCTTATATTATATCTATATATTATATAATTATATAATATGTATATTTATATTTGATGTATAAATCTAGAAAGTTGTTCTACCACCGACGGACATCTGTATATATAATACAATACTATTAAGTTCACTGACCGGACATCCATTTCTATAGTATAGAATTTGTTCGTTGATCATAAAGTTCCGTTCATCTTATATGATATACATATAGAGATAGATACTATATCGTTTACTATATAACATATAGTAATATTTCATATATAATCCGATATTATTTCTATATAATTAACGCCTTCTATAGTTGAATTATAACATAGTATTGTTACAAATGTTGCCTTTAATCGAGATACAACTTTTGTAGGTATATAATGTATATATAATATAAATATTCCATACTATTATTATAGGATAATTATGAGTTTTTTTTATCATTGTTAAAATGATTGTATGATACATCTAGGTAAATATATTAATTCCATTTATAAAATCAGTTTAACTAATCTATATTAGTGCATATCTCAATATATCTGATTATGTGTGTTATTTATAGTATACGATATATAAATATTATGTATATGAATCAGGGTTCGAAAAAAATCCGATTTTTTAAAAAAAATCAGAAAAATCCGATTTATTTGATTAATCGGATTTTGTTGATTTAAATCAATTTATTTGATTTTAATGCAAATAATATTTAAATTGTAAAATAATATAATAAAATTTATTATATATAAATATTTATTATAAATAAATAGATGTTTAATTAATTATAAAAATTGAATAAATCATTTTTCTACTGCTAATAGACTTAGAAATTTAAATAACTATTATTGTATATTTAAATTTATAAAATTATATATAAATATTAATTATCTATAAAATTAAGTAAAGATATATAAATAAATAGAATTATATTATAATCAAAATGTGATATTGTGTATGTCTTGAATTATCTAAATTAATGTATACATTATATTATTTGCTGTTGCATAATCATTATGATAATGCAACATTAAATAATTATTATTTAATTACTAGTGTTTTGATATTATACTGACTACTTTATTATCTAGAATTATATTCAAATAATTATACTAAAATTATTAATACAAGAAATCAAATAAATATGTTTTTGATAATTATTTAAATAACTTACTTTATATTAAAATATTTGTTCATAAATACAAGCTTTGCAGCTTTATTAACTCTCAGTCTATTTCTTAATTTTGAATGCACCAATATTTTTTGGATTTTATATAGAAACAAATAAAATTATATCTTTCTCCAATAATATCTATGATATATATAATTCTTATTTATTTAACATTATATATTTTTTCTTTGATGTTTATGAATCATAATTTATGATATACAGTAAACTCCCGATAAGTCAGACTCGCAAGGGACCGGGAAAAGTGTCCGACTTATCCGAGATTCAGAAGATCATGCTAATAAAACATGCGACGCGCAGCGTGAGTTAAAGGGTTACCAAAATGTGGAATTATGCAACAATCAATAACATAAAATATTGTATTCAATAATATTTTTACTAAAATTATAATATACATTATTCAAATTAAACATTTCTGATACTTTATTAAAAGTCCGAGTTAACCAGTATAAAAATCATAAAATTTACTATAATATATGTCCGACTTATAGAAAAGTCCGACTTATCCATTCCAACTTATCCGATTAATTTAACATGGAACTAGATACAAATTCAACTAAACCAACTAAATGTGTCCGACTTATAGAGAAGTCCGACTTACCGAGAGTTGACTGTATATATATATATATATATATATATAATTCTCATTTATTTAAATATTAATGATATAACATGGCCTTCTTTATTCGTATAAGAATAAAGAAGGCCATCATGAATATAATTATATAATATACTTTTAAGAAATATTGATTTAAATCAAAAAAAATATGATTTTTTTAGGCTGATTTAAATTGTTATTTAAATCATTCGAACCCTGATATGAATATATATATATATATATATATATATATATACCTGTCAATTAACTACTTGTTAATTAATCCACACTAGTGTTTGAAATGAACCCAACTACTAGTGCTTCGAAGCTCCATTCAAAAAAATGTATAGATCAAAGTTCATTTGTAAAATAATTCAAGAGTTCGAACCTGCTTCATAAATTAGTGGAATAGTTCGAACTTGCTTCAATACTCTAAAAAGATGAGTGAAGCTTCGAAGTCTTATTAATAATATTGTTATTGTTATTCTATTTGGTAGATTCCTTCCATCCTATCCATGAACTTAGATTACGTTTTCACTTATAACCATATGGCTCTATAGATTATAATGTCCCTTCGAAGCCATTCCCATGTTAAGACTATTATTAAAACCATTTATTTTTACAAAATTATATAAGATCACTTCTAAATATTATTCTAATACCTATATTAATATCCCGACGGGATTTACACCCGCAAACTAATACCTGTTTCTTTAATTTAATTTTAATGTATTTGTCAAAGCTCTATTTTAAATAAAAATTATAAATATTGCTAATGAATATTAGTAATCATTAGTAATGATGTAAAATAAAACTAATATATAATACTTATAATTATTATTAGTATAATATAATACTCATATACTAATTCATATTATCTTTTCTATTGGTTTATAATATCTCCTGATACTTTATTTATCTATAATAAAATAGAATTAATAAAGATATACAATTGTGTTATTAAATTTTTAAATTGACACTATATATCAACGGTTCGGTCCAGGATTATAATTAAATAATAGTTCGGGTTCGTTTTAAACAAAGCTTCGGTTCGGGACCGTTATTTTTTTTAAATGTGAGCTTCAGTTCGGGTTCAAATAAGGCAAGCTTCAGTTCGGGTTCAAATAAGGCAAGCTTCAGTTCGGGTTCAAATAAGGCAAGCTTCAGTTCGGGTTCAAATAAGGCAAGCTTCAGTTCGGGTTCAAATAAGGCAAGCTTCAGTTCGGGTTCAAATAAGGCAAGCTTCAGTTCGGGTTCAAACAAGGCAAGCTTCAGTTCGGGTTCAAATAAGGCAAGCTTCAGTTCGGGTTCAAATAAGGCAAGCTTCAGTTCGGGTTCAAATAAGGCAAGCTTCAGTTCGGGTTCAGTTCGAACACTAATCCACACTATGTGCCTAATGCCCACCGCACTACATCTAACTAATACCTAGAGAGGCGCCATAGATTGTTCATATGCTCCCTATATAATAAATATCAAACATGATAAATATTCTATATATATATATATATATATATATATATATATAGTATATATAGTATATTTATGCAGACACCATCAACAAATAACAATAATGGACATATTAAATTTATACGTAATTTCCTGATATTTTTATGACCTCTTCTGTAGTTATTAATAGTGCAAAATACAAATACATTTATACAAAATACTGGGTATATTTCTCAAAATGAAACGTGTTGAATATGACTGCGACTTGTTACTGCGTTTGATACCGAGCAAATTAGCAGTTCACATAGTGAGCATCAAGCACCACGACTTGTTACTGCGTTTGATACCGAGCAAATTAGCAGTTCACATAGCGAGCATCAAGCACGGCGACTTGTTACTAGAAAATAGGACTTTTCATAGATTTTAGGCGGCGACTTGATGCTAGCGGTGTGTACACGGCTATACGTTGCTTCTAAGTAATATTATTTGTTATTTACAGTCGCCACCTCATAGTTTGTGCGTAAACACCCGTAACTATGGTTATAATCAAGTTTGCTGACAGAATTATAATACTTAGTTTCTATATTGTATACAACTGTATTAGAGCTGCCACGTATTACATATTAATTGTATTATTATGTAATATGCGGCAATTCTACTTATATCATTAAGTAATGCGTACATTATATCCTTGTATATATCTAATAAATTAATTTTAATTATCTTATATACCGCGCTTCTCACATCTATTTCGATGTATATATCAGTCGATGTTAGTAGATGTACTGATAAACTTTATTACTTTTAACAAAGCGCATCTTCAACTTTAACTTTAATAACGCAGTTTTCATTTTGTTTTTTTATTTATGACTTTTCGTTTCATTTATATAGCCATAATATGGTGCATACAAAATAGCTACATTTTATCGGGTCAATAAGTTACAGTAACTTTAAAACGTTTTAATTTCGTATTATTCCACACGTTTATTTCTATAACGTACGCTATCGTTAGCAAATATGTATACTTTCGATGATACATTCGACTATATATATTTGCGTAACTAAAGTATCAATCGATAAACAATGTTAATAACAAAATATACGAGTTATACATTTTTCGATTCCTCACCGCCCGCCCGCACTAACGCATCACATCCGCACACACGCCTAGACAGAACAGAAAGCCGAGAGTCATAGCTGTTCGCGATGCCTCGTAAGCAGACCGGTAGCGGCCCGCTGCCCCCCATACATCAGAGTACGCCTCGCAAGAATAAAACACAATCTCGAATCGTTAAAAGTTTGTAAGTTCAGTGTCGCTTCGCTTCGGGCGATCTGTCGTACGGATGCGCGATTGCGATCGTATATCTTTAAACGCTAATATACTATATGTATTCATATACATCGTTTTCGATTCTCACATATTACCGTGTGCCGTCGAGTCGTAACAGACCCCTGGCGACGTCCATGGCGGTTCCTCTCCATATCACTCTATTTCTGGCTTCTGCTAGTATCTTCATGATGTTGCCGTTGGCTATATAATTCTGCACATTGTTCATTACACGTATAATATTAATTTACCTTAAATTTACGGATATATATATATTATCGAATACGCGACGTGTTCAATATAACGCTAATATAATATTCGTCTACGTACGGTTTTCTTATTAGGCGCGGCGCTACGTATACGCGATCGTACGCTAAACATATCGTTAACTATACGCGACGTTATTTCAGGTAGTAGCGGGGCTGAAATTAACGACGAAACCAACTTCAACGAAAACACGAATAACAACAACGCACCACCCGCCGCCGCTAGTTCTGCACGTCGGAAACAGGTGCCTATCTCTTTAATAACACTTACGCAATACATTTATTAATATATATATATATATATATATAATATGTATATATATATATATATATATATATATACATAATATGTATATATATATATATATCGGGGATGGGATGTCAAATACATTTTTATACACATACAAATATGTTTATAATATTTTATTTTAATACGAAATAAAAAAAAATCAAAATCAAAATACAAATACAGAATATTGGGGTGAATTAGTATTGGGCTAATAAATTACAGATTATTAGCTAATTATTTATGAACCTTTAAATAATTATTACAAAAATGCGTATTTAGTTAGATATACTATTAGTATTTAGCAATATACTAACTTTAATAACTATTTTTAATTTATTACATCAGTAAATCATACATATGTATTTTATATGAGATAATAGTGAAGAAAACTAACTAATCTAAAATTAATTTGTGGTGTCTTCATATATTATTTATTTTACTAAATGTAATATTTTAAAATTGCAGTTATATTAAATATTATTTCTTTTAAAATACATATACGTATATATTTGTATATGAATAAATACACTAAGTGACACGATATTATTGTGATTAAGTGATAAGATACTATATTATTTAAAATACAATTAACCTAAATAAATCTTGACTACAAATGTATGCAACACTAATCATACATGATAATAATCATATTAATGCAATTACAATATCCATCAACAAATATTAATGTTAAATGTTAAAAGTATGCTATATTTGTATAATATTTGAGTATATATTATCTCTATATATATATGCATTACATAAAAGATACCATGATAATATATCAACCTATACACATTTATTAATAATATTATTACTTTCATGATGATATGTAGACTATTTCATAAAGTATTCCACAATTACTCCGAAAGTTGTCCCATATTAATTTGATTTTCATCTTATATAAAATTAAATTATGTTTATATTCATGAATCTAATCGTTTCTAAATAGTTGTCATTAATAGTATTATTAAATTGATAAAAGCTAATAGTATATCAACCTATATATATTTATTAATATTATGTTATTTAACAATACTTTAAACAGCAATATATTTACCACTTCATTATATTGTTATACTTTTGATATATTTTTATAAATTAATAAATATTATTATTCATATTAAATAAACTGTTTCAATGATATTTAAATGATATTTCACATTCATAAAATGTTGGATTTATTTAAATAATATTTAATATATTATGAGTATACTTTATGATGTATTTTATCAAATATATATATATATATATATATATATATATATATATATATTTTTGATATTTAATCTCATTAATGCACAAAGAACTGATCATGTAATTGAATTAGTGCATTTAAAAATCGTGAAAATAAATAATTGTTTTAATTCATGCTAATCTATAACATTTTCATCAGTCAACACATTATCCATAGTCTAGAAATAATATATAGTGGTTTTTTGAACGTTTTGTGATAAATACAAACATTTAGTGACTTATGAAATCAATATTCTTAATTAATTTATATTATTTTATAATTCTTTATTTATAACTTAATTTAAACAAAAAGAATTTATAAGAAAATTTAAACTAATAAACGAATTGTATAAATTTATTTATTGTATATTATTTTTTGTAAAAATACTATATCATGTGATATTGTAGACCAATAAAAGCTTTATTAAAATGCTTTAAGGGGATGTCCCAGTGTTCAAAATGATAAAAAAAAAATGATTTTGTATTTATTTTTTATTCCATAATATTAATAAATGTAGTGTGTTTTAGTATCTGTATAAATATCAGCCGCGAATTCAATCTAGAAATGCCATAAAATTGATTTTTAAATTGTTATATTATCAATAGATATGTATACTTTCAACTATCAAATGCTGTTTTCTCAGAATAATTATTTCACGCTAGGTATGTGTGTATAAACTTAGGTATAACAAAAACTAGTATATGTATTCTACTAATTTTTATTGCATTATATAAATAACATATATATGAATACTATTACAGGCGTAATTTTCTAAATTTGTATATGTATAGTTGCAAAAAATAACAATTTCTATAGAAATTCCGTAAATTAAAAAATTAAAATGTGTGCATATATATATGTATGTTATATAATATATATTATAAAAATTACGTCCTGTAATAGTATGTGTATACATTTAATGAATAGAATATAACAAAAATTAGCTCAATTCAATGAATAGAAATCTGCGCGCCTAGTTTTGCGTAGACCCATTATTTGCTAGCTCTATACATAGAGAGGCGGGCGTCGTGTGCCATCCCCCCGTGCCGGTGTCATATAATACTTCGTCCCCATCCTAAAAATCGTCCCCGATTGTCACGTGACAACAAAATCGATGATATTTCACTAAATACACATACGAATCGCTTCAAATTTAAACCACATATATCTAGTATGTATATACACACATGTGGAAAAAATCAATGTCTAAGTATGCTTTAAAATAAAGTAATACTCAAATATATAAAGTAGAATGGAGATGAATTTAATAATACCAGATTAAACGATAATAAATTAATATTTTAAAATTCTGAATCGACAGAAGTTATTATTTTTCAATTTTAAGTTTAATACTATAAAATCGTATTATAAAATTGTCCTTATATACCATTTTAATTAAAAAACATTATACGCATTTATATTCGTGAATATAAACCTTTACCAAAGGGCGTTGCCTATACTCTATTTATAACTTAATGCGGTTGTCGCGCGCTCAACACCCGCATTAAATTCAAATTACAACTATTTCAATAATTAACTGAAAATGCGTATAATGTTTTTTAATTAAAATGGTACACAGAGACAATTTTAGAATACGATCTTATAGTATTAGACCTATAATTGAAAAATAATAACTTCTGTCGATTCAGAATTTTAAAATATTAATTTATTATCGTTTAATCTGGTATTATTAAATTCATCTCCATTCTACTTTATATATTTGAGTATTACTTTATTTTAAAGCATACTTAGACATTGATTTTTTCCACATGTGTGTATATACATACTAGATATATGTGGTTTAAATTTGAAGCGATTCGTATGTGTATTTAGTGAAATATCATCGATTTTGTTGTCACGTGACAATCGGGGACGATTTTTAGGATGGGGACGAAGTATTATATGACACCGGCCCCAGTTATGGAGTTTTACATGGTGAACATAGGAGATATATAATTTACTAAAAGCACAACAACTCTAGAAATACATAACATATTATCCTAATTTTTGTTGTATCTTGTATATTATATGTATATCTAAATATATAACTATAATTTACAATTTATTGATTAGTATAATATCAAGATAATGTTACCTATATATTACCATTTATAAAAAAATAAAAATTCCAAAGATGTCCATAAATGCTAAATTTATTATATGTAGCTATGAAATATATTGTAGTATAAATAGTTATATATGAGGAGTATACTATTATATATAAATTCTGAAAGTTTTATGTAGTTTGATATAGTAGTTCAAAAGTTATAGATCTTCAAATATATAAAAGTAGTTTATAAAAAAGAGCAGATATCAGTGATTTAAACATTTTAAACTTTTTTTTATTTTTTTTTTTTTTTTTACAAAAAGTACCATATCTTTAGAAATACATCAAATACTAACCTACATCAAATACTAACACTATTATTATAATAGAATATGCATAATTTTTAAAATTAAAAAAAAATAATTTAGAAATAAATAAAATATTTATATTATATCTTGTATACTACATATATATATTTTTATGAAGTTCAATAAGCAAAGTGTTGAGTAACAAATATAAATTTATAATACAAAATATATATATACATATTATTGCTTTTTATTATTCTATATAACATTTACATAGATTCACATAGTTCAACAAGAATGACAAATTGTTATGAATAATAAATATAGGATATATTCACATAATATATAATCCAATATATAAAAAAAGTAATATTATATATATATATATAAATGACAAATTTTGAATATGTATAAAGATAGGATATATTCACATAATATATAATCCAATATATAAAAAAAAAATATTATATATATATATATAAATGACACATTTTGAATATGTATAAAATATAGATATAGGATGATATATAAAATATGATATATAAAAAAGTAATAATATATAAATATATATTGAATATAATAAAAGAAAATATAGGATATGATATATAAAATAGTAATGATACAATAAAATAAAAGACAAATATTTACAAGGGTGCATTACCAGCACCATACATGGAGTTGGTTTTAGATGTTAGGTTGTGTTTCTTTATTCTAGTCTCCATCGCACCAGCTAGACTCTAGGTAGTAGTCTGTTCACACTCTTCCGAGGCAGCGACATCAAGTTCGCCAGTCTGAAAATAATATTTATATATCGATATTATATTAATTGTATAAGATACGTAATTATTTTATATATAATTTAATTTAGTTATAAATTTGAGAGATAATAAAGATAATCGCCATGCATTTTTATACATATTTTTCAGATCGATTCAATTATATATTATAGTTTTAGTCTAATTACAAAGTTAAATTTGTTATTTATCTATCTAACTAAAGATAATAATTTAATTTAATAAATACATATAATAATATAATGAATATATAGTAGTTATATAATTTAATTTAGTTATAAATTTGAAGATAATCGTCATGCATTTTTATACATATTTTTCAGATCCATTCAATTATAATTTATAGTTTTAGTCAAATTAAATTTGTTATTTACCTATCTAACTAATAAATATATATAATGATATAATTAATATATATATACCTTCTTTTCCATGCGTCTTTTTTTCGCTAGTCGACTTCGTTTACTCGGGGGAGACATAATACGACTTATTATATTGAAGTTTTCAGCAAAAATAAAGTTAATTTGTATCTTATAAATAATGCTTTTATCCCATTGGCTGTACGTTATATCCTGTTTACTCTACATGTATATCACGTAGCGACATCTATTGTTTTTATAGTTTTTAAATTTTTAAAATCGTAAATATATTATTGAAGTAATAATCCAAAATGTAAACCTATTATATGAAGTATTTAGCGAATATTTGACTACAAATATTAATAATTATTTTTACACACTTATGTTTATAAATGCTTATTTATAGCACTTATATATACTTTTATGCACCAAGTCATATATAATTTTAAAGGGAAATAATTTAATTTACTGTTTTAATATAATATCATTTTTGAAAAATAATACTATTATGAAATATTACATTTTTATTTTAAAAGACAACTTCAACAACGTATTAACATAATAAAGCAAGCTAACTATGCACATCCATCCTCTACCCTTTACCTCCCTCTAGTTATCATCCACAACCATCGAATATTGTTATATAATATGACGAATGCGTATACCCATAAACTACCCCCAGCCCACCTATTAACTACCCCCAACCCACCTATTAACTACCCACAGCCCACCTATTAACTACCCCTAACCCACCTATTAACTACCCCTAACCCACCCATTACTTACCCCTAACCCACCCATTACTTACCCCTAACCCACCCATTAACTACCTACACCTAACCCACCTATTAACTACCCCTAACCCACCCATTACTTACCCCTAACCCACCCATTACTTACCCCTAACCCACCCATTAACTACCTACCCCTAACCCACCTATTAACTACCCCTAACCCACCCATTACTTACCTCTAACCCACCCATTAACTACCCCTAACCCACCCATTACTTACCCATTAACTACCCCAAACCCCTAACCTCGCTCTATATTGTTATCGCCCATCCGTCAGAGAAAACCGAAAAACCTCATGGAGATTGAACAATATCAGAGGACCACCGAGCTTCTCATGTTAAAGACATCTTTTCAACGATTAGTTAGTCTCCTACGATTATTGATACGTAATTACGCATACTATTCGTTGCACCGTCTTCGATTTATAGAGGAGACGTTATTATTACATACACAACTATTACATCATCGTTTGTTTGATCACCGCTAGGTTAGGTCTATATGCGAAGAGTTAAGGGACAAGGAGTTCTATGTTAGGAATCTCAACTTCAGCTGGCAATTAAATGCTTTACTAGCCCTCCAAGAGGTAACTATGAACATTCTCTAGATATCGGCTAATATTCATTAAATACCTAAATATGAGACCGCGAAAGGATACAATTTAGAAATATACGACCATAATTTGATTCTCAATTTTATTAATTCTCTACGTTAATTACCTTATGTTCGTCTTTATTAAAATATATTTAAGTATATTTATTAAATCGATTTTTAAACTATATATTTTCCATATATAAGGTAAATTTGTCATATGTAATATATACAAATATATATATGATGAATATAATTATTAATTAAAGGGATAAATCTAAAATATATTTATATATAATAAATTTAGTTAAATTTGTTATGAAAACTAAATATTCTATAAAAAAAACTTATATAAATAGGAATATTTTACTCACTTATTTCATTGTATATAGACTACAAATTTATTTTTACATATTATTAAATTCATTATTATTTTTCTTTCAATAATTAATTCTGCTATAACAACTCTGTTTATTTGTGTATAATTTAATAATTATATATTTAATAAGTATATAATAATTAAAATTTAGATTTCCATCCAAAATAATTTAATTTCTAGATTATATATATAAATGATGTCAAATAACTAGATAACTAACATAAATTAGATTATATAATATAAATGAATTTTATAATTTCAATATATTAATTATTTTCATTATTGTTAATTAAACTTTATAAATGATCAAACCAACAACATTTTATCGATACTTTTTATAAGCTCAATACTTTTGTCTGTAAATAATATATTTTACAAATCTCGACAGATGTATTATAAAAATATAAAAATGAATCGCAACCTTTATTTATATACTTTAATTAATCAATTCCTAGTTTTTCTTAATACAATGTGTTAACATTGAACACAAATTTAAATATATATTTATCGGAATATAATAATCACGGTATATCGCATTTATCAGAAATTACTCCCATTTATATGTAATCGACAGTCTATATGCAGTTGCACTATAAATGTTAAAGTTACGCCAATAATTAGAATATTGGCAAAATTTAAGCTAGATATATAGAGAAATACACTAGAATCAAAGCAATACAGATAAGTTTAGGCATATAATTAATGATTATATAATAGCTATTTTATATATATGACTAAATATACATAATACAAGATAATATCCCCCAATACTGGGGGATCTGCGATGTAGCAACAATAAAATAGAAAACTACAAAATATAATGCGGGCGACGCGCCGCGATTCTCATAAATTACATTTCAGTGAACGTGAGAATAAAGTGGGAAATATTAATTCACGTATTATTGTGAATTTAGTAATATTATATAATATACTAATAATTAGCATTATACTTTATATGACCTAGTTTTTCATTGTGCAGATATTACTACACAGCTATACATGTATAATTAGGGAACAAAAAAAAACAATATATATATATATATATATATATATATATGGTAATTATTATGTTGGGTTTGAGTTGTTTTCATTGATTTAATTTGGTTTGGATTGGTTGATTTAATATATATAACAATATTGAGTTTTTTTAGCTGCATTACATCCAGAATGAGCTTATAAAAGAATATACAAATTATATATAAGAAATCACTCAACCTTCTTGTTACTTTATTAATATTATATATATATATATGTTATTTATAATATCAAATATATATATATATAAAATAAGTATTCATAAATATAATATAACTCCTTAAGGGGATCCCACACATTTAAAGTGATGATAATATATATTTTTTATATATTTGTGTATTATATAATAATACTTATTGTAGTTTTTTAGTATCTGCAAAAAAATTAGACATATATTCAATCTAGAAATAGCATAAAATGTGTTTTATGACGATAATGCTATATTATATACTATTCAATATTACATTGTAAATCTGTCAAATTTCAAACGCTTTTTTCTCTGAATAATTATTCCACGCTAGGTATGTGCATTAAAATATATAGAACATAAATACTATTATAATTATAATATTAATTTTTGTTGCTATATATAGAATTTAATTATGTGAATATTAAAATAGAGATAATTAATAAAATGTATAGAATTCATTGTATAAAATGATAATTTCTATAGAAATACCATCATTTTAGTATCGCTAATTTTTAATTTAGATATATATAATATAATAAATAATAATATTAAAAATAACTTTCTATTTTCCTATGCATGTACATGTTATGAATACATTACAAAAAAAATTAGGTAAATTGAATGAATAGAATATCAGTTCTATTTTTTTTAGTGGACCTATGTTTTTCCTATCTATTTATACACGAAATTGGCAAATTTCGTGTTATGTGCGGGATCCCCTTAATGTTACAGATACATTATTATCCATAGTACACTGCCATGTATATACTATTGTAATTATATTCAATTACTGTTATCTTTACCATACCTTTTATGTAATAGCATTACAATAATGGTATTATATGTATATATATACATATAAGCTACTGTGAATATGAATGCAACCGTATTGCCAAAATATAGTTCTCGCTCTGAAATATAAAAGTCGTGAGACTCGAGCGCCACACTTTCTCAAATTTATACTTATTTGTTGCTACTTCATATACAATCCATACAAGATATCTATTATTATGGAATTATAAATATATATCAATATTATGTGTATTATATTAAAACAAATTATAATATTACCCCTGTAATACATTGAGATCGCTCTGATATTTTGAATTAAAGTAAATGAGAAAATAATTATTCCGATATTATATATTATTATATATTAGTGTATATTTGTATGTATATATATATATATATATGATTTTGTATAGATCAATGTCTTACTATATATATATGTTATACAATTATACTAAAGTTATAAAATAAATGATTATTCAAAAAATATAAATTATTATAATTATGTCTTACTACATACTCAAATAAAACTGCTTTTAGACTTATAAACCACTTTCGTATCTTTGAAATAAAGATATTTATTTTTTTGTAAAATAAATATTCTTTCATATATTTTAATTTGTATTTCTAATTATTTAATTAAAATTACAAATTTATTAGATACCATTAATGAAAAGCGAGTTTTTACATGTATTTATATATAAAATTCAAATATACACTCCTGCACCAAATCACTGCCTAAAATAAAAATTTCATAAAATAGGCGTTAGCAGACATCAGGTCCTTTTTAATTTATAAATAAATATTCTTTTAAAAAATTAAAATATTAATAAATACTATTGAAAGGTATATATTTTAGAATACAAAATGTTACCACTTCAAGAAATAATATTATACAGTCATTGATGTTGATACATTCATTAACATTTATACAAATATAATGTATATTAATATATCATTTCTGTATTATAATTTGAATTTAAAAAAAAAATTATATTCATATTACAAATTTTATTTAAATAAAAATATATTATTAATCCCAAAATCATCAGGATATAAAGATATTACATTATATAATTATACGATATTATATATACATTACCCATTACTATCTGATGTACATTATCCCGCTTGAATTCTATTAAATAAATATTTGAAATTAAATTATGAAATTTAAAGTACAAGTAAATTAACAAATCATTAAATATATGTTGTTATTAAATTTAAAAGCGAATTTCTTTAATATAAAAAGCATTATTTAATTTTTGTTATTATCCAAGTATTATTTAAGGTAAAAAATATTTTTATATCTAAATTTATATCTATATATATAAATAATATATTTTACATTATAATTATTTTATTGCAATACACAGGCATGTGAAGCATTTCTTGTGAGATTATTCGAAGACTGCAATCTAATAGCACTTCACTGCAACAGAATTACTATTATGAAAAGAGATCTCGTATTAGTACGACTATTAAAAGAGAATAAATGAAAATGTATTTGTATATTATATAAATATTAATTAATTATTTTTATTTATTATCTATTTTTCGAGATAAATTTATTTGTACATTATATCAATATTAATAAACTATTTTTATTTATTCATTGACTTTTTGTTTACATTAAATAAATATCAAAAACTAATAATTTACTTTTAAATTACTTAATGTAGAGAATATATATTTCATAATAAATAACTTTATATTTACTAGTTTTTAGTGTCATAAAATAAACATTTGTATCTAGTTTGATTCATTGAAAGTTAATAATCTATAACAAATCTCTGTATACAAGTCTCAAATAACTTTTGAATTTTATTCCATAAATATATAAATATTTTACAACTATATTACAAATGTACACCACAATTAATAATATTTTAATTAATTGAACAACTTCAATACTAATGTAGATATAAAATAATTTAATTTTGTAAAAGTAACTGATAAGATATAAAATATATTTTTAAATTTCAAATATTAATTTAATTAACAAAAATATCTAATCCTTTATATAAATATTTACTACAATAATAATAATTAACATAATTTTAACAATCAAACTAAACGTATTATTTATATTTAAATATTATTTAAGTTATTGATTATTTATATTGGTTATTTTAGACAAATTTAATTAAAAAAGCATTTTTTTTCTATTTTTATTCGCCAATATAAAAGTAATAAATGTACTATTTTAATCAACTTCTTCGATGGTAGGTCCAGCACCTCCTTGGCCTCCAGCGGCACCTGGTCCACCAGGCATACCACCTGGCATACCACCGGGCATACCACCAGCACCTCCAGCTCCTTGGTAAAGATTAGTGATAATGGGAGAACAGATCTTTTCCAACTCCTTTTGATGATGTTCAAATTCTTCTTTTTCAGCAGTTTGATTACCATCTAACCAGGCAATAGTTTCATTGCATTTCTCCAGAATCTTTTTCTTGTCAGATTCACTAATCTTGTCCTTGAGTTTATCATCTTCAACGGTAGATTTCATGTTGTAAGCATATCCTTCCAAGGCATTCTTAGATGCAATACGATCACGAAGATTTTCATCGTCATTCTTGTATTTTTCAGCATCTGCAACCATTCTCTCAATTTCATCCTTTGAAAGACGACCTATAAATTATATCACATCATTAATATAAATTGTATTACTAATTTTTTTTATTAATATGCTAACCCTTATCATTGGTAATTGTGATTTTGTTTTCGCGACCGGTTGATTTATCGGCAGCGGTAACATTCAATATACCATTGGCATCGATATCGAAGGTAACTTCAATTTGAGGAACTCCACGTGGTGCTGGGGGAATGTTGGTAAGCTCAAATTTACCGAGAAGATTGTTGTCCTTGGTCATAGCACGCTCTCCTTCAAATACCTATAGACATTGGATTAAACTAATATTAATAACAATGTAAAAAATATAACAATGTAAAAAATACAACATAATATATAACATTGTACTAAATATTTATGACCAACTCATTCCAAGGAAGGATATTATCATTATTCTCCATTGAAGAATTAATATAAAAACCAATTAAGGTGTTAATCATTATTGGTCATAAATGATTGTAATTTCAAATAATATATTTTGTATATATAGATTCATTCCAAGGAAGGAATTATCATTATTCTTCATTGAAGAATTAATATAAAAACCAATTAAGGTATTAATCATTACTAGATATAAAAATATATTAAAATAATATATATATATATAAAATAATTAAATATATTGACACAAGCTCATTCCAAGGAAGGAAATTATCATCATTCTTCGCTGAAGAATTAATAAAAAAACCAATTAAGGTATTAATCATTACTGGTGTCAATTAATTTATTAATTACATAATATAAAGTTCATTCCAAGGAAGGAAATTATCATCATTCTTCGCTGAAGAATTAATATAAAAACCAATTAAGGTATTAATCATTATATTAAGGTATTGAATATAATTATTGTATATCAATATATTGTATTAATTTTTTAAATATATTTAGTTAATGATCATTAAATATAATAACCTGAATAAGTACTCCAGGTTGGTTATCAGAATAGGTGGTGAAGGTTTGGGTCTGCTTGGTAGGAATAGTTGTGTTACGTTTAATCAAACTAGTCATAACACCTCCGGCAGTCTCAATTCCTTGGGATAAAGGTGCAACATCGAGTAACAGAAGATCTTGTACGGCCTCAGATTTATCTCCGTGTAAGATGGCAGCTTGAACAGCAGCACCGTAGGCAACAGCTTCATCAGGGTTGATTGACTTGTTCAATTCTTTACCGGAGAAGAAATCTTGCAGTAACTTTTGAATTTTAGGAATTCTGGTAGAACCTCCAACCAATACAATTTCATTAATGGATGGTTTATCCATTTTGGAATCACGTAATGCTTTTTCTACTGGTTCAAGAGTACCACGGAACAGATCAGCATTAAGTTCTTCAAAACGAGCACGAGTAATGTTAGTGTAGAAATCAATACCATCGTATAAAGAATCAATTTCGATACTGGCTTGGGTTGAGCTAGATAATGTACGCTTAGCTCTCTCACAAGCTGTCCTTAATCGTCTTAAAGCGCGTTTGTTGTCGGTAATATCCTTCTTGTTCTTTCTTTTGAATTCGTTAACAAAGTGGTTTACTAATCGAGAATCGAAATCTTCACCTCCTAAATGGGTGTCACCAGCAGTAGATTTTACTTCGAAAATACCATCTTCAATTGTTAAGATTGATACATCAAAAGTACCACCACCCAAATCAAAAATAAGTACATTTCGTTCTCCACCAATCTTTTTGTCTAAACCGTAAGCGATTGCAGCAGCGGTAGGTTCATTGATAATTCTGAGTACATTTAATCCAGCAATGGTACCGGCATCTTTAGTAGCTTGTCTTTGGGAATCGTTGAAGTATGCAGGAACAGTGACAACGGCACTAATTACGGTCTGAAATAAAAGTTTAATATTAAATATCATATTTTATAATTTCATTAATGTTAAAATAATGGTGTAATTGAAAAATAAAAGATATTATATAAATATAAAATTATTGAAGTAAGGTACCTTACTTTAAATATAAAATTACTATTTATATACATTATATAAATTATTATATAATTTAATAGTATTTTATAATCAAACATAATAAATCTATACATACATATTAAATGTATACTAATATGAAATGAGTACAATAATTATAAAAATAGATTATTGATTTGAATTTATTTATGAAATTCGATATAACAAAATCGTACAATGTAAAATACAGAATAGTGTTCGCGTATAAAGTTAATTAGAATCTACAAAATATAGGGAGTTACTAAAACCCAGTTGTAATTTTATAATACGTATTTTGTATATAATATAATTATATTAATACTTTGATACTATATATATATATAATATTAAGTATATTATAATCAATGTTATATTAAATGTTCGAAATAGTAATGTAGAGTACAATTTTAGGTTTTAAAGATTGTTATTATAAATTTGTTTCCTAGTTGTAAACCAGTTGTAATTTTATAATACATAATACATAATTTAACACTTTGATACTATGTATATATAATATAAATTTAATAATCAAAGTGTTAAATTATGTTTAACATGTATTATGCATTGTTATAAAATTACAACTGGGTTTTAGTCCCCAAAATATATAACATTTTTTTACAATTTTAATTTTTTAGTAATTTATGTTATTAGTAAACAACAAATAACTTAAATTTAATAATATTACCAATGGGAATATACTTGCATTAGTATCTATAGTTATCTATTATAAAAATAATACTATAGTATATAAATTTATCCTGTCTAAAATTAATAAATATTGAACTTTAGTCTACTTATATATATATATATATATATATATATATATATATATATGTGTAAATTTTTATATATAAATATTAACCATTCCTAAGTAGGCTTCTGCGGTTTCTTTCATCTTTAATAAAATCATGGAGGAAATTTCTTCGGGGAAGAAAAGTTTCTGTTCACCTTTGTATTCTACTGATATTTTTGGCTTCTTATTGTCATCAACCACGGTGAATGAAAAGTGTTTCATGTCGGATTGAACAGCACTGTCATCGAATCTACGTCCGATCATCCGCTTTGCGTCATAAACTGTGTTTATAGGGTTCATAGCAACCTGCGTATTTTGTATTAAATATACATAACATATATATAATATATTATGGTAAAAATAAAAAATAACATTGATAACAAATGAGGCTACATAATTTAAATTAAAATAATATAAAATTAACCTGGTTCTTGGCTGCATCTCCAATTAATCTCTCAGAATCGGTAAAGGCAACATATGAAGGCGTTGTTCTGTTACCTTGGTCATTGGCAATGATTTCGACTTTTCCATGTTGGAAAACTCCTACACAAGAGTAAGTTGTACCCAAGTCAATTCCAATTGCTGGTGCCTTTGCCATATTATCTGCAATATATTAAAATTATATTAAATCTAATTAAATTATATAGAAAGTAAATTTAATTAATTTATATAAAATAAAATCAGATAACAATATTTATATATGCACGGGGTGAAATACGAATATTTTATTCTAGAACATTCGATTGGATCCGTAAATGTTTAGCAAATATAAATGACGATACAAATTAATTACAAATTTGTCCGGGGTAAGTATTGCATTGTACATATTTACATTTATAAAAATTAATACAATTTTATATAAATATATAAGATAATATTAAATATAAAGTTAATATTAAACAAAATATAAAATGGCGATCATAAAATTTTATAAATGCTATAAATGTATAAAATATATGACTATATAAATAACAAATATTATATTAACATAACATAATTATAAGATTATATTAATTATTAAAGTTACCTGTTATATAAGTGGTATTAAGTAATACGAGATGTTAGGTTACTGTGAAAGGAATAAATCACGTTCGTTCAATGTGAGAAAATGGACGCAAAGAAAGCTTTATATTAAAAAGGAAGTTACTATATTAATCTAGATTGTTCGAGAATAATTCTAACCAATGAAAAAAATGTATGAAGTCACATGATCATTTTATATCATAACTGTCAATTAGTGACTATTTCATCATCCTGTATTTTATTTAGTGTAAAGATTTATAAATGTAGAGTAATAGAAATATATTAATGAATAAATTCTTTAAAAAATATTTAGTCATTGTATACTTTTTATTTTAGAAATATAGAAATAAATAAAATTTCTAATTTTGCTTCGTAATTGTTTAATTTATATATATTTATATAATTATTATAATAATAGATTATTTCTTGAAATAGAAAGTTTTTTTGAATATTTTATTTAAATATAATTATAATAATATTTATAATATCTTCTATATTTAATATTATATATGAGTATAATACTATTATAATATTTCTGAATACAAAATAATAATAAAACTTGTTATTAAACTTTAAATTTAATTTAAAATTATAAATTTATAATTAATTACTATAATTATTTAATATTTATGTTACTAATATATCTATTTACTTATTATTTTTTACAAATTGATTATACATTACTATATAATTATTGGATTATTTGTATTTTCGACATCCTTAATATAAATACTAGGGATATCGATTTGTAATAAACGTTATAGGTTATAAGTTATAACATAAGTTTCCTACCCCCTCCCTAATATTATCATAACAAGAGAATTTTTCTCAAAATATCTCACAATTATCGCAGTGTAAATATGCATATTTATCTAACTATAGATAATTTTTCTCAAAATATCTCACTATTATCTGTATTTATTGAGTTGGATACATTTTCTCAAATTATCTGTGATTTATCTGACATTATGATAATGATTATCTGATTTGGTTTACTGGGATTGTATAAGTTATAATTATTATTATTAAGGTTACCATAAAGGTATACAATATTTCATAATTATTATATGAAAAATATTAAAAATCTATATCCTTCATATCCCCTAATAGGGGCCCTATAATCTAGGAGACATTCATTGGAAATTAATACTATTAACCATAATTAATTTATCTTATCTGATCTATTTTTATATTAAAATAGTAATAACTCAGAAAAGGTACATATTAATAATATCAATTTAAAAATCGACATCCTAAGAATGATATTTACAAG
Source organism: Osedax fenrisi (assembly GCA_964019155.1). NCBI lineage: Eukaryota > Metazoa > Annelida > Polychaeta > Sabellida > Siboglinidae > Osedax > Osedax fenrisi. The sequence goes on from OZ025243.1 coordinate 44,730,534, forward strand.
ATTTCATAGGGGTGTCGATAGTGAACAAGACCCCTCAACTTTATATGTATCTATTTTTATCTTGTTTTATAATTAGTTGAAATAGATATACAATTTAATTGTAAATGCATATATAATCGTAAGTATACTCACATCAGTCATTTTATGCCGCTTTTATGATTTCTAGTGTAATGTCCTATATGATATATAGCAGATATAGGGTATAACAAAAGATATATATGAAAATTCTTCCATGTAATCTATATATTTAATATGTGTTAATCATAGATATTTGTATTATATATATATACAATTAAACATAATGAATATATCGATATATTAATTATAAATATTGTAATGCAACAAATAAAATATATGAAATTATTTATAAAATTGACAAAATAAAATACTATATTACAAATATATATCAATATTGGCTAAACTATATATCCTACTATTTTATTAAAATTATATAAATAATATATTATTATATTTACTAGTTATTAATTTTAATATATATCATTTAATTATTTGTTACTTTTTATTTTTGTTTCATGGACTCTTCATAGCAATAAGTTATCCGTATATGGTTTATACGTTATAAGATTTGCGAAATAAATGAAACTAATATTTTCTTAAATAAGGAGTTTGACTTAATAGGTTTTTAAAGATTTTAGGGTATAGAATTACATGACCTTTCCCAGTTTACTGATATATCTGTATACACATGTATATTACTCACAATCGTATATTAATAAAGTAAAGTTTATATTATGACTTTGTAGTACAAATTAATTAATTAATCATGGGTGATGATTAGTTGGTCATGTAGACAGATTATTGTATGTATAATATAATAATAATGAATGTATTTGTGGTAGGGATTTTTGAAACTAGGTGTACCTATATGTTAAATTATTAGTATCAACTGTATTATAATCAAGAATAGAGTTTACAGGTTTTGAGAATCTATCAATATGTAAGATCACAAGAATTTGTGTATAATTTGTCAATTATAAATACTTTTTATAATTGATTTAGATGCTGAAAGATTTAGTGCTAGATTTAGTAGAGAATGCTGCAAACCTAATCAAAAAGTGGTAGACTATTATCCGAGGCAATGTTATTGTAACTTTAGAGTTTATGGAGGTTAAATATGTAGCGGCTAAGGAAATTGATTTCTAATGGATATATTGATTCACAATAAAACTGCAGTATTAATAGTCAACGCATGAAATATATTAGTAAAGAATATATTGTCCAAGTATCATTATTTATGCATCATCGACTTATACAATATTTCGTATTTTTTAGGAATAGGTAATAAGTTATTACTAATAACCCTAATGTATAGTCGGGATAATTTATAATTATTGGTGGAATTCGTAGGAGGGTTTTCAATGTATAGGAATAAACCTGAGCTTAGAGTTGATGATAAAACAGATTCAAGTTCTAGAGGTGTGTGATATGGAAGGGAAATAAATACACTAGCAATAATATCTATATCAACATATTTGTTGAAGTGTCGATTATATATGGGTATATGGGTGTAGTGTATTGCAGTGCCTTTTTTAAGTATTTGAAAATGAATAAATTCAAAAAATAATTATTTAATTTTCAATTTTATATGACAAAATTCTAATAAAATACATCTACAGATGTTATAATAAATAAGTAGTAGGCTATTATGATATCATTGAATATGAAAAAAAAATTGTCGTGAACAAAAATGTAATAGTGGTATTATTAACTCTAATAATTAGAGTTAATAATTGCGTAATAAATATATATAATCTAATAATTACGGAGATTTAAATATTAGAGTTAAAATGTAACCTCTAATTATTAGAGTTAATAATTGCGTACGAGTTGGTGTGAAAGCCCTTTTAGATGAGAGCGATGGTGGGAAATGAATAAAGCTACAATGGCAACAATTTGCTAATAAACTATAGCGATGACACACACATTGATCATGATAGTGATGCTAGTTTATGCATTAATAATAATAATAATAATATATGGTATTAGAATTATTTAATCATTTCACATTTATATGTTTCAATATTGTCCATTTCAATACATTAGCTATCATAGATCTAATATCATATAATATATGAATGTATAATATAATATTATTCTGTTTTTGCAAATCCCTATACAATCATATTTAAAATGTATTGTTTTTCTCAAACATATATTTTCTAAACCTAGATGTTACATAGACTGACAATTAGATATCATATTTAAAGTGTTACTATATAATTAAACTACATTATAACTTTGTTCACCACTACTAACCCGAATACTACGTTGCCTTACTTTACATTCGCACACGTAATCTATCTCTACATTCAATCAATTCCATAGCCCGTTGTCTAAGTGGAACAGTAAGTGAGAGGTCTCTGGTTCTTGCTTTTCTCTCGTGTTTATCAAGAACTTAATAAACATCAAATTGAAACACAAGAAAAAAAAAGTTACTATTTGTATTGTATTGTCCTCTCACAGTTATTTATAACATGTATATTGTACAAGTCTACTGACTTCTCGAGGGCTCCATTTGTATTGTATTCAATATATATGTCCGTGATTCAATGAATAAATATTAATATTATTATATTTTGTAACATTAATAGAATTATACCTATACGTATATATATATATATATATATATATACCTACGTACTCTTTAACATCCCAATATTAGTTCACCTCAACGTATATAAGCCACCTGTCTTAGGAATAAATCATCATATAATCTATGCTCTACTAAATGCACTATTAATTCTAAATATGTACTTAAACACACCTCTCTTCATCAATGCATATCACTATTTGTTCAAGTAGTGTATACTCTTATAGTTTGTCAGCATTAATTAATTGTTATGTTCTCGTTTTATAATTCCATTACACATATTTATGTAAATGCTTGATTGGTCTCGTATCATGTTAAAATAAATTAAATATATATATACATAATTAACTAATACATTTAAATTATTAAAACTAATATATATAAATATAATAAAATAATAATAATAAAATCAGATTTGGCAATTGCATGAGTGAAGGAAGAAGCAGAGCTTATCGAGTCTTTCACCCATTTAAGATTACGAGGAGTGAAAAAATCATATAGGAATATAATTATAACAAGAAATAGTAGAACAATAAATAGAGTACAAAATTCAATTATTAAAATAAAATATCAACTCATAAATCATAAACACCAATAGTATATCAACATATATATATATGTATTGAATAATACATTATTTGAAGTGTTAATTAGAACAATAAAAAAATAAGTAGTTTTAAAAAAATTCAGAAAATCTAAATCTATACATTTTGTATTTAAAATATATTTATTGTAAATAATCATGTATATATATATATATATATATATATATATATATAATTATTTTTATTTATAAATTAATATTATTTTTATATATCATTAATTATCATAATCATTATAAATAATCATATATATAGAATAGTTTATTGTTTGATTGATATTTATTTAAGCAACTATAGAGTCGAAAGTTATTAACTTATAAATTACGATCATTTTTATACATCATTGAATGATGATTATGTTGGAATAATAGAAATAAGAAATAACGCAGAATATGTGGTAATGTGCAAACAACTATTAAGTTGACAATAATAAATATGTTACATCAATAGGTATAGAATATTAATAAATACAATTTCTTTTAAAGGGATGGCGGTGTTTTGGTTTTTCGAATAAGAATTTATTTCGCGAATAATGAATATAATATACTGTAGGATATTTATAAGCTATAAATAAGCTTATACATATATATATATATATGTATATATATATATGTATATAAAATATCATATATTGAGGCTATAATAATAATAATAAGGACGTCGTAGAAGAATATCAATATCTGTTGAGAATTCATTTTAGTATACTTAGTCAATCTAATTTGTAAGGGTAGCATCGGGTAGTCTTTACTGTGAAGTCTGTTGCTGTAGTCTCATGTTCAGGCAATGGCAATGATCACTTTTCATCAGCTTTAAATAGGTGTATACATTACAGTAGTACATTCGCACGAGTTACATTGCTATGGCTAAACAAATATTGCATTTCATTATTGACTTTCTATGTTATATTACCTAGAATTATACTACATATGTAGCTCTGTTAATTATATTTAGATTTAATGGTATTGGTAATTTGAATAATATACCTTTAATACATAATATATATTGATGTAAACATACATACTTACACACACATACACACAAATACACACACACACACACATAAACATAAATATATACCTACATACGTTGCAATGATACACCACTGATGCTAATAACCTCGTTTAATGATGTTCTCAAGCGCCAGGATATCTTTATAGTAGGTGACCTTCCACAGACTGGGGTCACCTTCTACTAGTTTAACTCGTACCCCTGACCCGCCTGTAGCTCCTCCTGTAGCCCCGCCCCTTTCATCGTAGGACCCGCCTGTAGCCCCACCCCTCTCATCGTAGGACCAGCCTGTAGCCCCGCCCCTCGCACTAGGACTGAGGGGTTGTAGTTCATCCCTCGTGCTATCTCTGCCAGTTTGCGTGGCCCCTATTCCATCTCTATGGGTGACCACGTATTGCAACACTAAGCGTAGACATTCCGTTCCCGTTCGTAAATCATCTTCGCTAGACTAGAGGTTAAATTGAATGTATACATGTATATTAGATATGTTAAATATGTTTTAAATATATATATATATATATATATTTATTTAATATATTTTCAACTTATATGTTTATTTTAAAAAAAATTAATGACATTTTTTTTTTAATAAATAAAAATAAACAAATATTTAAAAATAAATAAAATTTATAATTATACAATTTATTTTACATTCTATATATTTTCAATACACATATATATATATATATATATATATATATATATATAGTTTATATGTATAATTGTATGGCATTGGCTAATGGGGTGTACACATAGAGAAAGTCACCGTTTTCATCATAATTTTGGATTTTTCGAGTATAAAAACAATTTAAAAAGGTTGTTTGATTTTTTTTTAAATGAAAATGTTTGTGTTTAGATGCATTATAACCCTACCCTCGATAAATATTTCTACAAACATATAAAGAGGTGTTACGTCGCGGACATGCTTACATTTCTCTGTGTATAGTATACAGTGTATACTGTATAGTATTGTAAGGGTTTGTATCATATGTTAAATATTATAAAGGTGTATAATAAAATTATGCAATTCACTATATTATCAAATATTATGCGAAGCAGAGATATAACACTCCTTAACTATGCAACGTGATTAATATTGAGGCGTTCCGATGCTAGCAGTAGTATCGAAATCACTGAAATAGATTTAGGGTTCGCGAAGTTTTTATACAACTATGTTTTCAATGCTCTATTAAATTACATGCAATGTAAATTAGCTTTTACTCGCCACATCTATAGATATGTATAGTATTTAAACCAACATATTCTATTCCTTTGTTATATATTAGTAATGCACACATAGTTTTCATCATATAAATAATAATTTAATCATTTTATTCTACATTTAAAATATATATAGTTTGATACAAATTTACATTATAAACAACACATAGTCCCTATATAGGTGTCGCTACTAGTTTTTGTATAGAATATCGAATTACATGATTCCAGTTGAGTGTTATATCTTTCCATGAAAAAATCTTTAATATAATACTACTACCACCATTACCATCACCACTACTACCGCAACCACAAACCCTGTTATATGCATCTCGTATCACAGAATATCTGAATGCCTGCGGAGTTTCGCTGGCAACATATTTATTTCTGTCGAGTGTTTCAGACAGGAATCCATCGTGGGTAGTGGCTATCACCGTAGAGGTCAAAGGTCGTGTAACTCCGCAAGCCTGTGCATTGTTATACACACAGATTAGGCAATGATTTTAACATTTCATAAATAAACGTGAATTAGAATATATCAATATTTACATATTATTTAAACGTTATATAATTATAATTCGTAATAGTGAGAATCTTGTGATTGCAGATAAATACAATTTTAGAATTAATTATTTAAGAATAATAAATAATATATTTAGAGAATAAATTAATTTAACTTTAAAAAGAATTAAATTGAATATTTTGTTATCGTAATAATTATTATAAAATAACATTTGATGTTTCAGATATTTAATTAATTATTATTTTTGTTGTTAAATTTGTTAAAATTTGTTTATTAGTATAATTATTTTTAATTTTCTAATAAGATGTCTAAAATATTATATTTTATTATTATTGTATATTAATCTCTAAATTAATGAATGTCCGACTTATTTGTTAGCTCTAGTCTAAGCTATTAGAAATGTGTATGTTCACATTTGTGTTACTGCAGTAACATCATGATGTTACTGGTGTTAATAGGACTGTGATTATCTTATTCTACACATGATATGTTCAGTTTTTAAAATTATCAATACACTTAATACGATCAAAGATTCTTATTATCTTTGTATCTTTAAAGATCAACATTGATCTTCCTGATACTAACTAATACAAATCATCTGTATATAAATGTATTAACATTATAAAGATAGAGGAGATATCGTAATGTCTACATCTCTATATCACTCCCCGATATAGAGATGTACCACTAGTAATTGTTACGTACACAATAATGTCTACATCGTAATGTCTACGCGTATTGCACTCCCCGATATAGAGATGTACTACTAGTAATTGTTACTTACGTACACAATAATGTCTACATAGAATGTACGTACACTAAGCAGGCTCGGAATGTTACAATACTGAAAAGCGTGGCATTATTCTTAAAGGGAGGTGTACCTGTATCAAAATGGCATTAATGAACATTATTCAGTAAATTAATAGCGTTATGTGATTTAAAAAATACATGTAATATCTACGGAATTAAAAAAAAATTGTTAATATTAAATATGATAGAATTTACTAACAAAATATGGTTATTATAAAATCAATAATATGTTAAGATACAAAAAAAATGCTATATACCATAATTTTTTTTGGAGGCCATTGAAAACTTAAAAAAAAATTCTATTATAAATTGTTAATTATAATGAAAACAAAAAAATATAAATTAATAAATAATTAAAATAAGGCGATATATATATATTGCTATTAATATGTATATATAACATATTATTAAACATGTTTAGAAATTTTTCTAAATAAAAAAATATCATAAATCATATTTTTTCAAATATTTCTAGGTTTGCAAAATAAAATCAGGAAATATTTTAACATTTTTATTGATATACAATAATTTATAAATATAATTATTAGATGATATATGTAGTTTTATTCAAATATGGTGTATACAAACTGATTAATGCCCAGTTTAAATTACTTCCTATTAACCCCATGTTAACATTTGTATCTATCCCATACTAATTTTATAGAAAAAAAATACTTGGTGAATAATATGTTGACCTAATTTTTGGATTTTGCTTTCTATAGGTACTATCTTAATGTACGAACCCTGCAGGCCTTATCTATTATATAAAAAAGCATACTCTATGAGCCGCCGCAACCCAAAACCACTGTTGTCATCTACGGTTGAATATACATCTAGGGTGTGTATGCGTAAGAAACAATGCTAATGGTTTCTATCAGGGTTGGCAGTTTTTTATGGTTTTTTTGTGGTGTTTTGGTTTTTTTATAATTAAATGTTAAGATTATTAATTAGAAAATATTATATATACCTATCTCGATTATTAAATGTCTGTGCAAAACATATATATATATATATATAGAGTAAGTATAAAATATACAACACTAATGAATATTATTTATATATATTAATTATATATATATATATTATTAAATTTTCAATAATATATTATTAATATTAAAATGTTAATAAAATTATTTTATTAAAATATATTTATTATAAAAATAAAGTAAAATATTATAAAAAAAATAGTTAAAAATTGTAACAAAATAATAATTAAAAAAAATAACAATACAGTAATTAGAAATATAATCAATATAATTCTCGCAATAAAATAACAAGTTACAAATTGTAACAATATAATAATTAAAAAAATAATAATAATAATAATTAGATGATATCTAATAGAAATATAATTAATTTAATTCTCGAAATAAAAAAACAAGTTTTGCAGCCTTATCATTGCCTAATCGATTCCTTATTTTTGATTGAATGCTTTTATAATGTTAAAAAAACCAAAAAAACCAAAAAAACCGTTAAAAACAACCGAACCAAAAAAACTGATTCAAAAAACCGACCAACCCTGGTTTCTATAGTTTTCAATGTAATCAATAATATTACGCTCTTCTTTTATATATACAGATAAATATGTATTGTGTATTAATATTAATAATGATAATTATCAGATTTGGTTTTAATAAGAGGGTAATTATAGAAGCAGAGCTTACCAAGACAATTACCCTTTATCACTCCGACGAGCCCCTGAAAGTACAATAATAATCGGAATAATAACTCCTTGGAACACAGGAGATTAACTATACTAGGCTGACACAATGGTAATAACCCCGTGTTCTATTGCATTGTGGACTATGCTGCGAAGGAGGCTCTCCTCGACGAACGGGCGTACTACGTCGTGTACGATTACTATGTCGTCGTCACCTTTAGGGCGGGGCGTGTTAACGATTAGAGATATCACTTTGTGGGTAAGGGCGTGTTAAGGTGCTTTCACAACAAAGACACAGCCCGATATAGTGGAACATCACAATCGGACAGTTTCTGTGTGAATAGGTCTATGTGTGAGTGTTTATATTACTTATTAAAGCGTTGACTTGACCGATAATGAGTAGATGTATTAAAGCAAATAAATAATAAAGCATGGCATCATATTTCTAACATTTGTTAAACGAAAATTCATATTTATTTATTATATGATAGTATATATACATGTACGATACATATAAATAAATATATATTTACGACAATAAATATTTCTAATTTGGTAAATTTCATAAATCTATAAATATAAATGTAAATACATTATATAAATAATACGATTATATATTTATTTAGTAAGATAAATAATATATAAATATAGTTGTACATAAATATAGTTAAAATATACTAGAAACAAATTTTATATGTACGAACAATTTGTAATATTTAATAAAATATGTGTCCAGATGTATTGAGAATCAATATACGGTATTCAAATTGTTACTTAATTTAAATAGATATTATTGATAACTTGATAATACACGGCAGGGTTATTGGTTTTTTTTGTTTATTTAAGTTATTGGTTTTGTGGTTTTTTATATAATATTATTAATAGTATAGATAATACTATAGATTATGTATATTCAGAGTTTTTTTGTTTTTTTTGATAATAAAATAAATTTGTTTAAATAAATTTAAAAAAAATACATTCATAATAATATAATTATATTATAATATACACTTTTAGAACAAGTAAATATTTTGATCTTATTATATATAATAAATTATTATTAATAGTATTATAAAATTTGTTATAGTAATAAAATACTAATTATATTATAATTCATAAAAATATATTCTAAACATTTACACTATTGTAATTTATACTTATTATATGTTATACAATTTATATATAATTCTTTGATCAATTCCAATAAAATATAAATAAATTTAATAAAATATAAATAAATTGAATATATTTCAATACCTTGCGAGTAAACAAATATTATATCATTTATTTGTAGTACGATGTATTAGTTTTTATTATAAGTTCATGTATTATCAAATATATTCGCGGGTGCCATTGACTAAGGGTGCAATTTTACTTGATTTCAAGTGAGTTGAAGTATAGCCAGTGTAATGTCTATCTATATCTACGCAATTTAATTAGTTTAACTCACTTGGAAAACTTCTATTTGGTCGAGTTAGAGCCGAGTCAAATAATGGACTAACGCCTGCGTATTCTTATCCGTCGAATAAAGTCGAGGAACATATCGGCCAACAAATATGTCACAATATTTCTATACGCCCATTATATCCTATCATATTATATAGGTGAAACTCTATTTTTAGATTTATATACATATTAGATATGTTAGTAGTGTTTTTATTACAGCGAGTTGAAATGAATTACACCAACAACGCATACAATTCTACTGGCTAGACTTCAACTCACTCGAATTCAACAAAAAATGAAACCTAAATATCATTATTTAAAAAATAAATTTACACCAACTTTGTCCGAATTACGATTTATCATTTTAATAAATAGATGCCAGTTTTGCATAAAACTTTTACATCGAATACTACTCTAATTAATAAAAAACCAATATGCATAAAGGGTTTTCACCCTAATAAAAGCGGGCTGTTATTCATTCATTTTAAAACATTTACTCGATATCGGGAAATTCAAAAATGTAATGTATTAGATTATTTTAATTCTTTTAATATTACCTATAGGCAATGTATATATAAACGCACGCATAAGGCGCGCGTAGACCTGCCTGATATAGGTATAGTCGTTCACACTACCCAAATACTACTGGCAATAGCACTATATAGTGTTACCGAACTGCCAAACATTGTGTTATACATATACACCATATAGTATGTTACACAAAATATATAATTATATCATATCATATGTATATCTATATCAATATCAAATTTAGATACGTATCATAGTAATACATGTATTAGCCGTGTATTTATTACTCAGGTGAAGTGTGGGTAGTAGTCTTAGCTCGTCGATAATATGCGATTATATAGTTAATACTATATATAAAGTATTATACTGCAATTAATATAATATTAGTGTCCTTACAAAGTACTATAACGTATACGCGCATAGATATATGTCTAAATACATATAAATATATATATATATATATATATATGTTCTAATTTAATACCATGTATATATATACCGCGATATTTACTTACATACTTATAATACTGCGTATCGCATGTAGTCGGAATTATGTTAAATTAATTTGAGGGTTGATAATAAGATTTTTATATATCTATACATCAATCATAGGTTCTTCGTAGATCATAATTTAATGAAATATAAATATATTTAACTAATAGAACACTAGAATAACAAAAACCAGATTTCAATGCTTTAACTCCATTATAAATAGACTTGTGTCTGTACGCGTCACCAGTTATCACAGATATTTCACAACGACTAGAAACGCCGATTTCATTTTTCATTACTTCAGCGACGTCAATTCGATATCTTTCTTCGACGACCAATATTATTTCATCAATCCAATCTATTCTAAAGATAATATATGATAAGCATAAAATAATTATTATTTAACATAATAATATATTAAAATTACGATATATTTCATAATAAATTATATCTATGGTATAATAATTAGAAAAAGGTATTTAAAACTTTATGTGAATGTGAATAATGAACACCTCAGAAACGTATTTATAGTATGTCGATAGAGTGGAAGTCCAGCAACAAGCATGTATTGTTTTGGTATCGGCATACCAGTACGTTCACCTATTCCAGCTGCGGGAAATATTACTGAAATTTTGTAATTTAATAACATTTTCAAATTTAATTTAAATATATTTTATAATATATGATATACCAATGATATATATTTATTTTAATAAAAAAAGTTAACCCTTAAATGGTCCATTTCAATAAAATATTATTTTATATGTATTTAATATTATACTAAATATTAAATTTAATTGCTATGTTACATAATGTTTTTTTTTAAACTTTTAAATTAAATACATAAATAATTATATTACTCTTGGTTTTATTTTAAATATTATTTGTTTTAGAAATGTTCATTAATCATAGGCCCAATGATTCATAGGGATAGGGTCTATTATACAGGGGTCATATTACTGACTAATTTATTATAATTATAGTAACTATACAACTAGTAACTATACAACAATAGTTGTACATTTTAAAGAAAAACCCTGTCCTTTTATTAATTTATTTTGTAAACAATAAAGAATATTACAATACTACTTAATTACACAATATTATGTATTGTATATAAATTTTCAATGAGAATTTTAAATATTTATGGACAAAAATTTAAATTAAATTCATATGAAAATTCTTTATTGATTTATTGATTTAGTTTCGAGGTGACACCTATTATAAAAAATATTATATTTAGAGTAAACATTTACAAAAAAATTATATACGCTTTACTTTTATTTGCGATTTTTCAGTTAATATTATTTTACAATAATTGTAACAATTACAGAATACACGAATATATAATTAAAATTTATATAATATAATAATAATATACATTTAATGTTAATATTTTGTATTACTGTGGTTTAATAACTTAATAGGTTGTAAACATTAATAATTTTTTAAATTAAAATATAATTTATAATATACTAAGTATAATACTTTCATTTACTAATTAAAGCATTATTTATTCATACGATTATTAACTATGCAATATTACTTATATTACACTTAATTGTTAACATGTACAAATATCTCACTGAATAATTACATAGAATATTATATTCAATATACGATAAATAACAAATAATATAATTAATAATTAAAATTTATTTTTTGAAATATAAATCAACATCATCTTTTTATAAATCAGCTTTTATAATTTATCAAGTAATACATTTTAATATAGTTAATACTAATAATACTATACAATTTTAATAATATTATGAATTAATAATCAAATTAGTATATAAATAATGGATAGATATAATACTAAATTTGAAATTAAAAGAAATAATAATTCTGGTAGTCAGAAATCCATAATTAATAATATGCATGATGACAAATATGTTAAAGTTGAAGAGGAAACATTAATGTATAGTGATTCTAAGGTTTCATTTAATAAATAATATATATATATATGTATATTTAATATTATAATATAATATTATTTTTGATTAATATATATATATATATATATTCAATATAATATTGTGTAATACATATTAAATATATGGGTATAAACTAGAAAAAATACATTTTACTATTAAGATTATTTATGTTTATAATTATAAAATTATGAACTATTTCTACTACCTCCTCTACCATTAGTTTCTTTCTTCCTACTTATTATATAACCTATATGGTATATATAGTATATACACATCAATAAACCTATCCCTTATTATCTACCCAACTTCGTCATAAAGGCATCTCCGACATTTCTGATCTTACAAAAATCACCTCCGCATTTGCCTACAACCCTATTGATCGTTCTTTATTTAGAACCTTACTGATATTCCGTCCCGTTACCCGCATAACGATGTTAATGTATTCCTATCTGATGGCATTTGTTTTCTTATACTTTCTTAGGGTCATGTGAATAGGCGTCCGATCGCATAGTTTATTTTGGTTTGGCCAAGTGAGCCATGGGATGTAATGCAGCTAAAAAAAACTTTCAAAAATCAAAACTAAACCCAACCAAACCACAACAAACTACGCGATCGGACGCTCGTTCACATTATCCATTTCTAATACTACTCACCGGAATACGCCATTAATACACGCTATCCGTACAGTTCCGCAGTACGAGAGAGAACGTGGACAAGAAGATCTACTTCGTGTTGATCGCAGCCTCCATCGTATTGGTGATAGCGTTCATCGCCACCACCCTACATCGGCCCCCCCTACACGATAGCACCGCCGCCCCCGCTACTAAGGACGGCCGCGTTCCCATCGACTTCGAGATCACCGCCCCGCCCATGCTGCGAGGCTTGACCAAGTGCGAGATCTGCGAAGCCGGAATCGTAGTGGTTAATGCCGTTACGATCGCGATAGCTTTACGCGTAGTAGTAGTAGTGATTCTGCGAATAGTTTTACAGAGTTTTATTATATATAAATATAGATGTAATTCCGGATGTATGCTAGTTATATATATATATATATATATATATATATTAATGTATATACGTATATATAAATATTATGTATTAAGGGGGTATCCAGTATTTTTTATTATTTTTACTACCAGTATTTCTGGAATTAATGTCCGGAAATGGTTGCTATAAAGTGATTTACTAGCAAGTTAACTACAATTGTAGTGGGATACACCAAACTTCATTACTTTATAGCAACTTGCCGGAAATATTAAACTTTAAATGGTAACTTTAAAGAGGTATCCCACTACAACTTGCTAGAAAACATTTCCGGAAATATTGTAGTGTGAAACCCCCGGAATTAGAAGAATAATTAGTTTTTATCTCTTTTCTTTAGTAGCTTCTATTATATTTATTTTTATTTTCCTAAGGGGTTCAAAATAGGATGGAATCATTGTATCGTTGTCTCCTAATATATTGTATTGGATTAATAATAAATATGCAATGTAAACTCATAGATTCAATCACTGCTATCGATGAATAAGAGTGAGAAAGAAGTCGCCGAGGGAATTCAGAATTTCTGTATTCGCCTGCGTATAGAGGACAAGAAAATCTGCATCGGAATTGTACAAGTTTTCAAGGTAGAATCTATATTTTAATATCATCTATATATATATATATATAGATATAGGCTACGTTAGAGAAATTGAAAAAAACTTTATCCTGGATCGGATGAAAATAATATATATAAAATAAAAATATATATATATAGATAGGATACATATCTATAATTAGTCATTTCTATATATATATATATATATATATATATATATATATATATAATATTATTAATATCAATAATTATTAATATTATTAATCATTAACATTATTGATTGATTTATCGATTTTATTTAAGCAAATATAAGTCTAAAGTATAAAGCTGAAATATTTTGCGATGATACATAGTTATTTAAATAAACGAGTGAATAAAATGAAATTAGAAAATAAAGAATATAAAACTTTCACAGTTGCCCACAAACACAAACGTAATTATGAACACCTCTCTAACACCCCTACACTCTCCGCAGTGCCGTAGTCACTCGTATTATCATCTCTTAGCTTTACATAGCCGTCTACACCTATCTATAATACTATACCCCCCACCCCACCCTCACCCTTACAGATTGAAGTGCTAACGGTGCTAGACCGTATGGCCCTAAGTCCCAGGATACTGTGCGGAGTGATACGTCTGTGTAGCGCCGTACGGAACCCCTTCCCCATGTGGAACGTAACCCTACCGGACGTCGTGAAGCCACCCCTCTCCACCCCTCGGCCGGTTAGTCACCCTGTTATTGGTCGCCTCGTACTATTATACTGTTTATGTTATAATTTCTAGTGTTATTCATTTGAATACAATAATTCTTTAATTTGATCAAATACCGTTTCAAATACACTTTAAATTAATAATTTAATAGAATGTAGAATTTAAACAATTACTTTATGAATATAAAAAAATTAATAACAAATTTACCATTTATATTAAATAATTAAAATTATATAATAGAACAATATTTTCAAAGAATTTTATGAATACTATATAAATAAATTTATGAATTTATATAGAAAATATATGTTTTATTAATTAATAACATATAATATCCCAAGCAACTAGTGTATTGTTTACAGTTCTTTATTTTATTGATTTTCTTTAGGAATTAATTATATTTTAAATATATTTCAATTAATTATTATGCAATCTGGTATATGGATGAGGATAATTATTTTATATAAAATATGATCATATGATTTAATATTTAATGTGTTAATATTAGTATTTTGTATTTGTATTTGATTTGGTATTTGATAAAATGTATTTGTATTTGTATTTGTATAAAAATGTAATAAATATTTGTATTTGTATTTGATAAAGTGTATTTGACCCTAACCCTGATATGATATTATAAATATTATAAATCAGAAAAATAGTAATAATTCTATTTCTTATGTCAGCATATTTGCCAGCATATTTCCGGTGTGAACCCAGCTTTAAACCCTAAAGCAGTAGGGTGTGAAGTTCACAATATGAACTCATCTTCAACCTCTAAAGCAGTAGTGTGTGAAGTATCTATTCACTACATCTCTCTGATTATCAATTCGTGATAGCTATACAACATCATACCCGCTGACTTTCGCCTCTCCCCATGTTCTTCTCTAACTACATCTCACTCACACCCATCATTATGCGTAATGTAATATGTAATATTAGTTTGAATCCCCCCCCCGACATCAACATCCCCTACACTCCGACACTCCCCTACAATTTCCACCCTCACAACCCCCTCGATACCTTAGTCACCCCCCAGCTACGATACCCCCCCCCCGCAGACCCCTACTACTACGGATCCGCCGGAGAAGCCCCTACTAGTACTACAGATCAGTGACCTTCACGTCGACTTCGGCTACACAGAGGGCAGCGAGGCAGACTGTTCCGAACCTGTCTGTTGCCACGCCGACAGCACCAACAACAACAACGACAGCACCAACAACGTCAAGCTGAAAGCAGGACACTGGGGAATGTACACTAAATGCGACACTCCGCCCGTCTTGGTAGATCATCTGCTGTCTCACCTGTCTAAGTTTAAGGTGAGAGAGGCTATGAGAGCTGCGAGCGCGTCTATTTGCACGAGATTACGGCTGTTCACCTTACGCTAGTGTGTGTAACACTAATCGGTAAGCATGCCGCGATGTTATGAATAATCTTATTTTATGATTCCTAATGTATATTTTAAATCTCTCGTATTTATTCGATATGGCTTTAATCTATTAAATAATACGTAATTTAGATTTAATCTATTGAATAATATCTAATATTATTTTTATATGGCGAATATATTTAACCTACACCTTTATTCACACACACATAAATCTACATACCTACACACAACATAAACAGACGCAAGCAACTACATAAAAAACAATAAATAACATACCCACAGCTACGCCTACCAATACCTACACACATCTACCTACACATACACACACACCTACCCATACACCTACTCCTACACATACACCTCATACACCACATACACTCCTACACATACACTTACCCACACATACCCACAACGGAACATCTGAACAGTACGACTACATCATATGGACGGGTGATACACCAGGACATAACATCTGGAACCAGACGAAAGCGGTTCAACTCTCCACTTTGTCCTACATCACGAAGAAACTTGCCTCCACTTTCCCAGGCATTAAGATCTTCCCAGCGCTCGGTAATCATGAGAGTTCACCGGTTAATAGGTCAGCCATGTTATGACTCATTGTATGATTCACTTTGCTTGGGTCCATGTTTCACATAGATAAATTTAAATAATAATAATAATAATAATTATTATTTACTAGAATACTTTTTTTGTTATTATTTATATGTATTGATTGTTCTAAAGGACTTCAAAATAACAAAGTAATCTATTCTATCGTTGTACCCATTCAATTTCTCATGGTTTTAACCTAGAATACCTGTAATTTTCCTTATGATTAACTGACAGAGGTCAATAAAGAGTCCAGTGCAATATAATCTTTATTATTACGAGCTTAAACTCGATGCTTGACTATTATAGCTTATTGGAGTATAGGCGATCGATTGGTGACCATTACGTTCTATTAAATTAGATGTAGATGGATATAAACAATGATATGTATAGGTAGATATAACTATATATATACTCTATTAACCATTACTAACTTATTATATTTAAAGTATATCGATATATTAATTGAGTAACAAGATACCGGTATAAGTTGAAGTATCTCTAAAACTATTCCCCATCTCACGATGATCTCACATACTTATTGCCACACTCGTAGGCAACACACGATGCATGGGTAGCGCGAGTGTTGCGTGCATCTGTTCTATTATAGCACGCTGCCCCCCGCCCCACATGAGATTAACACCCCCACCCCCATCGTCTATAGCTACCCTCAGCCGTTCATCAAAGGAGAGGGTTCCATAACGTATTTCTACTATAGCACCCTGCCCCTCGCCCCACATGAGAATAACGCCCCCCCCCACCCCATCGTCTATAGTTACCCTCAGCCGTTCATCAAAGGAGAGGGTTCCATAACGTATTTCTACTATAGCACCCTGCCCCCCATGCCACATGAGATTAACACCTCCCACCCCCACCCCATCGTCTATAGTTACCCTCAGCCGTTCATCAAAGGAGAGGGTTCCATAACGTATTTCTACTATAGCACCCTGCCCCCCATGCCACATGAGATTAACACCTCCCACCCCCACCCCATCGTCTATAGTTACCCTCAGCCGTTCATCAAAGGAGAGGGTTCCATAACGTATTTCTACTATAGCACCCTGCCCCCCATGCCACATGAGATTAACACCTCCCACCCCCACCCCCATCGCCTATAGCTACCCTCAGCCGTTCATCAAAGGAGAGGGTTCCATATCGTGGCTGTACGAAGCCCTAGCGAATAACTGGAGAACTCTCGGACTGTCCAATCAGACTACAGCGAATATAATACGGTTGGCTTCACGCTAGTAACGTTCTTACTATCATTGTAGTCGTCGTTTATTTGAATTTATGTTTATAGAATATAAACATTGTTTATCTACGATTCAATATAAAATAATATTTTAATCTATTTCTATTTAAAATATACAATAACTTTATATTATTATCTACATTTTCATTATATTTTAATCTATGTATTTAATGTATCCCAAATTAGGTTTATTTTTTTATTTTTATGGGGGATAGGCTCTAGTTAAAATATATTTAATATTTTTATTTTAACAATAATTTTGTATTACATATTTTCCATGTTTAGTATCTTATTTTTAAATTTGTAAAATATCTCTAATTATTTTTAAAGTGTTTTATGAACGTAATCGATTTAATAATTATTTGAAATTGATAGGAAATTGTATGTATTATATTTATTTAAATTTTATATATAAAACTTTGAATGTACTTTTCTCAAGTTTTTACTTTTTCACTTAGTAACCACATGTAAATGCCTAATACTTTGTAAATAATTACCTAATAAGTTGTACTATACTCAGTGATGGGCACTGATCTTTTTTTCCTGGATCTCCGATACCAATCCCTATCCTCTATTTATTCTCTTATATGATCCTTTTCCCGATCCCGATCTCGATCCTCTCTTTCTTTCCCGATCCCGATCCAGGATCGCCAATCAATGATTTCGATCCTACTCACCACTGTGTATATATAATATATATTATATATATATATATATGATTTCAATAAATAAATATTGCTGTGAATAGAAATCTAACTACCATTTTCATGTATATGATTGCAATTAAATCATTTCTATAATTTGTATATAAAATATTTTATTTGTATATTTATCGAACCCAACTCCCTATAATTAACCCCATTCATAAAGCTAAAACCCCATTGTTAACCCCACTATCTCTTTATTCAGCGGGGCATTTTACACAGAACTCATCAGACCTGGTTTCAGAATAATCTCTTTGAACATGAACTACTGCAATACACTGAACTGGTTGGTAATGAATGGCGCATTGATTCGTTTAGTATAGATAGGTAAGCGATAACTCAACATTGCCATTATAATTCACCTTTGTATTGACCTTTAAACTTAATGTTACTATTTATATAAGCTGTATCTCAACTTAAGGCAAACATTTGTAGATAATACACCTATAGTACACCTATAGTACAACTATAGTACAACTATAGTACAACTATAGTACAACTATAGTACAACTATAGTACAACTATAGAGGTCACATTTTATATAGAAATAATATCAGAATACATACGAAACATCTAAGTTTAATATAGAGTATGCACAAAGATTTTCCGAAGGAAATATATAACACTTACGCGAAATCGTGTAATTCGAATTTGTATACAAAATACCCTGGTGCCACCTATAGCGGGTTACTTTTAGGAACTATGCGTTGTTTATAATGTAAATTCGTATTTAACTATACACTTTTAAAATGTTAAATAATATGCTTTAAATTAATATTTATAAGATGAAAATTAAGTGTTCATTACTAATATATAACAAACAAATATGATATTTATGTTTTAAATGCTATAAGTATATATTTAGTAAGTAAAAGTTAATTTATATTACATGTAATTTAATAGAGCAATGAAAACATTGTTGTATGCAAACAGAGCCGAACTTAAATCTATTTCAGTGATTTCGATACTACTGCTAGCAGCGGCAGGGGATATTACTAAATTACGTTGCATACATAGGGAGTGTTATATCTTTGCTTCGAAATCTTTGGTATGCATCTATGTATTAGTGTTGTCAAATTTTCTAAAAAGTAAGTCTCAGTATCGTATCAGTATCATTCAACAGCTGTATCAGTATCGTATCAGTATCATTCGATAGCTGTATCAGTATCGTATCAGTATCGTTTGACAGCTGTATCAGTATCAGTATCAGTATCATTTGACAGAAGTCTCAGTATTGTTTGACAGAAGTATCACTATCAGTATCGTTTGATAATTTTATCCGCATCGTTTGACAGCAGCATAAGTATCGTATAGTGATGTAAACTGGATCGGGTCTTGGAGATATTTGTGAGTATCAAATAGTTGAAAAAAATATCAGGTGTTAATATCTATAATTTTAGTACTGGATTTTAGATATTCTTCGATATGAATCATCTCTTAAATGTGTATACAATATTTAAAATGAATACAAAAATTTAAAATAATGATGTTGATGGTTACACGAATAATTTTAAAATGATGCAATGTGGATTAAAAGTGTCGCGGATACATACAAGGGGGGGGGAGTAGTTTGATTGACAGTGACTCCTATTCACACAAAGGGACGCTAAGCTGAGTAATAGTGTCACGGATACATACACAGAACCGCTATGTTGGTTGAAAATGGCGCGAATAAATATAATCCCAAAGGTAAACATTGGAATGTATTTTAGATATCCAATAATAAAAATCCGAAATAATACGAATCTAATATTTAAAGTCCGAAATAGTCCGAGTTAAATATTAAAGTCCGGTCCAAGTCCGGTCCGAGTCCGATATATCATAAATTATACTGTATCAGTCCGGTATCAGTGACCTAAAGTCCGAAGTCCGGGTCCGAATGACAACGCTACTATGTATGTGTATATTCAACTTTAGTGTTAATATTGTATAATCATTCATAACTAATGAATGAGCTTATAATATTAACTTTATATGAAAGTATACACTAGTAAAGATTGGTCTTTTAATCATATTACAATATATTACAATATATTGATAATTTGATATCAACTAGAACCACCCATAGTTGAACATATATGTGAATTATAGCCTTTTGTAAGCTGTAATCTTTAGATAATACCACTTATATATAAATATAAGTTATTATAATTATAGAATTTAATAACAGTGCAATGAAATATTAAATATAAAAAAATTCAATCTGTAATTAATAACACAATTTCAATAATTAATAATAATTTAGAAACTTCCTCTATGAATAGTGGTAATGTATTAATACATTTCTTTTAATAAATAAAATAAGTTTATAAATTAAAAAAAATAATAATTAAATTTATATAATAATTCAATTAACAATTTTAATGTATTTTATATGAATTATAAATATAAAGTAATATTATTAAATTATGGGTTGATTATAAAAAAATAAAATATATATTTATTTAGGAATTACATTTTTTATGAATTAAGGGGAGGCCGCATAGCTGAAATTTGATAAAATTAAAAAAAAAAAAAAAAAAAATGATTATAAAATATACATTTATAGAATGTTATTTTGCCTATCAAAAAATTAATAACGAAATCGTGTTAGAACTACTATAAAAAGTAACTTTTTTGGACCACTATATAATATATATGTTATTATTATGATATCATTTATTTCCATATAATTGTAAAATATTGTGTTTTTATAAATAGAAATATACTAATTTATTATTTTATAATAATTTATTTCCATATGATATATATATATATATAAATGTAACATATTTTTATATATTTTATTGTATTCATCTATCTATGTATTTATTTATATTTTCATTTATATATATTAGATTTTATTTATATAATTACTTATTTATGTAAATATTATTTATTATTATTTTTAATTTATATATATATATATATAAAATATAGCATATATGTAATAATTTATTTACATATTATATGCATATATTAATGTAATATAGTGTGTTTTTTTATAATGAAATCTACTCATTTATTTCCATATAATTGTAAAATATTGTGTTTTTATATATAAAATATAATATATGTATATATATATAATATATGTATATATTATATATATATATATATATATACAATAACTATTGAATTCATAATATGTATATAAATGTAATAAATATAAAATAATGTGTTTTGTGTATTGAATTATAATATATTTATTTAAAATAATGTGTTTTATTTATTGAATTATTGAATTTATAATTGAAAAAATATATATATAAAATATAGCATATATGTAATAATTTATTTACATATTATATGCATATATTAATGTAATATAGTGTGTTTTTTTATAATGAAATCTACTCATTTATTTCCATATAATTGTAAAATATTGTGTTTTTATATATAAAATATAATATATGTATATATATATAATATATGTATATATATTATATATATATATATATATACAATAACTATTGAATTCATAATATGTATATAAATGTAATAAATATAAAATAATGTGTTTTGTGTATTGAATTATAATATATTTATTTAAAATAATGTGTTTTATTTATTGAATTATTGAATTTATAATTGAAAAACTTTGTATGCAATTTACTCAGAATAATTTTTTATCAATACCTATATACTTCAATTGCCTACCACTCTCTGAATATGAATACAATCTATCTAATTTTTATTGATATATATAAATAACATTTATAAGAATATAGTAATAACTCAATAATAGTATTTTTTTTATACATTTATTTTTTATGCCATTATATGAAAAAATATATATAAATAATATATAAATACATATATATAAATAATTTATAACATATATTAGAAAAAATTAATATTGTATTGTAGCTATATATACCCTTAGTATAATTTAAAAATTTCTTATATATTTATACAATATCCATTGAGTAGTAGTCTTTTGAATAACACTATTAATTTCCTATCTAACACATGTAAAATAAACAAAATGGCGGCGGTGTGCGGCCTCCCCTTAAATATTATATAAACTAATAAAGATAATAATTGAATTTCTATAGTTTAATTATATATTATAACATTCATATTTATTATTTTATAAATTATATTAAAATGTATATAAAAAAATATATTAATATAAATATATAAAATAAATATATATTTTAAAGTAAATAAAATTTTAAAAATTTAGATTGTAGATATACAGATTTTAAAAAATATTTTAAAGATGCAATCTAATTTCACCATTAATATTTTAAATGAATTTTACACTTATTACAAATTATAAATTATTATTTATAAAGCGCTGTTCACATGAGCAATCTATTCTAGCAATTTTCGCAGTAGAATATAATCGAAGAAAAAACATAGACTTACAATTTGGCAATTGTTAAGAAAGCCTGCTGAGATAATAGCATCGTTAATAACTACACATCACATAATCGCATCACCCTTAAATCACCCATTAAACATGCATTACCCCTGACAACTATCCTGTACGATGGCTTATATGATGCTGGTCAGAGCTAGTCGGTGAATAATACCTTGGCAATACTAACCCAATGTTTATATTATAAACCCGCATTAACACCGCGTGATACGGCATACACTATACACACAACATACCGTACAGGCTGATCTAGGTAGAGGAGAGCGTATCGCATAGCTTATAGCTAAACTCTCAACAGATATGCTTAAATATGAGATTGTTTCACAATTATCATTTAAGTTAATTTAGTACGTGTTAGTTATAATATATATATATATATATATATATATTATATTTGTATTGTATTCAATATATATATGTGATTTCAATATATATATATATATACGTGTGAGTATTATAGTACACATCATAAGTTCATCATTATATTCACGGCTTCAATCGTTATGTTCGCACGATACTCTCACCAGGTGGCTGCTGTTGAATACAACGGATCCCGCCGGAGAACTTCAATGGTTCGTAGGAGTGCTACAGGCCGCAGAGACCGCTAAAGAGAAGGTTAACGCGCTACTTCTATCGTAGCTATGATTCATTAGTAATGAATCATTACGTAATAGGTTTATTAACAGTGCGGCGGGGTTCTGTTGCTGCGATAAAATAAAATTGTCCTGGAACAATATTTAACTATCTCCGTAATGTTAAATATTGTCCTAGCATAATTTTATTTTATATCAGCAACCGCCCCCAGCACTATAATGTGTCATACACACACACACACATATACACACACACCACACACACACACACCACACACCCACATACCATACACACACACACACACCCACACCCACATACACACACACACACGCACGCGTAAGCATCATGAATATAAGTACCTCACCCTCTCTCATGATGATGATAATACCTCCTCTCATCTATTACACCTGTCTGTCTACATAGGTACACGTAATCGGTCATATTCCTTCCGGTCAAGACGATTGCATGAAGGCCTGGAGCTGGAACTACTACCGCATCATCAATAGGTCAGTGAACAATAGGAGAACTTGTCTTTATTGTAAGGTAATATGATTTTATATATATATATATTCTTATATTATATTTTATTTGGCATTTTAAATTTAATATGATATATTCTATAATAATATATTTTTTACTAAGATTTATTTTATATATAATAATTTAAATATGGATTAGGGTATTTCTGACACAATTTTGACATTTTTATTAATATTTTACTCCATAAGATATTACTCCGAAAATATTTTTAATGTAATAAATAATAAATATGTATAATTTATAAATATAATATATTAGTAAATAAATAGTGTGTATAAATTAGTAGTGTGTACTTAAAATATATGTAGAACAATTATGACTTTTTAATATTACATAACTTTCATTATAATATATATTCTTATTGTTAAATAAACTAATATTTATAATATTTTGATTTTCAATCTTAAAGCTGAGTTCACAACAAGAATCCGTACGGATATCCCGCACGGATAGATATTTAAAAATAAAAGATATTTAAAGCATTCATAAATCCGGACAGAAAATCTTCCGTGTTTCGTGCGTATCATAACAAGTCTAATAAGATCTTTGATGTAAACATAAACATACAAATATAATATGAATAAATATATTTTAAATAAATTAAGTTAATTAAAGTTATATTAAAATTACGTTTAAATTCCTCATAATTCCGTTCAGTGCTCGGATTTTATAGAACATGTCGTAAATAAATCCGTACAGATAAATCCGTACGGATTTATCCGAACATTTAAAATTGACTTCACACCTAATATTCTCGGTTTTCAATCCATTCGGGTTATCCGTACGGATTCTTAGTGTGAAGACAGCTTTATTCAATATTTTTTAAATGATATATATATATGTATATTTAAAAATCATTATTTTATAGATTATATAATGTTTAATTTATAAATAAATTAACATAGTCATACTTTATATATAAAAAATATATAATGTAAATATATATATATATATATTATTAATTTTATTATATATTAATATAATACATATAATATATATAATTTATTAATTATTTGATCATATCACTATAAATAATTTATATTCATGAATTAAAATGTCAATTGAAAGTTATAATTGAATAGGTAATGTAATTATATTTTATAATTAAGATAGATGAAACTTATAAATTATAATAAGGCTTATTCATATATATTAATATTTATCATTAAAATGAATGTAGTATAATTACGAGAAAAATCGTAGTATAAATCCACAATTTAATAATTCCCAGTGTGAGTCATGGCATTATATGCATAACTACGGACATCTCCCTATACAGCAGCTAATAACCGGTGATTTCTACTAAATAATGATATACACGAATACACCGATGTTAATGCACCGATCACGACATCACCTGTTGAAGCAGCTGCGACTGAGTAGTAGGTGTCACTAAGCCCCGCCCACACTAACACAGGTACGAGTCTACGATCGTGGCTCAATTCTTCGGACACACCCACTTCGACGGCGTTCAGATGTTCTACGACACGCGAGGGGGCGAGCTGGACCCCTCGACACAACGCCCCACTGGGGTAGCATACGTAGCACCCTCCGTTACCCCGTACGGGCACCTTAACCCCGGCTACAGGACCTACAGCGTCCACCCCTCTAGTTATGTTAGTATCCACCCCAGCCGTAAATATCACATACACGAATACACAACTATAGCGTGAATATTTACGGCGAAAACGAAAGAATATATTCTATAATATTTAGAAGCCCTTACGAGGAAAAGTCATATTCATACTATAAACTAGAAAACGAAACAGAAAACAACAACAAATTCTTCTAATAAATATTATTAGCATATGAATACACTGGCACCAGTTAGAATAATGGTAATGACACCGATAATCATGGAACAATCATATCATTCGGTCGTGGTATCGATGATACTTCACTCTCCTAATAGTACAATAACCTCTAATGCTAATACCCATGCTACGATGACTAATGACTATATACAATCATATTGTATTAGCTTTACATGGTATTCCTACATACACGTGACTATTATAATGGTATGGATTATAGATGATATTTGAAATTAGAATAATTCTATGAAATGTTTAGATAATCGGATGTATAGATTTTTAAAAATTATTTGTGAAAATTGATTAGAAAACTTTTTACTATAGACAATATCTTATATCTAATATCTTAAGATTTACAATACAATATCTAATATCTTAAGATTTTCTTGTAAAATTTGAAAATCATTTATTTATAAAATAATCTAATTCGAATCGCTAATCCAAATATGCCCAACTCTTATGTTAACTTACCTAGCCTACTAATATTTTATTTAAAGTGATATTCCAATAAATTTTGTAATATTTTAAATATTTTTATTTACATATAAAATATGTCTATAAAAACACTATTATAAAATAAATTATTTATTATGTAATCTGACATCCAAACTGGTATAAATTTATTTACAATATTATATAATTTATATAATTAATAATTATTATATTAATGATTTAAATAATTTAAAATATATATGTTTTAAAAAGCATATTTTATGAAACAATATTATAAATAAACTTTGAATGTATTTATTAAGAATACATATTCTGCACTACCTATGTTTATCTAAACGTAATAGATATCATAGCTATCTTGCTAATTTTGTTTACAATATATAAAAACATGTATAAATAAAAGTACAATCTTATGTATATAATAGGTGATAATAAAATTATCCATAGACATCTATAAAAAAGTAATGTGAATTTGTATCTAAATTTGTAATGAAATATACTATATATTATATATAGTTAATTTTTATATATCCTTTGTATAAACCAATCAGAATTAATTCAATTTATTAAGTATATTTATTTAACATTAATGTTGAATGAAAGATTAATTGTTCTTATCAATTAACATGTAAATGAGCAAACTGAGATATCCCTTTAACAACTATAATATGAGAAAAACATTATCAAGTATTAGAATAAATATAAATATAAAATTCTTTGTGAATTTGATTACTAATAAATATTTTTGTAGCCATTGATAAATCGTTATTTAGATGACATGGTATTTATATTATAACATGAATCTATTATTGATGAAAAAGATATATACATATAATTTTATTTAGTAAAAGTTTGTAAATGGTAATGGATTAGAAATGTTGACAAATATATGAAATATTTGTACATTTTTTATACTGTGACTTTTTATTACTGTAGCTGTATATATATGTAAATTATATCATCGATATAAAGAAAGTGTATAAGCAATTGAATGTAGTGTATGGCACTTTGCAATAGAGGCACTGTAGTCGCAGCCCACTACTACATTTTAAATTAATATTATTAATTTATACATATATATATTGATAATTACTACCGATGTTAATGTATTATCTACACTAAATATAAAATTATATATTTAAAATACATCATATCAACATTCCTCGTAATTTTGTGTATTTAAATTGAAGATATCGTACTATTTTATCGATATTTATAAGCTAAATCCATTGATATAGATAGTACATTGAAAGTCACTTGAATCTATTTCGAAAAGCATACTGTTTTAATATTTGACATATATAATATGACTAATATACAATCAAAATCACTGATGCCATTTTGTTAATTTATCGATAAAAGTGCCATTCGCGTATCTATCTTTTACATGCATTGCGTGGGTCAATTGCTTATCCACTTTCTTTATATCGATGCTGTATATATATATATATATATACTAAATATTGAAACATAAAATTAAATTTTATTTTTAAATACTAATTTAATTCAAATTACCAAGCAAAATTTATATATAAATATATTTTATTCCTAATATAATATTTTCTGATATTTACAATTTATTTAATATGATCCATTTATTTTTAAATATTCATATTACTTATATAAAATTAGTCAACATTATATAAAATTAGTTTATTAAAATATATACATATTAAATAATATATTAAATAAGCTATACTAATTCAAGTTTGATTAATGACAGCATATCCTGGACCATACCACATATATTATGAACCTAAGTGAAGCGAATGCAGGTAACCCTGAATGGAAGAAAGAGTATTCTGCAAAGGTAGTAATCATTGCCATGTAGTATATGCCTTAACATACGTATCTAATATGCATAGGAGTCTTACGCAATGAGTGATCTATCTCCTGAGTCTTGGAATTCTTTAATCGGTGAATTTCAAAAGAACGACACACTGGCTCAACTATTCTACAAGTATGTATATTTTTATATTCTATTTATAGATTTTTAAAATAGATATAAATAATACGTCATGACATGAATTCATTATTTAAAATAATTAGAATTTTATAATTAAATTTGTTTATTTTAAATGTTAAATTATTATAATCATCATTTTATCACCAAATTAGTTACATAATTCTATATAAATGAAATTCAGTGAATATATTTCATACAATATAACTTTAATTATCATGAAAGAAAATTATAGACTAATTTATCCATAGTTTATTCGGTATTTATATATACATATTTTGAATTATAAATTATTAATATATCTCTTTATTTTAGTGATGAATATTTATAATACATAGTTTTTTATATATATAAGATAATAAGATAGTATATGTATACATTTACAATAACATCGATGTCTATTTCTATGATGACATTAGTAACGTTCACCTACTGCAGGCACTACTGGAAGTCACATCCCATAGAGAGTTACTGCGACAAGAAATGTCTACAGATGTACATATGTGAGCTGATATCGGGAAGAAGTAATGATCCAAACATATGCAAGAGCTTAACGCTGATAACTTACGATGAATTCACTGAGCATAGACTGCAGAGGAAAGCTTGCTGAATACACACACGTATTATTTGCAGTATTTATTATTTAATATATATATATAAATGTATTATTTTTTATCAAAGATATTTCTATTCATATTTTAATAAATAAATAATCTCAAACATTTCATAAAGTGTATTTTCATTAACAAATGAAGAACAACCTATTAATACTAGCTGTCATGTAAAAAAAACAATAAAATTCGTAAAATGCAATTGTCGGATATATATACAATTTGGCGGATTAAAAATAAAGCAGTTGTAAAGTTCTGGAATTGTTCATGCATATTATAAATATAAACATTAGTGTATAGTGGAGTATAGGGTAGATTAGATGTTTTCTGTAAAGTTTCGCGGAAACACCCCTTTTGTGTTTGAGCTCTCGATGATTCCATTCAACCATCCTTCATCCTGTAGTATTAGTTAATAGTTATATCATTTATAGATAGTTAGGGGTGTTGTTAAAGATAGGGGTGCTGTATAGATAGGGGTGTTGTTATAGATAGGGGTGCTGTATAGTTAATTAGGGGTGTTATTATAGTTAGGGGAGTTGTTATAGATAGATAGGGGTGTTGTTATAGATAAATATAGGTGCTGTTTTAGATTAGAAAATGAGTGAACTATATAATATGATAGTAAAGGGATGTAATAGTTGAATGACCTCATCTTCAGCATCTTCGAATGGTATCACATTAATGATTTCGCCCTTCTCAAATGATAATTCATCTGCATCCTCGCCGACATAAGGATGCGTTGATCGTACCTGTCATGTCATGTAACCACTTCTTATATCACAATCAAATATGTTTATAGCGTCATCGTTAAATTTCATGTTAACATTAAAACCCAAAGGATTAAAACTATATAATATATAATCTCTTGGATCTACCCTTTTCTCAGACTTATAATAATAAATGGCTCATGTTTAATTAGTATTTACGATTACTGAAAACATTTATATATGTATACTATTTAATATATGTAGGTACATGGTAGGGGAGAGTTGAGAAAAGGTAGGAGAACTGAGTCACCCAAACAAATCTCATTTCTAATATATCAATAATTATAAAAATCATAATTTGTAACCCAATAAGGTTAAAACATTTTAAATATATTTTCTAGAATTTTAATTCATATGTGGATTAAAAAAAAAGGTAAAATATACATCAATATTACATCAATATAAATTACATCAATATATATTACAACAATATTACATCAATATAAAAGGTAAAATAAAATACTATACTATTAAATATTTATATATTCTGTGAATAAATTATTATTAACTATGATATTAATAAATATAAATTCTGTATGCAATTTTTAAATAACATCCTAAAAAAAGAGACTTAAACCACACAAATTGGAGTAAGCTAACCATTATTTGTAACATATTATAAACAATTTATTTGAATTATATTTAATTATTGAGTAATTGTCATCATTCATATGTATAAAGTGGGATGTAAATATAGAGGGTTGGGGGGGAGATATTTCATCCCAAACGTTGTGGGGGAATATTATATAATATCATCCCCATTTAAAAAAAATGTTGATTCTATAATAATAAGCACATATAACATTTATTGAATAGTGTATATACAATATATAATTCTCTGAATTAGTATTAATACATTATGTTATTGAATTATATAATTATGCATATACTTTAGATTATTTGAAAAATATTAATAAATTAAAAATAATAAAATAAAATGTAGCATCATATTTATTATTTCTACAAATAATTTTGTACTCAAATAAAAAGTTAGTAATGGTAAATATTTCTAATTCTATGAAAGAATTGTGAGTCATTTTTTAATTATTCAATACACATTTAATGCTTAAAATGATATTTAATATGTTATTTTAAAAGTAGCAGGTTTTTTGTAAACATTTTATTGAGTCTCACACTCCCACCTACCCACACATAAATATACATATATATATATATCATCGATATAAAGAAAGTGTATAAGCAATTGACGCACGCAATGCATGTAAAAGATAGATACATGAATGGCACTTTTATCGATAAATTAACAAATGGTATCAGTGATTTTGATTGGATATTAGTCATATTATATATTTTATAAAATATTAAAACAGTAGGATTTTCGTCGAAATAGATTAAATTGACTTCTATCTACATTAATGGATCAAAATTATAAATATCAATAAAATAGTATGATATCTTCAATTTTTATACACTTTAAATACACAAAATTACGAGGAATATTGATATGATGTATTTTAAATATATAATTTTATTTTTAGTATAGATAGTACATTAAAATTGGTAGTAATTATCAATATATATATGTATAAATACATATTATTATAAATAAAAAGTAGTGGGCCAGATAGTGGGTTTCGCATGCAGCGCACGTAGCGGATAGTGCCATACACTACATTCAGTTGCTTATCCACTTCTTTATATCGATGACATATATATATATATATAAATACATACATCACATATTACACATTACAATATAAAAACATACATTATACATATATATGATATATGTATTGGAAAGAATATTGATAATTACTAATTAAGAGGTGTTATATTTTTAATTAAAAATTATATGTAAATATGAATACATACATATATATTGGTATAAATATATGTATTCATTATTCATATTATTATTATATATATATATATATATAAACAACACTTATAATGAAGTATAAACATGCAGATTTTTTAGAAATTAGAAACGGAATATATACTTTATATACTTATATATTTCTAAAATAATAATGATTATATTAGACATATATACAATATATTACTCATTTTTATTTCAAAATTTAATTGTAATAGAAATTCAAGATTTCATGATATATTTACGTTATTATTAATGAAAATATAAATATTATAATATTATTTACCATTATAATTAGTTTGATATGATTCATTAATATAAATAATGTAATGCACTTTATGATTAAATTTATAAACAATCAATACATTAACATTGCAATATGATCACAAATACACTAATATACAAATATATATATATATATATATATATATATAGATACATCTATTGTAGATCTAACATTAAATATACTGAATACAATAATAACTTACATGATGATAACATAGAATGAATGATTAAAATGGATATGCTATATAAGCTATATATGTAATGTTATTATTAATATTTATGCTTACCTTAAAAAGAATCTTTAGTTTCTGTTTAGATTTAGTGTCAGTATCGGTTTCTGATTCTTTCGACTACATTGATAATCAAATCTTATATATATATATATATATATATATATATATATATTTTAGTAATGATTTTATTACTTATATGATACACATGTTAATATATTAAATAATGCTCTATATACAATATATATATATATATATATATATATATATACAAAAAGTGGTATTTATATAAATAAAGAGATTGATGAGTAATATATTTATAAATAAGCATCAATTGAATATTTATAAGTAATTATCCTATATGCTCAATTATAATATTATTCATAGCAGATGAGATCTGTATTCAATAACTATAGAATAAATATCAATAATTATAGAATTAAATATTTATATCACGATTTAATTAATATTAAAATATAAATTAAATATTTATATCATGATTTAATTAAAATTAAAAATATAGCTACACACATATACGCGTATAGATTGAGTGGTGTGTAGGTAACCTTTTGTATGGCTATATCTATAGGTTCATATTCGGGTTCGGTGATTATTCTAGGAGAGGTGGTCACATGTTCTTTGGGGATATCGTAGACAATTTGTTCTTCTGAAGCAAGTAGACATCATTAGTACAATAGGAGAAGGTATACAACATAGCAATGATAAAGAATATCGTATCGAGTTATAAATAGATGTAATTTAGTTATGTAAATATATAATAGAACAGGGATAAATGTAATATAATACATATGGATAAATACATGGATAGTAACAATTAGATTACATATTTTCTAAATACATTCATATATTTGTCATGAAAAAATATAAAAAGTACATGTTTTCTAATAGTACATATAGTTTAGTAAAAATTCAAAAATAACAATATCAAAATTTTAAATCTGAAATAAATGTATACCCTTGCATAAGTTATGGAATATAGGTATATAGGTATTTATAAGTAAAATGTATTTATAAATTAGTAACTTTAAAAAAAAAGTAATAAAAATACAAATATAATCATATATATCAATAAGTTTGACCTTTAGCGAGTGGTACCTCCTTCTTAACACCATTAGATAGTCGAGACATCATAGGTGGCGTCGCCGTATCATTATCTTCTACTGTCGGTGTTGTTTCTTTCTTCTCGAGTGAAGGAGAGCGATCATCTTTAGGGGGAGGGGTACAGGGTACAGAAGGAGCAGCACTGACATCGGGGGGAGGGGTTGAAGACAGGGTGATGGATGTAGGTCTCGACTTGGGGGCAGTTTCCCCCCCCTTATCCGGTACTACGACGGAGCTAGATCTGGAGTCAGAGGGTGACTTAGAGGTCGGGGAGACATCGTTGTTGATAGCTCGCTTGATTACAAAGGAAGACTGCTTCTCTACCTGTGAAAGTGGAATACACACAGTTATCACATCGTACTGCAGGTTTACACTCGTTTCACATAACAACCAACACGCTAATATTACATTCATTGGTAACAGCTCATGATTATTTCATTAAACTATATATTGTTATTTTTTATCCCATCCAAGAACATAGATGACATTTTTACTTATAAAAAGTGGCTCTAATGTATATATAGGGGAAAGTCTCCGATTACCGACCCCTAAATGATTATTTGTAATAACTTATTCAATATTAAATATATTTATTTGAAATTTTGTAATTAGGGTAATATTATGGCAATGAATGTGGCTATTTTAAATGTTTGATATAATTATATTTACAAGAATAAACAGGGGGGTCGGTAATCGGATACATGTGCCTAATACCGACCCCCTTCTCCTATTACCGACCCCCTAAAATAATCGTGGTATAAATAATTGTAGTATTATATTATCCAATAAAATTATAGATATACATAAATATAATTAATTATAACATGCATGACACTTATTTATTATTGAATTTATGTTTTAATATTAATATTAAATTTAAATTTAAACTTTATAGTAATTATATAAAAATAGTGTATATTATTATTTAATATTTATTTATTAATCAGTATGTTTATAATCAACTGGAATCATGAATCCTAAATCTATATCAATGATACATAAACAACTTAAGATATATTTTAAAGTAAAATACGGATCTATTTTGATTGGATATTATAAATCACATGGGGTCGGTATTAGGGTAATTTTGGGGTCGGTAATAGGATTGCTATAATAATATGGGTTGCTATAATTAAGATATATTGGTTAATAGTTATTCAAATTAAATTATTTTTATAATAGTTATACAAATTTTATTGATCTACAATATTATGCACAACATTAAGTTTTCTTTTAATTAATAAAGTATTTACAATGATTTAAAAAAAGTTATTATTCAAATATTTAAAAAGTAAAAACAGAATATTACATTTTATCAAATAACAATTGTAGGATAACATATTTTTAAAAACAAAATATTATTCATATTTATTATTAAATTACTAACAGTTTATGTATAATTTGTTGATATATATTATAGTTACTGAGATACGAGAGGGGGTCGGTAATCGGAGACTTTCCCCTATATATATATTCATATATTATTATATATTAGGTTCGAGTAGAAATCGTAAAAAATAAACAAAGAATTTAGCCTTACGGATAGTTTCACAGATAAACAGACAGAAAGAACTGCTCGTTAGATTTGCACAATAAGCAAGCATAGATTGCAGCACGTAAACACACACACACACACTCGTAGTGATGCAGCAGTCCCCTCACTGTACAGATACGGCACACCGGTACTCTGATAGGCTGTGTGTGTGTGTGTTTATATACCTCTACATGTTTTTATACTTAAACCACCACAATTATATACAAACAAATATAAACACACACAGATACATACATACACATATGTACCTATATAACTAGAACGTATACACACTCATACCTATACAGAGTGTTAATACATGATATTGTATTTACTAGCTGCTAATAATAAGTCTTTATTTTGATAATTATGTTTAATGTTAGTTGTGTGATTAATGACAAGGAAGGTAACATGTGATGAAGCAAAATTCTATATAACATAATAAGAAAATATAAAGAAACACATTATATTTAAATTTGTTGCCTATGCAAATGAAATAGTCTCAAATGAAATTAGCAAAGTCACAGAATAGCTACATAATCCAGAATATACTATATCTATGATTTACTAAAAAAGAATTATTCTTTGAAATGTATTACTCAAAACTTTATAACAAATATTTGAACACATTGTGTATAATAAATATATGTATATGAATAGTGTATAGTATATATATGAATAGTGTTCAATTAACAAAGGTAATATAGGGTTATCACATGATTGCCATTTTTGATTTGCTGGTCAGCGAATTATCTGTCTCACGATTTTAATCGGTTAAACGGATGGTAAATATATACCATCTCACATCAATACCGTCGTTATTGTATCATATAAGTAACATAGTGAGGTCACTACTATTATTACTAGGGTGTGTTCTTTGTAACATAGCAACGTACCAAGTTAGCAAGCGTTTTTCGTAACATACGAACGTCCCATCTGTATGCTTATACATGTAAATGCAGATGGTACGTTGGTATGTTACAAAAACGCAACTGTCCCATTAAATAATATAACATATGGCGCATGATATAATTGATTTTTGTTAAGATATTTCAAATGTAAAAAGATAATTGGAAACATTATATCATATATTACATATATCATATATTAGTAATATAATATTACGCATATTTTATTTGTACTTGGATTAATTTAATTTAATTTTTTTACATATGAATCTAAATCAATTTAAAATTCAATCAAACATTATTAATACACATTTAATATAATCATCAATACAGTTTTTCATTTTCGTCCGTCGATTTTAATCTATCAAATGGATGAAATTGACGGATTAAACTAGCAGATCTCTATTTTTTATGGAAAATTAAAATGATCCTATTTTTGACAGACAGAAAATAAATCTACATTTGCAACAAACCTAACCAGGCTAATTTATATGATATAATAAATCGTAGATACTTGCTATTCTAAGACCAATAACAGAAATATTATATATAGTAAGAGCTACAGAATAACAATGTATATATTGTTAATTAACCCCTATGGGATACTATCATGTATGGGGTTAAACCATATATATAAAAAAAGTTGACACATGCAATTGACACACGCAGTACATCTAAGATAGATATGCGAATGTCCCTTTTCACGATAAATTAACAAAATGGTATCAGCGATTTTAGATTTAGTGAAATTATATATGTAAAATATTAAAACAGTAGGATTTTCGCCGAAAGAGAAATACATTTATATTCAAAAATTATGAGGAATGTTGATATGTTGTATTTTGTATATTTAACCAATACGTCTGCTCCATATTTCTGCAATGGTTAATTTTGTACTCTAAATTAGATATTTGTCAGTGTATAATTAATTATATTTCAATTAAATCTTTGAATCAAAGATTACAATGATATTTATTTATTTGTCAAATATAAATGCATTAATATTTTAAATTGTATTTCTCTCTAAATATTCAATTTTGAATTTATTTATAAATTCTGTTTGAATTGAACGATATTTTTCAATATTATTTAAGTAGATATTACAAATATATATAATGTATATTACATTATATTATGATTTTAATATAATCATATTGAAATCATTGTTTTCAAAACGAGTTTATGGATTACTTTTTGTATCTAATTAAAATGTATACTCCTGGAGAATTATATAATATGATAAAATCACTGAAGCATAACATAATAATTTCACACAATATGCTTATATAGACAATATCCAGTCCTTGATATAACTAAACATTTCTAATTAATTATTCAAATATAAATATAAATAAATAATAATAATTGTAACGTTAACAGTAGGTTTCGACTGCGGAGCCTCTATCTTAAAGTATAATATACTACATTCAATTGATTATTCAATTTCTTTATATTGATGTCAATTATTCATTAACTACATTGATTTAGTGTATTTGAATAATTAATCATAAATATATTTGTAGTTGATTGTTGTATTATATTGAATACACAATCAAAATATATTTAATTATTAATTGAGTAGAATAAGAATTTTCTAAAAAAATTAATAATCAGTTAATTTATGGTTGACAAATATGTTAAGAGTCTTATTAACAATGATGATTTATTATATCAAAAAGTAATAAAAGTATAATACAGTATGGTGTTGTTGCATTCTTGTATTGTATTTGATAAGGGGGTTTGCATTAGTATTATATAAAGGTAGTTGACCCCAGTCTGAATACTAGTACCCAAGGAGAGGACATTGTCTGGGTATGCTTGCTATTGTAAACTTATTACTACAGTTACATTGTACATGGAGTTCATATGTTGATTATAGATATGTTGATTAATAGATATTGTATTTGTCAATGAATCATTGAATGGTACAGATACATCACAGAAGTATATAGATATATATATCCTAGAACAAAACACAGAGGGTAAAACATGACCCCCATTGAGATGGAGATGGTGGTGGTGGATATAGGGCAGAGTGCATCACTGGGTGATCACACTCTACAATCATTATTGTTGTTGTTGTTGTTGTTGTTGTTGTTGTTAACCTTAGTGCTGCCCTCTTTACTCGAGTGTTGAGAACTCTGGTCGTCCAGTTGGTCAATGTATGGCCTATCTCCGTCGGGGTAGAACTTAGCCGTTTGACCAGTGGTGGTGTTGGGGGTGGTGTCGTCAGCGTTGACCACTGGAACCACTACGGCGGGTGATGTCGAGGGTGGAGGGGGTGCGGGGGCACTCACAACGGCGGTGCTAGGGTATACGACTGCTTCGTCACGATGACTGTAGGGTGGGTTATGGTCAGGTGTCAATATCATCTAATGTGTGGGGTATGTATGTATGTATGTGATCTATGTGATTATTGATGACTGTATGGGATGGTAGTTATTATATGTATAACAACGTATATTATATTATACGTATACACACACATATATACACACATATCTGATATTTATTGTAAAACTAATACATGATATTATCCTGATAACATCATGGTATAATATATAGTATATATATATATATATATATTAAATATACATAGACACAAACATATTTAGAATGTTCACAAATTTAACTGTAAATATATTTCATAATTTTAAAATAATTGGTTGGAAAAATATACGAAATATATGATATCATGAATATATTTAATAGTTACATAAATAACTAGTATAATTAATATTAGGTAAATATAATAACTATAACTTGCTATATTATATTATAACAGATAAAATAAATGTAAATAATGGTTATATTATCCACCTACAATAACATTATTTCATTAATATGTATATATGAATTAATATATACAAAAATATATATATATATAATTATACATGTAATATACATGTAACATACATAGACATATTAATATAAAGCAAGTCTATTGATGAATTACCCATATAAAAAGTAGCAAACTATAATAATAGATGTATTCTATAGACTATTGAATAAGGCTCTAGGTATACCTATATCTCTCTATATAAAGTAGTCCTAGATATCAGCAGTGTATATTGTATACACTGCTACAGGTATACCCTGTAATAGCTTTATACAAATAGATAATGGCTAGGACATGGCTAGGACATAGGGATATCATATAACACACATTGTATTAGAGGATATACTGTTTTCATTAGCAAATGTAGTACTTTATAGTGTGTGTGTATGTGTGAGTGTGTTTGTTATTATTAACAAGTGTGCTAATACTAAGAGAAATAGGTTATTACACACCCACACCCACACACATACTATCCCATTCACACACCCATACACACCAGGTATTAACTGCTAGGATATTAGCCTCACTGAATATATTATCAGTATTACATGCAATGTTATATAAGAGAGATATAGATAGAGAGAGATATAGAGAGAGAGAGAGAGAGAGATAGAGAGAGAGAGATAGATAGTGATATAGAGAGAGAAAGATAGATATAGATATAGATAGAGAGAGAGTGAGAGAGAGATAGAGAGCGAGAGAGAGAGAGAGAGAGAGAGAGAGAGAGAGAGAAATAGAGAGAGAGAGATATAGATAGAGAGAGAGAGAGAGAGAGAGATATATATAGATAGAGAGAGAGTGAGAGAGAGAGATAGTGAGAAAGAGAGAGAGAGAGAGAGAGAGAGAGAGAGATATAGAGAGAGAGATAGAGATAGATAGAGAGAGATGTCACTAGCCCTATGTATAAGTCTACATTGGTAATTAGAAAACACAACAATCATTGAACATGAGTGACATTGCATGTTATTACCTCACACACCAACACACAATGCATTCTTGTAATTAGCACGCCACTGACAAACGTGTGAAATACAACACGCACACACACACACACACACACACACACACACACACACACACACACACACCCATTACCTCAATAGCGAAATAGACTTCTCAGTTTGTATTTATTTATACACAATATAGTGAAATATACACATTTTGCTGAAACATATGAATTAGAACATCTATTTTATATCGAATATACTTATTTATTTTGAATTATAATTAATTATAAGAGAGAATAAATTAAATATTATATAGTGTTTTGGTTGTATGTATATGTATATATATAACTACTATTGATAAGATTAAACGATAGAGTATAAACATAAATATAGCACATACTGTATAGATTCTGGGCTGTAATATAATACGATTAATTGCCACTAATAAGATGGAGCAAAAGTGCTTGTATCAGTAATGATATAGAAACATTATTGTATACTATTATACATACAGTTTTATTTTATAGTATTAGACATTCATACAAATATATATATATATTGATTTAAATTGTATATCTATATATTCTTATCTTAATAATAATAATTTATTCATAGATGTAATTCGCTAAAATTATATAATAATGTATTGACAATATTTAATATAATATATTTTCAATGTAAAATCACAAACTATTATATTATTAATACAATAACAGTTCATTTTTAGACTTTGAGATTCAGATTTCTAATTAACACATAACAAGAATGTCAATGTCATTCAAGTTCAAACTTTATAGTATATATATATATATATATATATATATATATATATATGTTATTTATAATATATTTCAACAATTAATTTATCATAACTATAGAAATTGATATACATTTATATTTATATTATATCATAAAATATAAGAATTCCAATTTACATTTATAAATTATTTATATATATATGATATTAATAATATGAGAATTTAGGCATGACCAAGGGAAATGAAAAAGAGTGATGCTTATTGAATCGTTTACCTGTTACACTATATATCATATATAGTAATAACAAAGCGCTAAGGGCTTTGGTAATACTATAAATATTGAAATAATCAAAAACTACAAACTACAAATATACATTAATTATGTAAATCTATGAATGGAGAGAAGTTATATCACAGAGATTGTATCACAAAGGGCACAGTGCATATAACACACACACACAGCTACATCATACAATACACCTATAGTATACAGATATGTAGAAATAAACAAATGTGTGAGTGTAAATAGAAATACACAACTTCATTGACATATTTGAAATGGAATAGCTGACAATATACATAAGCTCACACAGTATAATGATGATGTATAATAGCATGCATGTATGTATGTGTTATATCTCAATAGACTATAAAGCACATTTGTCAAATAGCTATATATACATATAACTCTATTTATATAATCTGCAGCATGCAAAGTGTATGTGTGTGTAATGCTTCAATTGAATGCAAACCCTCAAAGTAAAATCTCACTATATTCAGTGTGTATATAGTGTGGGGGTGGGGGTGGGGTATTCAATGCAATTCTATAATTAGTGTATTAATTAAATCACAGGTTGGTCCACTACTGTACAATGCCTGATGAACTGTAGTCTACCCATATCAATTATGTTAAACTAGGTAATATACTAGGTGGTTGTGGTGGTGGTGATGGTGGTGGTGGTAGTAGTGGTAGGATTAGTGAATTATGTATAACCAGTCTCTTCACTACTACTTCCACTACCACTACCACCACTACTATGATGATGATGATGATGATGTCACGTGTCGGCATGACAAGATGATGAAGTTCACGTAAGGACATTAATGTTATCACACACGAGGACATGAGAGGGAGGGACTCGTTAATACCGTGTAGTGGTATATAGCTAGATGATGCATGTGTATTGCTCGGTCAGTATTTACCATGTGTAACAGTGATATAATCATATAGGATTCGTGTGATGTATCATAGGCAATACATTACATTAATACGCATATCGTGTGTTGTATGTATTCTGTTACATGATACATGGGATATATATATATACTATATGCATATTAATGTTATGTATT
Organism: Osedax fenrisi; assembly: GCA_964019155.1. Classification (NCBI taxonomy): domain Eukaryota; kingdom Metazoa; phylum Annelida; class Polychaeta; order Sabellida; family Siboglinidae; genus Osedax; species Osedax fenrisi. The sequence goes on from OZ025243.1 coordinate 44,772,556, forward strand.
CACTCTATTTTATGATACATCACATGATGACTTTCGATTGAAACAAGTTCTATTATCATTCCAATCATTGCTATATTAAGCGGAGTGGTGGTGGTCGTAGGGTAGTTAGTAGGGTAGTTAGTAGGGGGATAACCTACCTTATACTGTGAACTCTCTTCAGGTCAAACACCTCCTTGGAGTTCTTGATCATCAGTGTAGAGGTCATATCCTCTACTTGGTATCTAATCTGAACATAGATAATAGGTGGCGTTACCGGACATGATTACAGAGAAGCGGAGAGTGCACAAACCTTGGCTAATTCATCGTGAAACTTTGCCTCGCATTTAAAGAATTCATTGAAGATTTTCATCAGGTAGAAAACCCGGCTATATGAGTTAATTACATTATATAATAGTTGTTGTTATTATACGTTGTAGTTATATAAAGGGGGTACCCCACTACAAGTATTTTACTTTAAAACGATTTTCTATCAAATTAACTACAATTTTAGTGGGAAACCCCCTTACTTTCCGGTAACTTTCCTGAAATATAATAACTTTATAGAGGGTATCCCATTACAACTTGATTGAAAATGGTTTTAAAGTTACAGTATTTCCGGCAAGTTGCCAGAAAATCTTGTAGTGGGATACCCCCTTAATACATTTAATTTATATATATAAAGTAAATAATAAAGTAATATAAAATAAAGTAATCTGCTGGATATTAATTATATTAATTATTATAAATAATTGAAATATGCATAACATTAAAATAATATAGAATATAATTATTTCTATGTGGAGATAATCATTGATAAACAGTAATATGCTGCCTATTTAGCTAATATGTATTCTGTAATAACATGTCATATATTATTTACAGGATACTCCTATGTAAATAAACATAGCATTGATCCATTAGCCACAGACCATAACTTCATATCACATCACAGTATAGGACAGATACATGAATGGCAGAATAGATAACAACTAATTAATATTATCTATCAAAATACACATATATAAAATAGATATCAATGCAATATAGTCAGGTTGTGTTTAGTGGCATAATGCTAAGTATATTTGTTTACATTTACTTATATAAGATACCTTTCATATAGTTGGGGTAACTCTTCATTGAGTTCCGTGTTCAATGTATTGTATATTGATCGTGCGTTTTCCATTTCATCTTGAGCCTATCATGTATAATATATCTGTTAGTATATGCATCAGTAATGAACAAACAACTTATGGACAATAGAAAGTTATTATTTACAAAATAATTAATTAAATAGTAACTGAATAAATAACATGACAATTATTAACAAATTATTAAATGTATAACTATATTAACTAGAGATTTGCTAACGAAAAAAAGTTAACAATTATATTAGAAAGCATATCTATTGAAGGCCTCACCTTGTGTTTGCATAAATCTCATTTAATCAAACTGAAAACAGTAAAAGATGCTAACATACTTAATTTATCCATTAATATATATATATATATATGTATATATATATATGTGTATAAATAAAATATTCATTTTACTGAAACCATTGGATATGAATAACTGTGATATATTATTATTATACACTATATAAAGAGGTATGGAATTGAATATATATATATATATATATATATATATTTCCTGAACAGTAATAACATGGTCAATAGAACATGATACAAACAATGAAACTATTGATATAGAGAGACTGTAGTGAGACTGTAGTGCTACTTTAATAATAGCTTAAAATAACTTGTCTTTTATGTTATGCAATCATAGGCATACAATAATATAGAAGTTTTCATATAATATAATGTTATATTGGATGTATTAAAAGAGCATATAAAAAGCACAACCTAAATTAGTGGAGGGAATACACAGAGATTATATAATCACAACAATCATGATGACTAATGATAATATTATTTATTTTGTATTATATAAATACATATATATACATAACAATATTTAGTTTACATATGGCTTATATATAAATATATACAGTTTACATAAAATATATATATAGATATATATATAAATTTAATCTAAAAAATAAGTAGAATATATACTAAATACATATATGATTAAATATTCTATATATATCAAAGAATATAGAAATTGAATGTATACAATAATGTACACAATAGGAATGCATTCAGAACATGTAAACATAATTATAGAGAGAACTTCACAAAAAAACTGTATTTGTATATGTAAAATGTATTCAAATATTGTGTTTCACATACAAACTATAACATACAAATATAACATGATGAACTGTTATAGCTAGTATTACATGTAATCATCAATTGTGTATCCTTAATTATACTTATTAATTAACTCATGCCAGAGAGGTTCAAACAAATTCTATTTTCATTAAGTAATATATTGGTTAGGAAATATGCTTATACATATATATTCTATGTATCAGTTATATGCAGGTAATATAATCTTACAACGTTACTTAATATTATTAACATTTGTATTTGTAGAATTTATATGTTTGTATATACAAATAATTAAATTGAAAAGTTAAAAATTGAATTGAAATTATTATGAATTATATAAATGATTTAAATGTATATTGATAATATACAATAATAATATAATCTTATGTACAATTTAATTGTTTAGAGCATATATAATAGTTAGTACATGATGTATCTATATGTAATTTTAATAATGTTTACAAAACTATATCTGATGAATTACAATTTGTGTGAAATTATAAAAAATGAATATATATTCTTATCACAAATATATGAATCAAGCCATGATTCATATCACCATATGCTGGTATGTGTGATGTTGTTAACAGATTATAGATAACTGTTTGATAAACAACTATGTTTCCCAGGTCCCGGTCTATTTTTATCAATTATATATGTCTAGCTGTTATCTATGCCTATTCTTTATCTATCTCATCCCTAATCTAAACTCTAGCCTCAAATCAAACCATGAGATACACACACACACACTCACACACATACACATAGGTTATATCGCAGACATGCGGATAGTACAAACCTTGGCTATTTTAACTTCATCCTTCTTCTTCGCGGAGATATGCGACTCAAAGTTATGTCTGCTAGAATCATAGTCGACAAGCTTACGTCCTCTCTTCGCAATCTTCAACTAAAGCATCGTTAACATCGTTAAGGTATTACATCACAGATAGGCAACCGATTACAGAGTGAGCCAATCAGATGGTAGTTAGTCTGAACGGATAGTCAACGATGTACTAATCTCTAGGGCTAACAGTATGAGTGTTGTAATAGGACACTTAGTCACATGTACAATGAGTTGAACTATAGTAGACAGTCCAGTATTACACCCTAGGGTGCGAGGGTAACTAGCTCTACATCAGACGGGGTATAGTTACGTAGTGACCTTCATCGGTTGAAAGACGTTATTGTACTCCGAGGACATGGAAAGGACGTCGTTGTTGAGTTGCATGAGGTAGTCGCCCCACAACAGGGCGTTGTGCTTGATGTGGTCGTCCATCTCTGCCCTCCTGTTCCACGACTCGTCGAAACTTGAGCTAATCTCCGTGGAGATGGACTTGCTGGCGTCGGACATGGCTAGAGGTGAATGTGGGTGGGGGGCGTTACTTAGGTCGTAAATAACGATAAATAAAAAACACATATATATATATATATTTATAGAATATTTTGCATAGGTAACAGGCATTATTATGTATAGACAATGTTACGTAGAGGAATTATTTCTAAAAAATGGTGAGACATAATGATATTAGGCTGGCCCCTATAAATAGAACATTAACTTAATATCAGATTTATATATTAGTAGACAGCGTAGAGTTTGTTTATAAACTTTGTATTATTGATGCATTTATAATGATTTGATTTAGTATGTGTATATATATATTTCCAAACTTTGTTAAATACATTTAATTTAACTGATATCAAATTAGAATAAAAAAACAGATTATATTGAAAGATTGAGCAGGAATAAAAATGTATAAGAAATATTTTTTATGTTGATTTATGATAGGGGAAACTTTAATTGTGGGCTATAAATTAATGCTAAAGTTGAATTCCATTAGAAGTACTATGGTATAGTTATTTCTACTAATATTTAGAAATATACACCCTTTCAGTACACATACAGATATAATCATGTGTGTGTGTAGTGTGTGTAGGGTGAGGCTGACTTATAGTACCTGATGGGGGAGTTAACCCCTGGGTGGGAGGAGGGAGTTAATCCCTGGGTGGGAGGGGGAGTTAACCACTGGGTGGGGGGGGGTTAACTCCTGGGTGGGGGGTTACCTCTGGGTGGGAGGAGGGAGTTAACCCCTGGGGGTGGGGGGGAGTTAACCCCTGGGTGGAGGGGTTACCTCTGGGTGGGAGGAGGGAGTTAACCCCTGGGAGGGAGGGGAAGTTAACCCCTGGGAGGGAGGGGGAGTTAACCCAGGGGGAGGGGCATAATTAAACATACTGTATAGCAGTAACTAAACATTAGATAGGAATAATAACATTAATTATCATTCAAGCATTTTGATAATTAAACTCACTGCATGGAGTTAACAAAACCCAATACATAGGATAACTAAACCCACCACATGATCTAACTAAACCCACTACATATGCTAACTAAATCTGTAGCATGGGGTTAATTAATGACAGCATGTGGCTAACCTGCTGCAGCGAGTGCCATTCTCTTAATCTCCTTGAGAATATTGTTGGAGACGAAGCTTTGTTCGTTAAGTCGATGCACGTGATCATTGAACACATCGTCAGTGGTCTTGTCTGCTTTGCCAAGGTTCTGTAGCACCTGTCAATATCGGGGACATTCGCTGTTATTCTATAATAATGCGCAATGACTTAAGTATTAAATACTGATCAAGGTTTCGATCTAAGTAGCTTCTAATTAACGATTCACATATTATAGACAAATATATATCATACAAATCAAACACCTAGATAAAGAAGAGTTTTAATACACATATAACATAGCTATGTGTCTACATTCTATTTGAATAATATTATTAATTTTTAATAATAATCGGTGAATAAATTAAAAATTAATAATGTTATCTTTTATCTTCTATTATATTAATGTAATCAAGTTTACTTTTACATCAATAGAAATATATTATATGCGTTTATCTTTACATGTATACTATTAATTATTTGTGTAATTAATCATCAATAACATTAAATTATAAACATTTAGATAGATAAATATATAGCTATAAACTGTTATATATCAAATTTGTTGTAGTTTCTAATTTATGATGTATAATTTTGAAATTATCATTATTTAAAAATTAAAATGTATCAATAAAATTGGTTTTAATTGTACGATATCTTTGTATAAAATTTATGCCAACATTCTATATAATATAATGTATATTATAATTTAAATATAATCATATCGAAATTATTAATTTAAAAAGATATTGCATTTATTTTATTCAAATATATACTCCTGAATTATGATGTAATATAATAAAATCACTCACGCATAACATAAAAATATCACAAAACATGTGTTAGTAGATGTACTGTCATTGATACAAATGAAATGAATACATATCATTTTATTAAAGTAATACAACTATTTTATATTTAAAATTTCAATTAAAAGCTACATTTGAAATATAAATCTAATGTATTTTGTAGTTCTGATTAAATTATCATCTATCGCATTATGCAATTTTACTGAGTGACATATATTTGCACCAGAAAACTATGTATATATTATAAAATATAGTTATCTATATTGTTTTAGAGAATACTATTATATATGTATGATAACAAAAATAGTGATATGTATATATATATATATATATTTATGATAACATATATTGAATGTATACGAAAAGAGTCACCTAAATATTATTCTTATGAATATAGTGAATCAATAGTCTATATATTTTAAATAAAGAACACACATTAAACTATATATGAACATATAATATTATAATATTTTAAATAATAATTATATTATTATTAATATATAAAGCATATTAAATTATAAACATATTATAATATAATAATTGGATAATATTATTAAATGTATATACATATGTATATATATTGTGGGCGAAGGATTTCTATTATGCAGTGTTACAACGAGTAGTCATGAAAATAAAAAGTAAAAAGGTTGTATATATATTAGGATCATGTGAACAAGTAATACTTTAAGTATACTATCGACATCATTCAGAAGTTGTGTAAGGATGTTTATTTTTAAATTGACATTATTAATATGCATTTTTTCTATGTTATTACTGAATTATTTGAATATAAAAATAAAAGTAGTTGCGATCAATTCCGTAATGTAAATACTATGGAAGTCAATTTCCAAATAAATATACTCTAGAATGTATATGAATTATATAAAAATCTACACCATTCGTATTTATACGAAGGATGTCATATTTGTTCACATGATCTATATATTAATAGAATAATTGAATAATATATTTAATAGTATGATAACCATAATGAAAAGTGATTAATAATATTATACCATTACAATGACTCATTGAATATGTATAGTATTTGAAGGAGTACATGTTTAATACACCTACTTTATATATATATATATATATAGTTAAATAAGTGTATCAAATCCTATACTTTTTAAAATATATTATTTAAACAATGATTATTATAATATAAATATTTGGATAAGTTAGTGGCACTAACTTAGTGCACGAGTTGGGAATGGTTATGCATAATGTTACCAGCAATAGAGGTGCGCGTATATAGTTAAAAATAGATTATATGTTTATATTCACGCATCAATGCCTGCTGATATTGATAAAGCATATATAGCATATATTCGAATAATTCATTCGTTATGTAGGATATAAACACACATATATATATATATATAAATAAGTATGTATGTATGTATATGTGTATGTGTGTGTATATATGGGTGTTTAGTCTAATTAGTAATCTAATGTTATCAATAGATGTATCACACAATATGATTCATACACTCATGGATTTAGAGTACAGTAGTGGTACTCTAAATCTATGCATACACTGTATGATTATTACGGTGTATGCATTGATACGTTAATAATATTCATTGAATTTAAACATATACAAAGGACATGTCCTTCATATACTCTATAGACGTATATCTGTCTAGCGTCGCGTACACGATTGGTGAAAAACCGTTCATAACTCGTGCATCCCCTTTGGATATATAGGATTTTAATAGGGTATTTTAAATATAATGATCATAAGAATGTATTGAATATAATTAGTATAATAATTATATAGTTACTATATTTAATATAGTTACTATAATAGTATTAATATAATACATATTAAATAATAGTGTATAGTCTATACAGTATTATATAGAATATTTTCTATTATAGAATCTATACTTAGTATTATACTGAGTATAATTATTATAATAATACTGAGTATAGAAAATATTCTTTATAAATACGTTTACAAGCATTTACATTTAATGTAAAATTATATTTCCAATGATATATATCATTATTACATATGCTATAATATATTATATACATACTAATGTATCTATAATAAATATTATAAATATAAATATTATAAAAAGTATTTTGTATTATTATTAATCAAATTGTACGAAGAGAAAATATATAATCTAATATTATATTTCAAAAATATAGCTTATAAAATTATAAATTAATAAATTATAAAAGCATATAACATATGATATATTAAGCTATAACATATAATATAATAAGGAGTATTTTGATTAATTCTATATTTATTATATATACATTTTGAATATAAAAGTTATATAATGAATGACCTTTTCTTTTGTTCTTTTAACTGTTTTTGAAAAAACACTTACAAATCCCTTACTCCTTCTAGGGGTGCTATTCTCTTCAGACATAATTGTATTATGTTTAGAAATTTTTATAAAATTCTCTTGTTTGTATAATTATTGGAAAATTAGTAAATTAATTTAAAATTTTTATTTTTTAACCATTAATAATATTAGTAAAATTACTATATTTAATTATATTATATTATGTATGCATAATTTATAATAAATTAATTTTGTACAATTAAACTATTTTTTAAAATTATATTTAAAAAAGCACTTCCGCTTATATTGATTTCTCAATAAATTATTTGTTTACATTATAAATTTAATAAACGATCATAAAAATAAAATAAGCAAATAATATAAATGAAGAAGGATTTATCGATAGCTGAAAAAACCATGGAATTAAAAAGCCCCAAAAATATCAAGGAAAAACCTATTCAAGATGTAACTATGAAAGATGCAAAATCTGAAGAACCTACTGAAGAAACTCCTAAGGATTTAGATATTTTAACTTTGGAAGGTAATTAAATAACATAAAAATGCGTTTCACTTATACAAATAATACAAGTATTATATAATTAAAATAACATTTAACAAATATCAAAAACAAGTTATAATAATAATTTAAAAATAAGTTTTAATGGATTATAACGAATCATGACTAAGCAAATTTTTATTACAAAATATATATTTTCATTATTATATTATAGGTATAGCAATGAGATTTTTTATTTTGTAGCTAGAATAAAATTATTAATACCATTGGAAAGAGGATGAAAAAGTAATATAAGTTTCATATTTTACTTTTTTGATATAATTAATAATAATAAAGTTATGGTCAAAAGAATGGCCAGATTTGAGGGTATTAATTCAGACAGCTATTACATGTAAAAGATACAAATATGTTGGTAATTCAATTTTGACCAACTAATATTCAATATTTTTATATTTTTTTTTTCACACATTATTTTAAATAAGATTTTACATTATATAAAATAAAAAAAAAACGATTTTTTTTTTCAACATATTTTTTCAACTTTTTATATTAATTTTTTTTTAATTTTTAATTTTTTTTTTTAAATCTTTTTTTATTTAAATAATTAAATAAATTAATTTACTATAAAAATAAGAACAATTTTAACTTCACAATTAATTTATATTAATATTTATTATTACAGATTACAAAGCCAAGAAGAATCAATTTATGTTAAGCTGCTAAAGATTTTCAAAATATTTCACTGCTGTGTATATTTATCAAACTATATCATATTTATTTTTTACAATATCTGTATATTTACATATAGTATGTTATACATTATTTATTTCAAAGGTGCATGTTATAGTTTATTAAATATACTTTACATTATTTACTTTATTCAATTATATCTTTTCTTAAATCAATAAAAATCAATAAAAAATATATATGATTACTAAAGGTGTGTTTCAATATTTATTTTGGTGTTTTCATAAATAGATAAGTTTAGTTATGACATGTGAACACAACAGCATAATGATATAACGACATTACATAGAGTTGTACATAGCATTACTAGCTATACACCAAATTTCCACGATTTCTTTCGAATTTGAAATATATCTTGAACATCTGTATTCAGAACCAACTCCAATAAGCAAGTATATAATCCCTATATAATATTAACATATTAATATGAGTAAATATAAAATTTTAAATAATATAATAATAATTACCATATAAAAAAGTACTCCGGGTTAAAACAGTTATCTTTTCATGCCCATTCTCCAATAGCAGCAGAGGTTATATCGATATCCTCTTTAGTCTCGAATGGAATGCATCTACTATCTGTAATGAATATAATTGAAGTTAAAGGTAAAGGCATTTTATTAGTATGATAATTCACTATGTAAATAGATAATAGACAATTATATATACAACATTATTATATTATTGATGGATGCTTAATATGGATGCTTAATTTTTCAAGTTATTTTCGAATTACAACATACATTAGAAACATGAGATATTGGAATTTTATTTATCCATTAGCGTTATTTTTTCTTGTTCATGAACTGTATTATTTAATTTTTCAAATAAATTCAAATTATCACTTTCAGATTGTTAAATTTTAGTATTCAATAATTGTAATGCCTTCTGTAAATTTGTAACACGATTTGAAATGAACTGTTCATTATACCGTAGAGGTATTTTAGTGACTCTTTCTGTCACTCTTACAGAATTATTAATTAATTCTTCACACTATTAGAAAAATATAACTCCTACATTATTCTGGTGCATGTTATATGTCCTGCATAGTCTACGTGATAATCATATTACAGTTACTCAGAAACTAGGATTTAATGTTAGTTTTTGTAAACAGTCAGCAACACACATACCATTCTTAATAAGATATAAAACATCACCAACTTTAATGTTTGCGAGATCAGGGCAGCGGTACTTTTCTAGAAACTTCGTTGCCATTTTAAGGATACTGTAAGGAATTTAAACAGTAATATTATATTAAATATAAACATAGATATCATTATGATTATAATATAAAATATTAAGATAATAAAATAAATAATATCAATATTAAGTCAATATTATATAAATATATATGTATATAAAATTAATTAGTATATAAAATATCTTTATACCATAGCTATATTAGGTAATAATATATATTTAGTATATTTTATATTGAATATATATAGAAATAATTATTAAAATATGTTAAATAAGTAAAATTAATTTAGTATATTTGATAATTTCAATTTATTAAAAAATATGAGACATTCCGAGTTTAATCGTCATTATTTTTAATACTTATCTAAATGTTTGATACATAGACTAATATTAATCTAAATTAATTGTAATTTGTGTACTAGGACTATTAGTTTTTTAAATCATAAATCAATATGTTTATTTTACATTTTTAAATGATATTTTTTGTAATTTATTACCAAATATCTATATTATTTTAAATATATTTTCTAATAATTATTTAAATGTATATATTTATATTTAATTAGTGTATGATATAAATTAATACAATAGCTATATTATGTATTTATATATATTTAATATATTTTATATTGAATATTTATAGAAATAATGATTAACATTTGTTAAATCGAGTTAGATAAGTAAAATTAATCAGTATTTTTGATAATTTAAATTTATTAAAAAATATGGGACATTCCTTGTTCAAGAGTCATTGTTTTTATTACTTATCTAAATGTTTGATACATAGACTAATATTAATCTAAATTAATTGTAATTTGTGTACTAGGACTATTAGTTTTTTAAATCATAAATCAATAAGTTTATTTTACATTTTTAAATGATATTTTTTGTAATTTATTACCAAATATCTATATTATTTATAAATATAATTTTCTAATAATTATTTAAATGTATATATTTATATTTAATTAGTGTATGATATAAATTAATACAATAGCTATATTATGTATTGATATATATTTAATATATTTTATATTTAATATTTATAGAAATAATTATTAAAATTTGTTAAATCGATTAAATAAGTAAAATTAATCAGTATTTTTGATAATTTAAATTTATTAAAAAATATGGGACATTCCGAGTTCAAGAGTCATTGTTTTTATTACTTATCTAAATGTTTGATACATAGATTAATATTAATCTAAATTAAGTGTAATTTGTGTACTAGGACTATTAGTTTTTTAAATCATAAATCAATAAGTTTATTTTACATTTTTAAATGATATTTGTTTTAAATTTTTACTAAAAAATCATTTATTTACACAGATTATTTTGTAATGCTTATATAAATTATTAATTTTATAATTAAATAGCGTATAAAATAAATTAATATAATACCTATATTTTTTAATAATATTTAATTAGTACATATTATATTAAATATTTAAAAAATAATTAGTAAAACTTGTTAAATCTATTTAATAAATTAAAATTATTTTAAAAATATATTAAAAATTATTGATATTTTTTAACGATTTTGAAACGTCGATTAAACACTCAATATTAAATATTAGTTTATATTTTATATACCATATGTCATATAATTTAATAATCTATATAGATATATAATAATAATAATAAATATATATTTATTTTTAAAATAAATAATTTACTAAAAAAACGCACGTGCACCTACCATGAAATCTGAAATTGAAACGGGATACCTCAATTTTTGGATTTCGTTTTTATACAATTCGTAGAGGATATTGCACTGATCATAAATCATTTTAATTGGATTAAAAATATTTATTAATTACTATTTTACATGCGATTGAAAATGACAGATATTTTGGATAGTTTGAAAATATCATATATTCACAAGTAGATTTCAAATTCTGACATTTTAAAAATGTCATTGCTATACCTATATATTACATATTAAAGGAGTAAATAAATATATAAATACATATGGCTAGTTAATACACAATTTTAGCCGATTATACTTTATAAAGTAAAGTGTATACTGAAAAATAGACTCTAAAAGACTAAATTAATTTCTGTTGAAATCCCTACTTAATAAATTACTCTAGATTGCATGGTATGTGGATAACATAATGGTATGTGGTATTCAATGTATATGTCAAACACTTTTTTTTACACATTTAAGAATATTTTTTACCATACGAATTACTATATATATATATTGAGTTTTGGCTAGGTTTGTGTATGATTTTGGATACCAATAACGTCATATAATGTAACTATATATATATAGGATTGCTGATCATTGCAACTCATACAAATATTGTGAAGTGAATGTTGTAATAATCTTTGAGGGAAGTCATTTTTAATTTATTTTAGTAATATTTAAAATTATATATACCATATAATATAGTAGTAATTGTTGGGGATAATTATATGACGATCCTAAAATATGAAATGTATATGGGGTATGTGCATATAATCTCACGCATTACAATTCAATTGATTACATAACTATTATATATATATAGTAATTCGGGTTTATATATTTTGGGTTTGATTTGGTTTCACTGGTTTGGTTTGGTTTATTTATAATATTTCCAGTTTTTTTTAGCTGCATTACATGCCGAGTGAGCCTATAAAAGCATAATTATATATTTGAAGCATTGAATTGAAATGCGCCAGCCCCGTATGAAATTTAAATTTAGGATCCGCATATGATAGTAATCCATAATATTATTGATTTTGTTATTAATATTACTATTACATATGTTTTTTGTAATTTTGTGGACTCATTAATTATCTATAAAATAATATTATAATAACTTATATTTTAAATTCACATTTATTATTAATTACTCTAATTTGCAATTAAATATATTTCGTGATATTTTCCTTTATATATATATATATATAGAATATATAAAACCTATATTAAAACGTCGCCTAATCGCGAAACAGATATCCGCGAGAACATAAAACACATTGAGAAGTCTGTATCGACGAAGGAGCCTCGTTTCATGCTGCGAGCCCTTCGCACATTGGTCACCCTGCGTAAACGTCTGAACGCCAGCGTGTTGAGGAGAGCTATCAGCGCCTACATCGTATCATCGCAGAAAGATGCCCTTCTCGACTTCATACCGGAGGTGCGTACGTAACCGTTGACCGATTTCGAGGAGAAATTATTATTATGAAACGGTGAAATATAAGCATAATTATATATTTGAAGCATTGAATTGAAATGCGCCAGCCCCGTATGAAATTTAAATTTAGGATCCGCATATGATAGTAATCCATAATATTATTGATTTTGTTATTAATATTACTATTACATATGTTTTTTGTAATTTTGTGGACATGAGAGATGAGAGATTAATCGAAACTAATCAATTTTATATATTATCTTCTACGCTATTTATGATTTACGATCGATAGTTTATATATCGTACAAACGAAGTTATCGTACACATATTCCTATTTAAATGCGCTTCGATAACCCTGTACTACCACTACACCGATGCAGCCCATGGATACCGGCAATGTATCGACTCCGTTCAAAGTTCGCTCGGCAGCCAATCAGGCTTTGATCGTAGAAGTCAACGTATATCTACATCTGTTGGTGATCATCTTCCTTCTCGACTCTGATCTTAACAAAGATGTTCGTATCGGCTCAGTATTACATACTCTATATATATATATTTATTAGTATATGATCAGGGTTGGCAAAAACCCCAAAAATCTAAGAAATATGTAATAGGTTATTGGGTTTTTGAGGGTTTTTCTAGGTTTTTTGGGGATTTTCAGAGGTTTTTGGGGTTTTTCTTTGTCTTAAATTTTAAAATTAAAAAATAAAGAAATAATATTTTTTAAATATATATATATTATATAAATTATATAATATAATAGTGTTGTAATATATATTAATATAATACTATAAAGGTTAATGACATTTTAAATTGTAAAATGGTAAGTATTCTAATAAATGATTTATATTATTATAATAAATATAAATAATTAATATATATTTGAAATATAATTATATTTATACACTTAATAATAATATTTATTAAATCACATATAATAATAGCAGATATAAATAGACTCATCAATATATATATATATATATATATATATATATATATATATATATATATATATATATATATATATATATGTATACATGTATTGATTGATTGATTGATTGATTGAAAGTTTATTTAAACACTTAAATAAATCACAAATAATTTCTAAAAATTGTATATATAGAATAAAATAATAGATTAGGTAAAACAATAAATACCATTAATAATAAAATAAAATAGAATAAACCGTACGTAAATTAATAAATAAAATAATAATGACAAAAAATATTAGTATTACATGTTGCCACCTGATATAAATTTTTGTATATATTTCATGAATGTTTTATGCGATTTTATGGATCTAATATATATATATATATATATATACCCTATAGGGTGGGAGTGAATTCCATAGTTTTGGACCAATATAACTCAGTTCCAGAGTATTCATTTTTGAGGGATGGAGAATTGGGGTAGATAGAAAATGAGATTCATGGTTTCTAAGAGATGGAAGGGAAGATCTTTGTATTAGAGAAGCAGAAATATAGGAGGGGCAATTCGAAGAGTATATTGAGGAATGAACAATAGATAGTATGCGATAAGCAGAGCGTTTGTTAAATGGGAACCATGGAGGTAAGTGTTGGTATGAGGAAGTAGAGGTATGATCTCGAATACGTAGGTTATATGTTGTACGGATTGATGAATGAATAACTCGATTTGGGGGAGAGAGATAGTATAATGGAAGATTGATAAGGATCAAGGAACAGTGATATATACGTGAGAGGACAATGGAATTAACTAGAGTTTTAGTAAGAGATAAAGTAATTGATTTTTCTAATTCTAAATAGATGGTAATTTGCAGATTTAGTGATGGCAGTAATATGAGGAATGAGGAAAAGAGTAGAATCAAAAAGTACATACATATATATATATCATTATTAACTTACTTGTAAATTAGTTGAAATGTGATGATTAAATAATAATAATTAATTATATACTAAAACTCAAAAATAATAATGAAAACAAAAATGAAAAAACCCCAAAAACCCCTAAAATTATCAAAAGGTTTAAACCCAAAAACCCAATAACCCAAAAATCCCTACTTCTGCCAACCCTGTATATGATACCATTTATAAGGCTAAACATTATTCTTAGTTATGTCATATAAATTGATTGATAATTCAGTAATTAAGATATTTCCTAGTATAATTATATTTCAGTTCTATGAATTTATATAACCCGATTAAAATGGATGTGTAAATTATTGAATAGTTAATATAATACTAATATAATAGTAATATAATAATATATAATAATATACAATATATAATAATATACAATATATAATAATATACAATATATAATAATATACAATATATAATAATATACAATATATAATAATATACAATATATAATAATATACAATAATATACAATAATATAAAAATATAGTAATATAATAATTATATGTAGTAATTGACTAAATCACTAACAAATAGGCACTGAACTGTTCACACGAGTTGATCAACAAGATAGTTGGTCAGAACCGCAGAACTCTCGACTCTCTGGCTGCCAAGTGCTACTTCTATCATTCACGTTGCCATGAAGTCAACGGACAACTGGATCAAGTAAGAAGGTCTCATACCCACTCACTTGGCCTATAGAGTATATACTATACTATAATATACTATACACTATATTTAAAATATATATATTTTTATTGTTATTTTTATTTGGTCGAGTTCTTTCATCCCATCCAGGAACTTAGATGAAGTTTTCACTTATAACCATATGGCTATAATGTCCTAATATATTAATTAATAATTATAATTATATATATAATATAACATAATATATCTTTTATGTTCACTAGTTTATTAGTTTATATTTGTTATATATAGGACCGTATAACTTGGGGATTGGGGTGTATCGGACATATTCACTCAACATTGTGAGGAGGAAAAGTATATTTTGCCCACTTAATTATTCCATAATTTATATATAATAATTAATGAGTATGATTATAAATAATGTTATCCTAGATTTTATAGTGTACTTTATTCCTAAATAAGTTGATTAACACCCCCCCCCTCCACCCCCCCCCCACGCCCTATAGCTTCCTGCACAGCAGACTACGTACTTCCACCCTTCACAACGACTTTGACGGCATGTCGACCTTGACAAATCTCTTGTTACGTAACTACCTTCATTATAACCTCTACACCGCCGCCGATAAACTCGTGTCCAAGTCTGTGTTCCCGGATAAGGCTACCAACAACGAATGGGCTAGATACCTGTACTATACTGGTTAGTCTTTCACCCTATACGTAGTGTGAACATTAAGACATTTATTTTTATGTTATCTTTAAAATGATTTAAATTTTAAAATGATGTCATATTTTTTTTAATATTTAAAAAAATAAAAAATAAATTTCACATTTCAAATTAGATTTTATAATTTAATAATAGTAATAATTGTTTTAATTATATAATTTGTAAAGTTTTTTTTCAAAAAATCAAGCATACTTGTAAACATTTTATTATTTATAATTCTATTGAAATATATTAAATCTATTATTTTTTATAATGTTGTTTAGTATATATTTTAATTCAAACTGAAACATCATATTTTTTCCTTTTTATATACTTTTACTTACACTTCATATAATTTGTTATTTTGTTTAATATTTATTTAATTTGCACACACATTCCACTAATATTATAGTATGTATATGTATGTATAGTATTACTACAATATTTGTAATATAAATGTAATAAATAATGATTCATAATAAATTATATCCAAAATCTTTTTAATAAATTAATTCAGAATAATTAGTTTAGAAGATTTTCTTAAATTATATTTAATTTATTATTAATTTATTAATGCTTAAAATTGAAATGTTCAGTATTTTTGAATATATATAATTATTATATTTTATTATTTTTTTATATAATATTAAATATTATTAAATCAATACAAACTAATGTTTAATTATAAGTTATGATTAAATCTTAGTTATATTGATTAATTTTTTTATACGAAAAAAAATGTATATTGTTATCAGGGTTGGGGCCGAATACACTTTATCAAATACAAATACAAATATTTATTACATTTTTATACAAATACAAATATTTAAACATTAAATATTAAATCATATGATTTAATCATATTTTAAATCATATGATCATATTTTATATAACATAATAATCCTTATCCATATATCAGATTGAATAATAATTATAATTAATTGAAATATATTTATAATATATTTAATTCCTAAAGAAAATCAATAAAATAAAGAACTGTAAATACACTAGTTGATTATAAGTTATAATTTATAACATATACATTTTCTATATAGATTATAAATTCATAAATTTATTTATATAGTATTAATAAAATTCTTTGAAAATTATTGTTTTATTATATCATTTTTATTATTTAATAAATGTATTATTTAATATAAATGGTAAATTTTTTGTTAATTTTTATATTTTCAAAAAGTAATTGTTTAAATTCTATATTCTATTAAATTAAAATATGTTTAAAAGTGTATTTGAAACTGTATTCGATCAAATACACCAAATATGACACTCAAATACAAATACAAATATATCACTGAATAATTATTCAAATACAAATACACAAAATCAGCGTATTTAAATACAAATACGTATTTGACCCCATCTCTGATTGTTATTATAAATTTAACTCAGTGTATTAAATATTATATTAATTTAATAAATAATAAACAAATACTCAATTGATATTATTATGTATATATTTAACAAAACCACCACCACTACCACCACCACCACTACAACCACTACCACCACCACCACCCTATGTGACAGGTCGTATTAAGGCTATTCAACTGGACTACACCGACTCCTATAACAATCTTCAACACGCCATAAGGAAAGCTCCTCAACACAGTGCCATCGGTTTCAAACAGACAGTTAGTACGGTACTACCCTATACTGTATCGCTACCAGCTAGCTCTATATTCTAGCTATATATAGTCAGTGCCTACATTAGATTATATCTCACACAATATCAATAATGCCATTGTCGGCTTATTTGTATTGCGATCACATTGTTTATATAATCACATGGTAACAATATGATTAATTTGTGTGTACATCAGTGGACTTATACACGTCCCCCATGTACACGCTGCGTATACATTAGTATACCCTATGTATACGCTGCGTATACATTAGTCTACTATGGAATGCGTATTAATCAATACCGTACGATGCTTGCGATAATTAGTTCTCTTTGTGATCACCAGGCCCAGAAATTAGCAGTCGTCGTCGAACTACTCTTGGGAGATATACCCGACAGAGGATTGTTTAGACAAGCGACCTTGAGAAAGACACTCGTTCCATACCTGCAACTAACACAAGGTACACAACATTTTGTAATTATATTTATTTTTTATTTTTTTAAAGTAAAATGAAAATGTTATTTCACTATTCAAATGTATAAATATATGACTACATATAAATAAATATATTACTATACAAACTCACACACACATACCCTCACTTACACAGCCGTTCGTGCCGGTAGTCTGAGTAACTTCTCGAAGGTGCTGTCAACCTACGGAGACAAGTTCCTCTCCGACGGCACGCACTCCCTGATCGTACGTCTCCGCCACAACGTCATCAAGACCGGGGTACGTAGCATAGGGCAGGCCTACGCCCGCCTGTCACTCAAAGATGTCGCCCTTAAGTTATCCGTCGACACCCCAGAGGATGCTGAGTTCATCATTTCTAAGGTTAACTTCCACCTCCTCCTCCTCCTCATCCTTCTATATCTCTTTCTTTATCATCTTTAGTGGAATACAATTATGTATAAACCATATGATATTTACCTCTACGAGTAGCTTACGCTAATATAGGCCATAATAAATACAATACAATATAACTAGTACTGCACATATTTCTGAACTCTTGATTAATAATAATAATTACATTACTGTTTTACTCACCCTAGATTACCACTACGTTGCCTACCTCTACACACACATAGTACACCTCTCTTACCACGCAGGCCATTAGAGACGGGGTGATCAACGCCACTATCAACCACGAAGAGGGGTACATACACAGCAAGGAGAACAATGATATCTACTGTACAGGAGAACCAATGAACGCATTCCATCAGAGAATCAAGTTCTGCCTCGACATCCATAATGATTCAGTTAAAGCTCTACGCTTCCCGCCCAAGTCTTACAATAAGGATCTCGAGTCTTCTGAGGTTATTAGTGGGGTTATTAGTGAGGTTATTAGTGGGGTTATTAGTGGGGTTATTAGTGGGGTTATTAGTGAGGTTATTAGTGGGGTTATTAGTGGGGGTAGCGAGAGCGGATTGTTGTTGTGATAACTCAATATTATGTCAAATCTATACAAGTAAACTATATACAAGCATGACTTTATATTTACAATAAATTTATGCTTGTTATAGTTTACTTGTATAGATTTTACATAATATTGAGTTATATCAGGCTGAGTATATAGGATTGAATATAATTATCAAAAAAATAGAAGTTCTAAATTCAGCATATTGTAATTAAAACATATATAATTTTACTGTGTTCTATTAAAATTTCGCAGTAATTACATTAATGTGGGCAGAATTTTTTAATATTTATATAATAAAATTATCTAATATATATATATATTATATATATATATATATAATAATATTAATATCTATATAATATTTACAATTAATATTAATAAGTATATTTAATATTAAAGTTCACATAAGTAAATAATAATTTCAATAAACCCAAACTATGTTAGAAATAAATTAAAACCTGTTTTTATTGTCTACATTATTGAATACAATTATTAATTATATATATATATATATATATATACATTGATATTTTTTCAGGAGAGACGTGAAAGAGAGCAGCAAGAACTCGAGAGTGCTAAAGAAATGGCCGATGAAGATTTTGATTTTGTCTAACTACTACTACTACTACCACTAATACCTTATTTATATATATATATGTGTAATTAATTTCAATAAATAACTACGATTAATAATTTCAATAGTTTTATTAATCAATGATGATAATATAATGAGTTAATAATCAATATTACAAGAAGAGTGCGACGCACAAACAGGTGACGATCGAGAGTAGGGTGATAGTTTTAACAGGGGCGGAACTGAAATACCCCTCTGGGCACTTCTCATCCCAGCCGATCTGATGTCCCTTGTTCTCCTCTTCCAAGAACTTGATTAACGGGTCAAAGTAGTCGAGCAGAGAGTCTGCCTTCATCTTACGTTGGCCCGTCAGCTTGAACATGGCCTCGGGCCAAGGTTCGGAAGCCCCCATCTTTAGCATCGCCCTAATGGGGTGTAGAACGTGATTACTTTAAAGTTTTCTATGTATAAGGGTTGAAATAATTTCTAATTGAATGAAATAACAAAGAATAATAGAAATTTAACAAATAAATAGTGCAAAACGTGTTTAATTTATATACATAATATTCTATATATTATCAATGTATAATGATATACTATTGTACACATGTCTATTGTACACAGTGATGAATCATCACTAATGATGCTAACTTTAGCTTGGCTCCGGCCTTCTTTGATTGGTAGATATCACAGCTGTGAAGGGGTCCCTTATGCCCTGCTTCCTTGCATAGTGCTCCATGGAATTGGAATTGAATGATGAAACTTATGAAGTATCTGCGCGAAGTGAGGCATAGTTTATAATCATTGTAGAGATAACATTATATAATCATTGGTGTATGTATGAATAACACAGACTTAGAGAGGGCCCCTCAAAGTCTGGTGATAAACATTTGTAATGTGTGTATGTAAAGGATAAATAATTTACAAATATATATATATAAATAATTTATAATAATATATATATTTTTAATACTATATTATAATGATATATTTAATGATTATATTCAGAATAATTAAAATAAATAGAATAATGCTCTTAAAACTACAGGCTCACTTATACATAGAGATACCAATACGCACTAAATGACAATGATACCTTTACTGGTGTATAGATTGTAAACATTTCAAAATTGTTCTCTTACATATATGATTTATAGTTTTATGATTAAGCTAAAGTTATATAACCATCATCTGTTGATTGGTTGATATCATTAAAATACGTAATCTATATATAGACTGTAATATACACTCTTGATAATATATTGCATGACCAAGGAGAAACTATACCTTCATGGTGCATACTTCACATATATTGCATATGATATTAAGTAACACTAAGGACACATGTCCTCACGGCTATTACCTAATATATCCGACATTAGCTTCCGTATTAACACTATTACTAAGGACATATGTCCTCACGGCTATTACCTAATATATCCGACGTTAGCTTAGGTATTAACACTATTACTAAGGACAAATGTCCTAACGGCTATTACCTAATATATCCGACGTTAGTTTAGGTATTAACACTATTACTAAGGACAAATGTCCTCACGGCTATTACCTAATATATCCGACGTTAGCTTAGGTATTAACACTATTACTAAGGACAAATGTCCTAACGGCTATTACCTAATATATCCGACGTTAGCTGCGATGTGATACTTGGCACCGGCATCGAAATCTTCGGCGGTTCTAGTGACGGGAGGGTATAGACCCTGGTACTTGCAGCGGAGGTCCCACCAATGGCGGGTGTAGTTCTCGGGGGTGGTGGTTCCGTCGAACACGCCCCATCGGAACTTGTCCATCATGTAGCCGAACGGTAGGAAAGCGATCTTGTCTAACGCTACCCTCATCAGATAGTTTACGTCGGCATCTATACAGGGGGGTGGAGGGTGGGTTAGTGTCAATGTTACTATATCACTATGTGTATATAATACTACAGCTACCTATATAACGTATTGGTAATAATGTGGTAGATGGGTAGATTATAATCTTTAATAAATAATTATTTAAAAAAATCTATTGATAATATTAACATTGTTATTAATTATTAATTTCATTTGAATCATTGTTACCATATTTATCACAATGTAATGTTATCGATATATCGTATATTGATAAACGTCACTGCGCAGTTCTATATTTCTCATGAACGCCTACATGTTATTTAGTATCTTTAAATTATGCTTTATATTACAGAGGTAATCAATAATATGATATTTTATACAATAACACAATATCACAATATATTATATATATAATATATATACCTATAATATATTATATATATATATATATATATATATATATATATATATATATATATATATATATATATATATTATATATATAATATATATACCTATATATATATATATACACATATGTGTATACTCACATGCTAATGATGAGAGGGGATACATAATAAGGACACACCAACGATGTCCTAAATGACTAGCTATCTTCTAACACACACACACACATACACACACACACGATCCGTTGCACCACCACCACCACCACCACCATCATCACTACTACAACTCTACGGACAGCTAGTGACAGGTCAATACTAACGTTCATCTTCAACGATGGAGTCCAGTAGACCTATGGTGAGCATGTGTTGGGGAGTGGACACTGACAGAGCGATAGTGTCACCTATTGCTTCGTGGAATGCTGTAGGAGATAAGGGGAGGGGAGTGTTATGTGTATGCGGAGTACTGTCAGCATGTAAGTGAGTGTGACTATAGGTCGTAGTAATATAGTGTAGCTACTATACGTGTCACTTTATAATATATAGTGTTATAATCTATTATTATTATTATTATTATTATTATTAATGAACTTAATTAAGAAATAAATATAACAATATTGAATTAAAAATGGTAATCTTTTAAATATACTTAATACACATTTATATTATGTTACTCTAATACCTATGTTGTATTGTTGTATGTTTATGTAGTATAATATTCATATAAATGAAGGCATGTATGTGCACAGGGTATACATATGCTATGTGAGATAAGTTATCTGATATAGAGCCTGAGAGACATAGAGCTCGATTTCTCTCTATAGAGAGACATCAAAGAGCTTATAGAGCTAGGAGCTATAGCTATAGCTTATGAGCTATCCTATCACGAAGGACCCTACCCAACTATCTGTCAATCACGTAACGTACACGCCCCCTAGCCATGTGACTATCGTACGTTGTAAACGCCCCTAACCATTGTTGGCTCCGTCTCTGAAGGGCATGGGCTGGTCAGAGTATAGATGCTGGTATTCGTTATGGCCCATCTCGTGGTGCAACGTGACCAGGTCGTCTAGTACTACTTTAGCGCACATCTTAATACTGGAGGGGTAACCCGTGGTGGTTAAACGAGGTATTGGGTTAAGGCTAGAGTTAAGTTAACACCAGTAGTCAGTGATAATAGAGAACGTCACGCCGAATAATAATCGTCATGGCGTTGATCGTGAATGTAGTAATGGAATATATGTATATATTCCTATAGAAATGTAAATATAGTAATGGAATATAGGCATGTAAGTAATTATATTTACGTTTATATATTATTATTATATCAGGTGGAATTTTACACGTGGGTAATTGACGAAGCGAGAGTTTATCGAAACATTTACCCTTAAATAATATTACTTCTAGAAGGTGACCTACAATAGTAAAATATAAAAAATAAAATAATATTCGAAGTGAATTGGGCTATATATTGAATGGGTCTATAAATAGTTATAGTTAATTCGAGAATATCTCCTCTAACCGGAAATCTTCGCCGGTGTAGAAGTCCCAAGCGGAAGGGTGACATTCGACCTTGAGATTCTTATCCGCGGGTCTGACCAGCATCGACTTGGTCCAGAACGACTTAACACATCCGGGTAGGCCTAGAGACATGAAGAACGACTCGGCTTGTTTGAACATGTAGGTGGCGTTCCATCCCTACAAGATAGAGAGGTAGGGTGAGGGTGACGGGGTGGGGTTAACAGAGTCCGTGATAACATCACGAGGAAAAGGAAATGCAGCGGAGAATAGAGTTGTCGATGTGTGGTTTTAATGTTTACAAATAATGATGTACAGTTACACCCTGAAAGTTGTTGGTTAAAGAGGTGTCAATTTAAATAAGTATACGTAACTAGATTCATCATGTATTCTAGGAATGCAATATGATAGGAAATTATAGTATATGTGAGACATTTAAAAAAATTAGTTTAATATCAAGTTAACAAAAGTAATGAATATGCTATAATCAATTATTATAACTTTATATTTCGATTAAATGGACAACTACATCACACAAATTACGAATAACATTAGATAAACTCATAGAACTAGAGAAAAAGATTCACCTATATAACTCTATGGATAAACTATACCTATATACACACGCACATAGGGGCGCTGCAACAGGGGGGTATGTCCCCCCACTTTAAAATCTTGAGGACCTCCTATGTATTGATCCCCCCTCACTTTTACCACAACATTTATTTTGATTGGTTGGTCCCCCCTATGTACACACCATCGTTCCAGCGCCCCTAGTCGCACATACACGCGCACATACACACGCGCGTATACGCACACCGATAATAACCTTATCTTGCATGATCTTCGACACGTCAATGCTTACCCCTTTAGTGTAAGGTCGCACCAGACTCAGCAGATTGGTCCACGTCTGACCCCACATGTTGCCCAATATATGGGATGGAATGTGTCTACTGGCCGGGAACACGGAGGCGTCGTATCGGGTCATCAGCTTACGACGTACGTACGCCTGAAGGTTCTGGTAGAACGGGCTGATACGTTGGTACAGGTCTTCCATGTCACCCCGGAAGTCTTCCACCTCGTAGTGAGCCCTCCAGTGTTCACCCTCGTCACGGTAACCGTTGGCAACGGCGGCCTTGTTTAGGAGGTTCACCATCGTCGTGAAGTTAGACTTCATCTTCTTTCCTGAGGGGGCGACGTGTTATATAGGTTAGAATAGAATATGATATACGCGTAGAATAACATATTTAGTGTAACATACCTATGTAGTGAAATATATGTAATATTTTTGAATACACACTTTTTTAATATCAATAATGATGCTAATAATAATAGTAATATATTTGTTATATACTATATATGGCTAGTAACAAGTTAAGATACACTGTACTTAATGTGTATAATAACTCATCATTAGTGAGGGGTGGAGAACATATCAGTGAAGCCAACAGTAATATTGATAATAAACAACACGCGATTAGCAATAAGATAGTAATACAAGGCGTAGACAAGTTATAACTTGGTATACCAGATGCGAGATTAGAAAATTATTCTAAATAACAAATCTGAGGTATATTTTCCCTACTAAATATTTCTTATCAATATAACAATTAATATTACTAATATTTCATAGACACATTTATAATTGAAATGTAAAATATAAGATGAGTCGAACACACATAAAGAAGTGTATATCGTAATCAATATTATAGAAGTACGATGTACGTCGTACGTAGTATAAGGAGAATACATCAAATAGGATGTTCATCGATATTATGTCGGGGAATACAAACTATTCATAAAAATATAAGAAATATATGTAAAAATAAATGAAAACGGAATTAACAATAATAATGGAATTAACATACAAAATATATAGAAATACCCATCAAACAATATATTTGTCGCACATCGCCTAAAAGTTCCGGAATTAATTCGTCGCTTTGATGGCAATTTGCGCCCAAAAGTGTCGAATTATTCTAATGTACTTTGGGCACTACAACGTCCAAAAGAGACGAAAAAGCACCTACAAATTCTCAAAAAACGCCTAAAAGCGACGATCAATTGTTTTCTGGTTAGTCTACATAGACAATGACCGAATATCATTACTAACATGCGTTATAACGACAGATTCATAACGCATGTATAATAGAATACAATTAGAGTGATATAATTAATAAGTCGATGAAATAGTAAGGAGATTATATGAACAAGAAAAGCCCTAATAGCCCCTATAGGTAACCCCATCATAGTAGATGTAAACATCTTAAGAAGTAGGTGTTAAACATCCTAATAATGATTACAATGACTATACATAGTCATTATAATTGTATTATTAGACTGTTTTACATCTAAATTACTATATTTATATATGATTATTATGCTCTACCCTTCGAATAAGCAATGCATGTCTACATATATCAGTAAAACAAAGATAGAAAGTAAACTCGGCACATACAAATGGCTAATTATCCTGCAATGGATCGATAATAAATAACCTTAACTGAATAATCACTGTGATTAAGTAATGCATAGAATCCTAATCCAATACTGATTTAATATATTTTAAATAGGTGCTGAAATATACCCACATGCATAAATTATTGTCTGAACATAGTCAATTATTATTAAATACTAAAGAAAATAGATAATACAAATTTATAAAGCATACATAAATAATATCTAGTTGTACTTAAAAGAAATCTACAAACCATTACCAATAATCTAAATAAACTAAAAACAAATTAGGAAGGACAACCTATATCCTGTTAAATAAACTAAAAACAACTTAGGAAGGACAACCTATATCCTGTTAAATAAACAAACCTGTTTATGAAAGAAAATAAGCTTTACACATGTTATTATTATATAATAATATTATGAATAGTATATATGATTCATATTGTGGAAAAATAAGGTATGTTGTAATTACAAATATCATATAATAATCAGATTGGTTCCTCGAAATAAACGAGATTGAACCTGATAGATATAGAAGTTCATGAACTTATCGAGATATATCTGTCAGAAAAAGGAATGGAAAAAAAACAAACATATTAATAAAAGTAACAATAAAGTAAAATAGAAATTTCAAAAGAAAAGTAAAATATAAATATAAAGTAAACTTTTAAATGTTAAAATAGTTATAATACGAATACATATATATATATATATATAATGGGAATTATTTATTAGTTATTTACTTCAGTGTCCATGTTATAATATGTAAGATACCATGTTATCATATTAACTGAAGTTAAATAAATATCATTTTAGAATATTTTTAAGAATAGTTAACATGTATAATTCATATAGTGCTTAGCCCAAATAAAATATGTCATTAACATACTAACACATCATAGTATAACTATAATGACTATTGTTTTTAATTAAAATTAAACTAATTAATAAATTAGGTTATGGGAAATACTTAGAAAATTGGCCGTATTTCACTGAAAAAAAATCATAGCATAATTTATGTAATAATTAGATATTAATAGAATAAATAAAGAAAATAAGGTGTAGCATATTGTGTGAATTCATAATTGGTTAACACATTAACCTACATATCATTTATAGGTGTGAATGTATCAACCATGTTTTACAATAAAATAAGATAAATATATATTTAAGAATAATTTAATAAATATATCTAATCTATCTACTCTATCTATCTAATTATATAATACGCATATATTTGAGAAGTAGTTATATCTATATAAGTAATTCATACACTATTTTACTGATAGGTATGATGGTGGGAGAGGTATAATAGTGAGGGGCCCAGATTGCACGAGTTTGTCTATTTTATATTATAACAATATGAAAAATACTTTTAATTTATTTAATTCATATTTTCATATCTTAATTGTTGTTATATATTCACATCAAACTGGTTTGATTACTTTTGATAATTTTTATTATGAATATAAATATGTATAATTAATGTTAACAGTAACTATTTCTCATTGTTCTTTCTTATTTAATTATGTAATTAATATGCTATTAATATATATATATATATATATATATATATTTATATATATATATATATATATATATATATATACATATACAATATTTGTAGTTAAAGTGAAAATAACATGAATAGAGTTGTATAACTATAGATCATTATTACAGAGCAATATAATTATAGATATGGCGATTACGAGATAGAAGATTCTATTGAATGCGTTCATCGTCAGAGCGATAATTAAACAATAACTCCTTTACTTTATTTATTATATCACTGCGCCGCTCTATGTTTTGATTTATGAATTAAGCATTGATAGTGAGGGGTCAATGATGATGACCTTTAACTGTCATTCTGCTATTAGTGATCATAACCACGTTATATATTTATTTATAGATAACATTGGATCTACTATATAGAAATGCACACACACACACAAATATATATATATATATATATATATATATATATATATAAATATATAAATATATATAAATATATAAATATATAAATATATATAAATATATAAATATATATAAATATATAAATATATAAATATATATAAATATATAAATATATATACTATATATACTCTATATATTATCATCATTAGTATATTAAGATTGATACATTATCAGGTTAAACATAGATGCGCATCCCCAGCACCGCACACACGAGCGCACACACACACGAGCGCGTACCTGATACATCCCTCCACCGCTTGAAGGCATCGGTCAGCACCGTGTAGTCAGTGCTCTCGGCCATCAGTGTGATGAGGCCGGGGTCCATACGCTTACAGTCCTTGTCGAAGCATACGGTGGCCGTGTTGTACGTGAATTCCATGTCGTTTATAGCGCTTTCTAACTGTGGGGGGATTGGGGGTCAGTGGGGCTTTGTTATATGTATGTATACTTTGTATTTAATAATTAATATATTTATAAGTTTTACTAAAGTTTTAATAAAACTTATAAGTTTTATACAAATTCCCTTTATTTGTAATATATTATACCTACCTATATGAAATTATAACATAATACACTATACTTGATATACATACTACGTACAGTATCAAACACATAGATATATATATATATATATATATATATATATATATATATAGATAAACTATAACATGGTATACCTCAACCCTGTCCTTCTCCGCCAGAACAGAGGTTCCTTCAGCGGATAGGAAACTGAACTGCCTTTTCATGCTCTCCTTCTTAAGTCCCTTCCAGTTGAATTTCTTGGTTCCTTGCACAACTTTCTTCCAGAATTCATTGGTTATGAACGATTGAGCTTGCTGTAGAAACATAATCAGAGTTAAAATTTAGTTTATTGTAAATTTAACTCGACGATTTCATTAATTTGTAAACCTTTATTGATATACAACTAATCCCGTTAGAAATGTTAAAACAAATTTGTTAAATTAATCATGAATAAATTAGAATCAAGTATAATATATCGAAGAATTAACCTTTATCTAATAAATAAATAAATAAATAAATATATATATATATATATATATATATTAGTTCATGCCGGTCGGTACAGATATATTTTAATTTGGGAAATAGTAATATATTACCATATAGTTAACCATATTAATGGTATTAATGTATAGATATCATGTTTGTCTATTTAGTTGTTATTAAATAATTAATAATCCATCTATATATACATATAATATATATATAAATTTATATTAAAAATGTATATTTTATATCAATAATAATTGGCGTGTGAGAGTTAACTGACGCGCAATCAGCATTGACAATACAATGAGTCACACGGCGAGTCACACTATGATTCATAGTCTGTGATTCATAGTCATACTAGTGAGTCATACTAGCCATCTTCTGACTGTTGAAGGCGGTCATGTTAACGTAGTAGTCCCAGTCGACGACGGCGTCCCTGTTGTAGACGTGTTGAGCCCTCAGATCGTAGTCGTCGAGGAACTGTTGCATCTCTTCGACGTCATCGCTCTTGCCGGCGATAGCCGAGCTTGTTACCATAGCAACGGCGGCGGTTGCCCATAGCAACGCGTACCCTAACATATTGTTCTACTGGTGGTGGTGGTGGTTACAGGTGTAATGAGAAGGCGACGGGCGCTTGGGAGGTCGGTAGCGATGTCGTCACGGTTCGGTGAACAGCAACTGCTCTTCATCTATTTTTACGATCCTATAGCCGTTGCCATCTTAACATTATGTAAGTTAACGTACGACTTCTACTATGTGGGGCGACGCGGTTATACCAGAAATAGATATATTTCTACACGTAAGTTGTATTTCATGTATTAGCAACTAAAAGAATATATATATATATTTGAACTGCCTGTGTGGCTCAGTTGACTAAGGCGTCATACTATGCTTAATAATTAGGATGCGGGACCAAGCCTTGTTCGGATCATTAAAATGGGTCTTAACATAATATTTATAAGTGATCTTACATAATTTCTTATTCATAAATGATCGGTTCTCGTTAAAATCATGAATGTCTTAACATGAGAGCGGCTTCTAAGGGACATTAGAGCCATATAGTTATAAGTGAAAAATTCATCTAAGTTCCTGGATGAAAGGACTCCACCAAAATAACAATACATATATATGTAAACTTATATAATTGTGTATGATCAGTTCTCTTTAAAACCACGGATGTCTTAATACGGAGCAGCTTCGAAGATACATTAAATACACTTGGTTACAAGAAATATTTTCAAGTAATTTCATGGATGGGGTGAATTCTACCACAAAATAATATATATATATATATATATATATATATATATAAATATATATATATGCATTATGCTATATAGGAATTATTTATCCTAGTATGACGAAATATAAAGTAAACATTATTTAAATTTATTAAATAGAATATCAACTTAAAAACTTAAAAAGTGTAATAACTATCTTTAAATATGTATTAATAGATTTAAATTATTAGAAGATTTATTAGTATTTAATTATTGTTGTTGTGCTACAATAGTTACATACGGCTATTAGTATGCAATATACATAGGGTAGTATCGCAGAATACTATAGTTGTTATAACCCGGGTTATAGCAAGGGGAGGGGAGAAGGGGAACTGTTACCTCATTTTTATTAGAATATATATATATATATATTCCACCTATATACTTTTCGTATAATAATTTATGAACTACTTTGTAACTATTTAGTACACTTGTAGTAACTATTAATTATATGAATACGATTATTTTATAAATATCTAAAATATATTTACGTGTAATTTCAGAAATTATAATTTCTATAATTCCTATAGGAATATAATGATTACAATAAATGCGTAAACATTCGAAGTATACGTAAGAAAGTATATATATATATATATACTTGATAGTATATACTTACTATAGTATATATACATATATTCTTGCTATACCTAATCAATGTATACAATTTATACACACTATATATAGTTTACATACCTATACATATGTCTATACATATATACCCTCTACTATATATACCCATATACACACACCCTTAGTTAATGAGTTCATTATAAATCACTTCATTTTAATACTAATCAAATTATTACTTTATACATGAATACCGTATACTGTTATGCCATATATAGATTATACGTACATATATGTAGAGAAACACAGACAGGTGGTGTAAAGGTAGTAACAGTAATAAGTACATTCATTGTTATCCCTTACACTGATGATGTAATACCTCTAATATATGACGTAATATATTAGTAACACTACATATACTTATATAATCTATATCCGGTAAATATTCGGCATTAGACCCCACTCGATCAATAAATCAAGAGCCCCTTTAAATTACTCGCTAACTAATTCCCATGCTTTATACTTACCTATACTTATCTCACTGACTTGTATATAAATTCATTAAGTAACATCGCTATGTAATTGTTTCCCTTTATCTATTGGTATATCCATTACTACACTACTCATCTAAATACATATATCACCTTTAGTTAATATTGTTTATGTCAAAGTGTTCTATTTATCCTATATCGTTTTATTTATTTATTTTGTCTTTTTCGTTCACTTATCAGAAGTGTTTATATCCGCGTTATTTGCTGAAGAATAAATCCAATTTACCATAATCAATATAATCATTGTTATTAAAAATGAAAGTAGCCTATACTATTTCTATAGTTTTTATATAACATATAACATTATTGATATACAATTAGACTCTCATCATTGCACGGAGTTACACCTTGGTGCATGAACAACAGACACCTTGGTACAGTACATGAACAACATATACCCTGGTACAGTACATGAACAGCATACACTAGTAGTTCAACTTTCTTACGACTAACGAATACGTATTTAAAAGTTTGAGATTTTATTTTTTTAAATTTGTTAACAATTATTATAAAATAGTAATTAACAAACAATATTAAACAATCACTCTAATTTAACATCCAACTCGGTCTCATATTAACTGCATCGCATTAACCACAGCTACGAACCAGCTACACGCAATCTTCAACTGCTAATAGTTCTACTAATCTGTTATCGGATACCTATTGGTTAGTTTGTTACCATCGCTTATAACATAGATAACATATAACACACATATGTATCGTATCTATTATATAACACCTTATTATCACGTAACGGAAGCGTTGTTTAACTTGTTTACGATAGTATTCTATGCTAATGGTGTGTAGTACCTACATGTGTATACTATAGTTAAGTACATTGTACCGAGTACACGCTATACCCGTGGACACTATCTATAGGTCACATATACCTATATACCTATATATCGATGGTTCTCGAATATCTAATTCTAACAAAATAGCCGACAGATAATCTATAAATAATTGTGTTTATATTGAATTGTTTATTGAATACAAATATGTTATACAATTAATAATAAGTGGGGTATGACATACACCAATTTTTTTAATGAAAAAATCATTAAGAAATCATAAATTAGTATCTATATGTCGTATACCAGCTTGAATGGTTTATTTTACATCATTAATTGTATACGGAGGGATATAGGTAGGTATATGTTAACAACGTGATATCATTTATATCCTTACATAGTTTGTAAATATATTTACTATAGTATATAATGTTTAAATACAACTTGAGTAATAACAAAGATTTTCCGAAGGAAAGATATAACACTTACGCGAAATCGTGTAATTCGAATTTGTATACAAAATACCCTGGTGCCACCTATAGCGGGTTACTTTTAGGAACTATGAGTTGTTTATAATGTAAATTCGTATTTAACTATACACTTTTAAAATGTTAAATAATATGCTTTAAATTAATATTTATATGATGAAAACTAAGTGTTCATTACTAATATATAACAAACAAATATGATATTTATGTTTTAAATGCTATAAGTATATATTTAGTAAGTAAAAGTTAATTTATATTGCATGTAATTTAATAGAGCAATGAAAACATTGTTGTATGCAAACAGAGCCGAACCTAAATCTATTTCAGTGATTTCGATACTACTGCTAGCAGCGGTTGGGTATATTACTAAATTACGTTGCATGCATAGGGAGTGTTATATCTTTGCTTCGCAAAATCTTTGGTAATAATGTAAAATTGTATTAGTCAAGAGGTGAAAGGTATTTATATATAACGTAGTTGAACAAGCCCTTATGGCGTATACATTATTAGTAACGCATATTTGATAATACGTGACATTACATATATTTAATATATTAACATTAGTTATTGAATATTTTTAATCTAAATAATCATATTTCTGGATGACCTTAATTCATAACGAGAAGTCTGGTATATACACGTACAATGTACGTCGTATACTGTACGTCGTCCACTGTAAACTGTGTATATCACACACAGTGTATATAATATTATAAAGATCGATATACGAATAAAGTATAGTTGATATTTAAATATATAATTATTTATATAATATAATTATATTTATTTAATATAATAAATATATTCAAAAATATATATATATATATATATAATACGCAGATTACAAAATAAATAAATAAACATTTTTAAAAATATTGTATAATATATATATTAAAAAAAAATGCATATTTAAACAGTTAGATCACTTATTATTTAGTATATTGTTAGACATTTATAATCAAGTTATTATTAACTATTATATAATTTAGTAATTAATATTGGAGTATTTGAAGGTCATGGTATTTGTTAATAAGATTATAATCGTTCAATGAAATATAAGAAATGTATTATCTTTCCACTGTAAAATAGATTATGATATAATACTTAATATAGTTCAAGTATTTATTTGTATATTTATAATTTGAAATAATGTAACATATATTTATTATATAACTTCTAGTATCATCTACACATTTTGTGATAGGACACTACATTTACATTGTATTTAAATAAATTTTCAAATCAATCATTATTATTAATACAATACTATAGGAAACCACCATCATCATCATCATAACTATAAATAACGATACATATCATCATCACTACCTTCACCACAAACACTATCACCACCATTAATAGTAGCATCATCACTAACACTACCATCATTAGTATTGCGTAGTAACACTCATTATCAGTTACTGGAATCACTTCCAATTGACATTAAAAACTCGAGAATTACCTATTTCAAGAGTAAATATTATATTTCTTAGTTTATTAGGTTTCAATATACCTATACATACACACACACACACACATATATATATATATATATATATATATATATATATATATATATATATATATATATATATATATATATATATATATATATATATATATATATATATATATATATATATATATATATTTATTATTTTTATTTTGAAATTAACTTACAAAATATTAAGATATATACTTAAGAATATTATTTATTAAGACACGCCGTAATTATTTGTAACACATTCATTAAAGTGCAAGTTATAAAAATAATATACAATGTAATATATTACCTATAGGTATTAACAATGAAAGTTCGATATAGGTTATGTACAAGCACGTAAAGAGTATTAGTACTACAATCGAGGGAAGTAGAGGTGTTATAAATCACACATGGAGACGAGCATACGTATGACTTAAGTAGATTTTAAAAGAGGTAGATACATTATATATTAACTTAAGAAGCTGAGGTAATGTGTTATAAAGAGTGGAGGAAACGACTGACACAGGTCTCCGAATACATTGTATGGCGTATATGTATTATATTAGGTAGAGGATAGCTGAATATAGGTGAAGAATAGAAACGAAGAGATACTAGATGTATCTTGCGAGGGAGGATAATGTAAAGGTGGGAGAGGAGTTTATTTTTGAGTTGTATTTCTTTATGACGTATCTTCAGGAATTTCAGATGCTTTATGGGCAGTAGGTGTTCCTCGTATTATGAATCTAGTATCCTATACTATAGTTAGTTGATATTTAAGTTTTGTCGTATTAGTTGTGTAGTGGTTATATAAACATATGTTTAGGATTCAATATTAACACGTAGAGTTTCTGTTGTATATTATTATTATGTCGAGTAACAGTATTACATATTGTAAAGTTTTAATCATTATTATTCGAATCAGTAGGTAGAACCTACTTTAGTCATATACGTATTTATATAGGGATTATTTAATTAAAGTTGTATACATGTTGAGATGTCATTCGTTTACTATTGTTATTATAGTTACTCTAATGTATTTAATTTATTTTGTAGGGTTAATTATAACGTAATATAAAAGTATATATATATATATATATAAAAGTATATATATATATATATGACTTTATTATCATTATCAAATAATATACAATTTAACGTTTTAAATGTAAAAATACAATATGTATATATTAATATATTAATATTAGATGACTATATTAATATATCAGTGTTTTATTTATGTATTTGTTAGTTGAAGCTTTTAACAAAATATTTTGTTAACAAATTTATTAAAAATTATTAAAATTTTATTTCGTAATTATAATAATATTATTATTATTCATTAAATTGTAAATTTCAGAAATATCAAGTTATACGAAAATATAAATTTCAATTCTTATTGACGCATACGAATCAGGTTATTATTACATATAATACTAGTATATACTACTACTAGTATATACTACTACTACTACTACTACTACTACTACTACTACTACTACTACTACTACTACTACTACTACTACTACTACTACTACTACTACTACTACTACTACTACTACTACTACTACTACTACTACTACTACTACTACTACTACTACTACTACTACTACTACTACTACTACTACTACTACTACTACTACTACTACTACTACTACTACTACTACTACTACTACTACTACTACTACTACTACTACTACTACTACTACTACTACTACTACTACTACTACTACTACTACTACTACTACTACTACTACTACTACTACTACTACTACTACTACTACTACTACTACTACTACTACTACTACTACTACTACTACTACTACTACTACTACTACTACTACTACTACTACTACTACTACTACTACTACTACTATAATTGCCACATTAAACACAATACATTAAGCTTCGTTCACCTTCCAAGACCTAGTTCCCACTTTGGTGGAGGATTAGGTGTATTATATAACAAGTGTATTAAGCTAATAAGCTATAAAGACCTTTCTCTTGAACATTCCGAGGCTTTTTCATGCACATTTCATCCCAATAACTCACTTCCACTTACAATAATAACCATCTACCGACCACCGCATCAATCTATTCCTCATTTTATTGAAGAACTCGATACTCTACTTTACGCATTAACTCCTAAAACAATTCTAACCGGTGATTTTAATATTCCTATCACCTCTACTTCACATAATTCTCGACATCTCTACGATATACTTGAATCACACAATTTGTCCCAAAAAGTCACTACCCCTACACATACAGCAAACAATATTCTTGATCTTGTTATATCAAATAAATCATCTGATATAATTTCCAACACTGTAACTCATAACCTTATAACTGACCACTACATTGTCCTTTTTAATATCCATGTCCCTAAGCCAACCCGCCTATCAAAAACTATTAAAATTAGAAATATTGCTAAAATTGATATTTCAAAATTTATGGAAGACTTTATTAATAATATTTACATTTGTGGTAACAACAAAACTTTATCCCATTTTGACTATATTCTTTCCTCTACTCTTGATGTTCATGCACCTATTAAACAAAAGTCGATTATAGTACGTGATAACTCAAAATGGTTTAATAATAATCTTGTCACCGAAAAACGAAAACTACGAAAAGCCGAAAAATGCTGGCGTAGATCTAAATCTACTACCGACTTTGACATATTTTTACTATGCAGACAGCAATATCGTAGTTTACTCAAAACAACGAAAGAAAATTATTATACTGATCTACTTACTAACGCAGGAAAAGACTATAAGAAAATATTTAAAATATCCAATACACTACTAGGGCGCCTTAATCGACGTATTCTTCCAGATACTTCTATATTAGATAATATTAATAACTTTGATATATTCTTTACCGCTAAAGTAAATGACATTATTACATCTCTTCCCTCCCCTCTATCATATGTACCAACCATCCCTCCATATTCTCTTTCATTACTGAACCTTCCATCTACTTCGCTGGTTGAGAAGCTTCTCCTGTCTGTGAAATCAACATGTTCCCTTGACCCCATTCCTGTCACCCTCTTACATAAGCTGATACCTTATATTGTTATGTACTATAAGGAAATAATCGAAGAATCAATTATATCTGGCTCAGTACCTTCGTGTATGAAGTTAGCTAATGTTACTCCTACTATTAAAAAACCTGACTTGGATAAATCACTGCTCGCGAGCTACCGGCCGATATCACATCTCTCGTATATTTCTAAAGTACTTGAAAGAGTTGTAGCTATTCAACTTAATGACTATATACTCAGTAACAAAATCCTCAATAAATTTCAGAGTGCTTATACTAAAAAGAAAAATACCGAAACAGCTCTTGTCTATATTATTAATTCCCTTCAGCGTGCATCCTTTAATAAACATAGCTCTGTGATCATACTATTAGATCTTTCAGCAGCATTCGATACCTTAGATCATAGCACTTTAATGTTAAGACTTCAGTCTATAGGTATAAATGGAACCGCTCTTGAATGGTTCAAATCATATCTTCAAAATAGATATTTTTCTATTCAGATTGATTCTCTGACATCCACACCTCGGTCAATCCATCATGGTGTACCGCAGGGATCTGTTCTCGGACCAATACTCTTCAATATATACATGATCCCAATATTTGATATTTTTAATAAATATCCAAATATTGGCTACCATTCCTATGCAGATGACCTACAAGTATATATGATTTTAAAAGACCCTACTAAAGATATACCTATACTCAACAACTGCCTTGAGGATATACGAACATGGCTAAACTCAAACTCTCTCTCACTGAATAGCTCAAAAACCATTGCACTCCATATTTCTTTATCAAATAAGTCCACTATTCCAAATATATATATTGGTAATGATTGTATACCTTACTCCAGATCAGCCCGTAATCTAGGAATTATATTAGACACCACATTATCATTTACACATCAGATCTCCAATATAATTAAATCAGTAAATTTTATATTATACACTATCAAAATTATTAGACCTTCAATATCCACTGAAATTGCTAAACTACTTATAACATCTCTTATTCTACCTAAATTAGATTACTGTAATTCGATTATTAATGGTATACCGGATTATTTACTACATAAACTACAACTTTTGCAAAATTCAGCAGTCAGACTCATATACAATATAAATAAATTCTCTAGAACACACATATCACCTTACATGAAAATATTACACTGGCTCCCAATTAAATACAGAATAATATATAAAATATGTATGCTAACCCATCATGCCACTCATCACAGCCAACCTGACTACTTACATACTCTACTTACTCCCTATACATCATCACGCCCAATACGACTTTGCCTCAAGTATACTCTAGTCATACCAGATTTGCGTAATGTATCCATAAAACAAAAGAGAGCCTTCTCAATATCTGCACCTATAGCCTGGAATAGACTTCATTATAACATTCGTTCTATTCAATCAACCATGTTATTCAAAAATAAGCTTAAGACATATCTTTTCTCTTTGGCTTATCCTAATAACAACTAGTCAACATTTAATGCACGGCCGAAAATTTCTGATGAAGTTGATGGCAGTGCCTAAAACATTAGGTTACAGGTTACAGGTTACTACTACTACTACTACTACTACTACTACTACTACTACTACTACTACTACTACTACTACTACTACTACTACTACTACTACTACTACTACTACTACTACTACTACTACTACTACTACTACTACTACTACTACTACTACTACTACTACTACTACTACTACTACTACTACTACTACTACTACTACTACTACTACTACTACTACTACTACTACTACTACTACTACTACTACTACTACTACTACTACTACTACTACTACTACTACTACTACTACTACTACTACTACTACTACTACTACTACTACTACTACTACTACTACTACTACTACTACTACTACTACTACTACTACTACTACTACTACTACTACTACTACTACTACTACTACTACTACTACTACTACTACTACTACTACTACTACTACTACTACTACTACTACTACTACTACTACTACTACTACTACTACTACTACTACTACTACTACTAATACTACTACTACTACTACTACTACTACTACTACTAC
This sequence comes from Osedax fenrisi, assembly GCA_964019155.1. Taxonomy (NCBI): domain Eukaryota; kingdom Metazoa; phylum Annelida; class Polychaeta; order Sabellida; family Siboglinidae; genus Osedax; species Osedax fenrisi. Next base: position 44,812,327 of record OZ025243.1, read on the forward strand.
TACTACTACTACTACTACTACTACTACTACTACTACTACTACTACTACTACTACTACTACTACTACTACTACTACTACTACTACTACTACTACTACTACTACTACTACTACTACTACTACTACTACTACTACTACTACTACTACTACTACTACTACTACTACTACTACTACTACTACTACTACTACTACTACTACTACTACTACTACTACTACTACTACTACTACTACTACTACTACTACTACTACTACTACTACTACTACTACTACTACTACTACTACTACTACTACTACTACTACTACTACTACTACTACTACTACTACTACTACTACTACTACTACTACTACTACTACTACTACTACTACTACTACTACTACTACTACTACTACTACTACTACTACTACTACTACTACTACTACTACTACTACTACTACTACTACTACTACTACTACTACTACTACTACTACTACTACTACTACTACTACTACTACTACTACTACTACTACTACTACTACTACTACTACTACTACTACTACTACTACTACTACTACTACTACTACTACTACTACTACTACTACTACTACTACTACTACTACTACTACTACTACTACTACTACTACTACTACTACTACTACTACTACTACTACTACTACTACTACTACTACTACTACTACTACTACTACTACTACTACTACTACTACTACTATAATTGCCACATTAAACACAAATACATTAAGCTTCGTTCACCTTCCAAGACCTAGTTCCCACTTTGGTGGAGGATTAGGTGTATTATATAACAAGTGTATTAAGCTAATAAGCTATAAAGACCTTTCTCTTGAACATTCCGAGGCTTTTTCATGCACATTTCATCCCAATAACTCACTTCCACTTACAATAATAACCATCTACCGACCACCGCATCAATCTATTCCTCATTTTATTGAAGAACTCGATACTCTACTTTACGCATTAACTCCTAAAACAATTCTAACCGGTGATTTTAATATTCCTATCACCTCTACTTCACATAATTCTCGACATCTCTACGATATACTTGAATCACACAATTTGTCCCAAAAAGTCACTACCCCTACACATACAGCAAACAATATTCTTGATCTTGTTATATCAAATAAATCATCTGATATAATTTCCAACACTGTAACTCATAACCTTATAACTGACATTGTCCTTTTTAATATCCATGTCCCTAAGCCAACCCGCCTATCAAAAACTATTAAAATTAGAAATATTGCTAAAATTGATATTTCAAAATTTATGGAAAACTTTATTAATAATATTTACATTTGTGGTAACAACAAAACTTTATCCCATTTTGACTATATTCTTTCCTCTACTCTTGATGTTCATGCACCTATTAAACAAAAGTCGATTATAGTACGTGATAACTCAAAATGGTTTAATAATAATCTTGTCACCGAAAAACGAAAACTACGAAAAGCCGAAAAATGCTGGCGTAGATCTAAATCTACTACCGACTTTGACATATTTTTACTATGCAGACAGCAATATCGTAGTTTACTCAAAACAACGAAAGAAAATTATTATACTGATCTACTTACTAACGCAGGAAAAGACTATAAGAAAATATTTAAAATATCCAATACACTACTAGGGCGCCTTAATCGACGTATTCTTCCAGATACTTCTATATTAGATAATATTAATAACTTTGATATATTCTTTACCGCTAAAGTAAATGACATTATTACATCTCTTCCCTCCCCTCTATCATATGTACCAACCATCCCTCCATATTCTCTTTCATTACTGAACCTTCCATCTACTTCGCTGGTTGAGAAGCTTCTCCTGTCTGTGAAATCAACATGTTCCCTTGACCCCATTCCTGTCACCCTCTTACATAAGCTGATACCTTATATTGTTATGTACTATAAGGAAATAATCGAAGAATCAATTATATCTGGCTCAGTACCTTCGTGTATGAAGTTAGCTAATGTTACTCCTACTATTAAAAAACCTGACTTGGATAAATCACTGCTCGCGAGCTACCGGCCGATATCACATCTCTCGTATATTTCTAAAGTACTTGAAAGAGTTGTAGCTATTCAACTTAATGACTATATACTCAGTAACAAAATCCTCAATAAATTTCAGAGTGCTTATACTAAAAAGAAAAATACCGAAACAGCTCTTGTCTATATTATTAATTCCCTTCAGCGTGCATCCTTTAATAAACATAGCTCTGTGATCATACTATTAGATCTTTCAGCAGCATTCGATACCTTAGATCATAGCACTTTAATGTTAAGACTTCAGTCTATAGGTATAAATGGAACCGCTCTTGAATGGTTCAAATCATATCTTCAAAATAGATATTTTTCTATTCAGATTGATTCTCTGACATCCACACCTCGGTCAATCCATCATGGTGTACCGCAGGGATCTGTTCTCGGACCAATACTCTTCAATATATACATGATCCCAATATTTGATATTTTTAATAAATATCCAAATATTGGCTACCATTCCTATGCAGATGACCTACAAGTATATATGATTTTAAAAGACCCTACTAAAGATATACCTATACTCAACAACTGCCTTGAGGATATACGAACATGGCTAAACTCAAACTCTCTCTCACTGAATAGCTCAAAAACCATTGCACTCCATATTTCTTTATCAAATAAGTCCACTATTCCAAATATATATATTGGTAATGATTGTATACCTTACTCCAGATCAGCCCGTAATCTAGGAATTATATTAGACACCACATTATCATTTACACATCAGATCTCCAATATAATTAAATCAGTAAATTTTATATTATACACTATCAAAATTATTAGACCTTCAATATCCACTGAAATTGCTAAACTACTTATAACATCTCTTATTCTACCTAAATTAGATTACTGTAATTCGATTATTAATGGTATACCGGATTATTTACTACATAAACTACAACTTTTGCAAAATTCAGCAGTCAGACTCATATACAATATAAATAAATTCTCTAGAACACACATATCACCTTACATGAAAATATTACACTGGCTCCCAATTAAATACAGAATAATATATAAAATATGTATGCTAACCCATCATGCCACTCATCACAGCCAACCTGACTACTTACATACTCTACTTACTCCCTATACATCATCACGCCCAATACGACTTTGCCTCAAGTATACTCTAGTCATACCAGATTTGCGTAATGTATCCATAAAACAAAAGAGAGCCTTCTCAATATCTGCACCTATAGCCTGGAATAGACTTCATTATAACATTCGTTCTATTCAATCAACCATGTTATTCAAAAATAAGCTTAAGACATATCTTTTCTCTTTGGCTTATCCTAATAACAACTAGTCAACATTTAATGCACGGCCGAAAATTTCTGATGAAGTTGATGGCAGTGCCTAAAACATTAGGTTACAGGTTACAGGTTACTACTACTACTACTACTACTACTACTACTACTACTACTACTACTACTACTACTACTACTACTACTACTACTACTACTACTACTACTACTACTACTACTACTACTACTACTACTACTACTACTACTACTACTACTACTACTACTACTACTACTACTACTACTACTACTACTACTACTACTACTACTACTACTACTACTACTACTACTACTACTACTACTACTACTACTACTACTACTACTACTACTACTACTACTACTACTACTACTACTACTACTACTACTACTACTACTACTACTACTACTACTACTACTACTACTACTACTACTACTACTACTACTACTACTACTACTACTACTACTACTACTACTACTACTACTACTACTACTACTACTACTACTACTACTACTACTACTACTACTACTACTACTACTACTACTACTACTACTACTACTACTACTACTACTACTACTACTACTACTACTACTACTACTACTACTACTACTACTACTACTACTACTACTACTACTACTACTACTACTACTACTACTACTACTACTACTACTACTACTACTACTACTACTACTACTACTACTACTACTACTACTACTACTACTACTACTACTACTACTACTACTACTACTACTACTACTACTACTACTACTACTACTACTACTACTACTACTACTACTACTACTACTACTACTACTACTACTACTACTACTACTACTACTACTACTACTACTACTACTACTACTACTACTACTACTACTACTACTACTACTACTACTACTACTACTACTACTACTACTACTACTACTACTACTACTACTACTACTACTACTACTACTACTACTACTACTACTACTACTACTACTACTACTACTACTACTACTACTACTACTACTACTACTACTACTACTACTACTACTACTACTACTACTACTACTACTACTACTACTAATACTACTACTACTACTACTACTACTACTACTACTACTACTACTACTACTACTACTACTACTACTACTACTACTACTACTACTACTACTACTACTACTACTACTACTACTACTACTACTACTACTACTACTACTACTACTACTACTACTACTACTACTACTACTACTACTACTACTACTACTACTACTACTACTACTACTACTACTACTACTACTACTACTACTACTACTACTACTACTACTACTACTACTACTACTACTACTACTACTACTACTACTACTACTACTACTACTACTACTACTACTACTACTACTACTACTACTACTACTACTACTACTACTACTACTACTACTACTACTACTACTACTACTACTACTACTACTACTACTACTACTACTACTACTACTACTACTACTACTACTACTACTACTACTACTACTACTACTACTACTACTACTACTACTACTACTACTACTACTACTACTACTACTACTACTACTACTACTACTACTACTACTACTACTACTACTACTACTACTACTACTACTACTACTACTACTACTACTACTACTACTACTACTACTACTACTACTACTACTACTACTACTACTACTACTACTACTACTACTACTACTACTACTACTACTACTACTACTACTACTACTACTACTACTACTACTACTACTACTACTACTACTACTACTACTACTACTACTACTACTACTACTACTACTACTACTACTACTACTACTACTACTACTACTACTACTACTACTACTACTACTACTACTACTACTACTACTACTACTACTACTACTACTACTACTACTACTACTACTACTACTACTACTACTACTACTACTACTACTACTACTACTACTACTACTACTACTACTACTACTACTACTACTACTACTACTACTACTACTACTACTACTACTACTACTACTACTACTACTACTACTACTACTACTACTACTACTACTACTACTACTACTACTACTACTACTACTACTACTACTACTACTACTACTACTACTACTACTACTACTACTACTACTACTACTACTACTACTACTACTACTACTACTACTACTACTACTACTACTACTACTACTACTACTACTACTACTACTACTACTACTACTACTACTACTACTACTACTACTACTACTACTACTACTACTACTACTACTACTACTACTACTACTACTACTACTACTACTACTACTACTACTACTACTACTACTACTACTACTACTACTACTACTACTACTACTACTACTACTACTACTACTACTACTACTACTACTACTACTACTACTACTACTACTACTACTACTACTACTACTACTACTACTACTACTACTACTACTACTACTACTACTACTACTACTACTACTACTACTACTACTACTACTACTACTACTACTACTACTACTACTACTACTACTACTACTACTACTACTACTACTACTACTACTACTACTACTACTACTACTACTACTACTACTACTACTACTACTACTACTACTACTACTACTACTACTACTACTACTACTACTACTACTACTACTACTACTACTACTACTACTACTACTACTACTACTACTACTACTACTACTACTACTACTACTACTACTACTACTACTACTACTACTACTACTACTACTACTACTACTACTACTACTACTACTACTACTACTACTACTACTACTACTACTACTACTACTACTACTACTACTACTACTACTACTACTACTACTACTACTACTACTACTACTACTACTACTACTACTACTACTACTACTACTACTACTACTACTACTACTACTACTACTACTACTACTACTACTACTACTACTACTACTACTACTACTACTACTACTACTACTACTATTACTACTACTACTAAAAAGGATCGATGCCCATTATTGCATATACGATACTCTAATATTATTATACTTATTTATAAGAATATTAACAACATTTTATTATTGTATTATTAAATTGATATAATATTGTATTGATCATTATTTTATATTGTTTTCCAAGGTATTACAAGATTAGGTAAAATCTACGTAGTATTTAAATAATTGTTATTTTTACCATAATAGAATTTAATCAATTGATATCATATAAGTAAACCATCGATGTTGACTCAACGTAGGGGAAAGTCCCCGATTACCGACCCCCTCCTAATACCGACCCCCTCTCGTATCTCAGTAACTATAAGATATATCAACAAATAATATATACACGAACTATTAGTAGTTTAAAGGTGCGTTCACACCAACAATTTCCGCTGGATGATAAATATGAATAATTATTTTGTTTAAAAAAATATTTAATCTACTACTAATTCTACTATATTTAATCCATAATTGTTATTTGATAAAATGTAATATTCTGTTTTTACTTTTTAAATATTTGAATAATAACTTTTTTAAATCATTGTAAATACTTTATTAATTAAAAGAAAACTTAATGTTGTGCATAATATTGTAGATCAATAAAACTATTATAAAAAAATTTAATTTGAATAACTATTAACCAATGTATCTTAATTATAACAACCCATATTATTTTCCTATTACCGACTCCCTAAATTACCCTAATACCGACCTCATGTGATTTACAATATCAAATCAAAATAGATCCGTATTTACTTTAAAATATGTCGTAAGTTGTTTGTTTTTCATTGATATAGATTTAGGATTCATGATTCAAGTTGATTATATACATACTGATTAATAAATAAATATTAAATAATAATATACACCTTTTTAATATAATTACTATAAAGTTTAAATTTAAATGTATTATTACTATTAAAACATAAATTCAATAAAAAATAAATTGCCTAAATGTTATAATTAATTATATTTATGTATATCTATTATTTTTATTGGATATTATAATACTATCATTATTTATACCACGATTATTTTAGGGGGTCGGTAATAGGAGAAAGGGGTTGGTATTAGGCACATGTATCCGATTACCGACCCCCTGTTTATTCTTGTAAATATAATTATATCAACAATTTAAAATAGCCACATTATTCATTGCCATAATATTACCCTAATTACGAAATTTCAAATAAATATATTTAATAATGAATAAGTTATTACAAATAATCATTTAGGGGTCGGTAATCGGAGAATTTACCCTATAGTGTACGACGTACGATGTACGACGTACACTGTACGTCGTACAATGAGTATATATTTGTATCCAATCCATTGCATTTATATAAATAAATTATATTTAATTCACTATAGAATAGTCTATATGATATACATTCAATATATGCATTTAATTCAATTAACTTATTATTGAAATATAATACAATATATTAATAATAAATATTATTTACAATTATTAACAATATATATTACATAAGTATTAAACCTACATATATATTGTTTCGAATTATGAAATACAATCGTATTAATTGAATATATAAATAATATCGTGATCGTGATCAGGATTCGGATCGATATCGGGATCGGGTAACGAATTGAGGATCGTGAAAAGGGTCGCATAAGATAATAAATAGAGGATCGTATATAATTATATGTATGTAATGCATTAATGCATACTTACATTTAAGTTGGTTATTACCATATAGTATTAAATAGTAAATTCACATATGAGGATATAACTTATATGTATAGCTTAAACTCTTATATATATATATATATATATATATATATATATATATATATATATATATATAGATAGGTTTTATATTTTATATAAAGCTGTTATAAACACTTATTAAAGTAGTTATTAAGTACCACACATTAATTGTAATTTATGAAATTATAAGATTATGTATACATATATACACGAATAATTGTATATAATAAAAATAAAAATAAAATGTATCATTTAATTGATATTTATTGTAAAATAATTTATAAAAAATAAACAATTTATTTTATTTCGTTGTTTACAAACAATAATCGTGGAATAACGTTTGTTGTTATTGTTACCGATTGTTATTATTGTTACAAATTAAAATGTATTAAGTAACGAAATTGAAAACCGGTAAGTTAAATAACACGTACCACAATATACATCACAGTAACGCACGCCATTCATCAGTTATTATGTAACATACACCCGTAACGCACGCCACCATTCAACAGATTCAACCTCTACTACAATCGTCATGCCGCGTAGATCCTCGAGAAACACGAAAACCCGACGATGCGAACGAGTTAGTAATATTGCGTCATCATTACGTCATAGTTACGTAATACGCGTGGCATACCTAATAGTTACGTAATATTACATAGTTACTATACTATAGTAACCATACTATATAAGTATACTATATATAATATATATAGTAGGTCATTATTAGGTTATACTATATTAGGTGGTTATTATTTCACTACACTTTATACACGTACTTCAAAGCGTGCAGAGATAACATCGTTTACTTATATATTACTAACTGATATTAGTGAACCTGTCATATATTCGTATGTACACATTCTTAGTATATACTATAATACATATATTTTCTAGTCATTATACCATTATTATATAATCTCATTATGATATGAATTATATAACATTACAGCACATTATGAATAGTAGATAAATAAATAATAATCATTCTACTGTGGCTAATTAATTAGTTAAATTACCACTATTATACATGTGTTTTATCGTGTACAAGTGATGTACTAAGGTAGCTATTTAATACATATAGTATATACAGTTGTAATATATAATGATGTGTATATATACATACATTATAATTGTGAATACAATATCCTATCTAGGGTATAATTTAGGGTATAATAAGATACGGTATAATTGTATACTATATTTTATACGCTTTATATACCACTATACATAGTTGTATTTATGTTATATTGTTTTAATTTCCATATTTTAATAATTAATAATATAATTATATTAATTTGTATACTTTTAGAGCTAATTTAAAAAATGTACATTATTTAAATACTATATACATATCTATATGTATTTATATATATATATATATATATATGGTATACCATCGATATAAAGAAAGCATTTATTTATATCATTTATACACATACCAAAGATTTTTCTAAGGCTTCTCAAAATCTTTGCACATACTCTATAAACACGCCAACACACGCCAACACACGCGAACACGACTATAAGCCACGCCCCCTGCAGCTGAAGAACGCTGCCCAGGCAGTATTAGACATAAGCGAGTCTAAACTTGAACAAAAGGAGAGAGCCGATAAGGTTGCCAGCAAGTCTTGTCTGAAGATAGATCAGTTGATTAGCACTTTCAAAAGGGAGGCTAATCAGAATAAGAAGAGGAATCATTCCACCAGCTTCCCCTTGCCACGGTAATTAACGCACGCATACACACGAATACAAACATACAAACGTACGCAAATACACACACAACGAATACAACAATACACACGAATAAACATATATAAACGCAAGCAAATACATACCCGTATACCTACGCAGATACATACTATGTATATATTTGTAGGTTTATATGTAATATGTAATATTTAATTATTAGTTCTAAGCGAGTAAGGAAAGAATCCAAGAAGGACCTGAAGAGAAATCCACGAGAGAAAAAAAGTAAAGGTTATATATTTATATAGTTATATACATAAATATATATATATAATATGTATAACAAATATATAGTATTATATGTATACAATAATTTATTATATTATTATATAATTATATGATATTTAGCACTAAACAACTAAATCACGAGAATTACGATGTTCAAATATATTTGTCATATATATATATATATATATATATATCGTATATCATGAAATACCCTAATTACCTATACTTGATTAATTTACATTTTAAACTATATAATGTATAATGTACATTCTTTACAGCGTACAAAAACATACACACACACACACAAACACACACACACACATACATAAACATGTACACACATATATTATAAATATTATATAAGCGATATAAACTATTAAGTTAACACCCCGAACCGCTACCACGAATAGTTGAGAAGGTCGCCAAGGCTGATAAACCGGTGAAAGAGGTCAAGGTAAAGGCCACCAAGGTCAAAGAACCTAAACCGGTGGTGCCTACCCCTGACGCTACCGAATGGAACCACTCCGACATAGCAGACTCCGTGGCAGTTATCAAGGCCCGCTCGGAGCAGGGACGCTGGGACTGGAACTGGGACAAATGCTCCGTAGAGGTCGGCCATTTGACCTCTGTGAACGCCGGTTTCGGTACCGAGCAGCCTACAGCCACTAGGAACATCATACTGGTCAGACACGGACAGTATGATACGTCATCACCCGAGGATTACGAACGTGTTCTCACCGAACTCGGTTAGATACTGGTCAATTGGGTACGCGAAAACTTGGGTACGAGACAACTTGGGTACGAGACAACTATATATAGTGTATACACTATATATAGTTGTCTCGTACCTTATTTTATCGCGTACCCAAGTTGTCGCATTAATTGTATACAATAGTATATCATATGTTAATAATATACACACATGTATATATATATATTCGTAGATAGTGGTCAACAGACTACTCGGGTACGCGACATAAGTAACGTGTGCGATATGGTACCTTATTACAAAGTAACGTATATTTACGATACTTTATAAAGTACAAATTTAGTATATACATAAACGGTACATTTCTAATAAGGTATAGGTTTTACTACTTTAAGCTACTTTTATATTTATCGAATTTGTAGTGAAAGTAGGTAAATATTGAAGACATCAGTATCTATACAATTGTAACTTACTATTATCTTACATATGCATATACTCGTAACACGTTTTAATCTTTTCTTACAATTTTCTCAAAATTATAATTATGGTTATACTTTTAAAGGTACATAGTGGATGATAAGATTTATATATTTTTATATATATATTAATTTTAATTTATTAATCACCCGTTAAATAGAATACTTAAAATATGAACACTTCATATATCACATATATTATTATTACTATTATCATCAGATTTAGGCCAGTGTAATCATTAATACATATGGAGATAATTATCGTTTACTTATTGTTCGTACACATACCTTCGAGAGAAAACACACATAGAACACGTAACGTTAACGTACCAGACACAGCATGACTCATACACTAATGAGTCAGTAGTAATGACGCATACCGCATGACTCACCATCTCTCTCTCCCGCCCCCACAGGTATGAATCAGTCCACGCTAACGGGCAAACGTCTAAACGACATCATCACCACGGTAACCACGATGGTGCACTCCACGATGATAAGGGCGGAGCAGACCGCTAATCTGATAGCGTCGGAGATAAACTTGGAGGAACGACTAACGAGCTGCGACCTATTGAGGGAGGGTGCTCCCGTACCCCCGTCTCCTAGCAACAGCGCATACAAACCCAACGCCAGAGTTAGTCACTATATACAGTATAGTGTATATATATATATATATCTATAGTGTAGTACATTATAGTTTTTAGGGGTATACCCACCAATACCCAAGTAACGTCGCCTATAACCTACTGCTCGAGTTAGTCAATAGGATTGACTAAATACTCGAGTACTTAGTACTTAAGTGTATCATGTAACTAAGGGCGGTTATAAAGCCCTACCGTATAGGTACTATATGTCGTTGTATGCCTAATATTAAATGTTATATATGTTTAATAGTGAGTACATTGTTTAATATCTAATTTACGAATCACTCGCATTTCATCACATGTTAATATTAATGTCACGAGATAATACGTACGTAGTTCTAATATCTATGTTAGGTACATTATTCATAGGTACACTTAGTCACAGGTACGATTAGTCAGTATATACAATGTACGTACTATAGGTTGCGGTGTTAAGTATAACCAAAGCCCTTTGGTATAACTATGACTAATCGTACATGTATATGTATACGTCGTACATGTATAACTCAGCCATAGATTTAATGTTTACATGCAAACTTATGTAAACTATTAATCTATGAACTCAGCACGCGCACACGAGCGCGCGCACACACGCATCGAAGTCACGCCCATCGCCCCGCCCCCACCGCAGCAAATACACGAAGACTCTATCCGTATCGAAGCTGCGTTTAGAAAATACTTTCACCGCGAGCCCGTGGAACAGGAGTTCGACACATTCAATATCCTCGTCTGTCACGCTAACGTGATTCGGTATTTTATGTGTCGGGCTCTGCAGATCCCCCTCAGTGCCTGGATACGTCTTAGCGTCACTAACTCGTCCATCTCTTGGCTGACAATCGAGCCTAATGGCAGGGTTAGTTATTATTAGTTTGTATACGTACAATAGTAACACACACACACATATATATACCTACATATCTTAATTTAAAGCTATTTTGAAGTAATAATCTACTATATAAAAACAACTTTTATTATAATTAAAAACACTTGTTATTAACATATGTATACACACAAATATGTATTTATACAAATACACGTATTGTTATAAACATAAACATATCTCTATACTAAATGATCGCTATTACGTGTGGGTGTGTGACTAAGTGAACATAACAATACGTTTTACACAGGTATGGCTTCGTCACATGGGTGATTCCGCCTTCATCCCCAAGAATATGATCTCCTACTACTAGAGGATACCGGAAGTTGAAACTCGTAAAGTAGGCCGACGTACAATACACGCCGGTCAACCTAGGAACCCGAAACCAACAGAAAGATAACCATAACAAAGCATTACAATACTTTACGAGTTCAATAAACCGCAGTAGTCAAATACATTATCGCATTTTATTTATTATAGTATATAATATACCATATATAGTAGACTATAGTAGTATTTACCTAATATAGTGTATGATATAATATTATTTAAATACTATAGATGTATGCTGTTGGTTAGAATATATTGCTAATTACTATTATTGTATGCAATAGTATATAGGGTCTAGAGTGAAATTATTAATATAAGATAGAATGCACGAACTTAGACATATTAATAACATAGAATATAATTCAATTTTAATTCATACTATATAAGTTAATTTAATTCATTTTAAGATCTCCAGTCCGGTAGTGATTTGAAAAAAACGTAATATAATAATAATACAAAAAATTAAACATGATAATAAAAAATAAAAACAATATATATGATATATACACATACAATTAGAAAGTTACTGAGTTTAAGAGTTTGAAATGGTTAACAAATGATTTTAGTCTTACAAAATGTAATTTCAGATATTGGAAGTTTATTACATAGGTAGGAAACAGAAATTATCCACACTCTGATATTAGTTGAAAGAAAATGTAATTTATTGGGTACAAGAAGATAAGGAGAATTTTCAGGGGATGTTAAGAATTATTATTTGTAAGAGATAGACTTGTTGATTATGGTGTATTATATTATGGGTAATTAAAATTGATTACTATTGTATTATATAGAGTGGAGATAGCTATCAATGAAGATCTGGGAAGTGATGACTCAGATGGTTATTGAATATATCCACATTTAGAATGTACTGATCTATCGATCTTTATAGAATCAGGAGTTTATTCAATTAGTATGAAGGGACTTTAATAGTAAGATATTATTACAGTATTCAAAGGAGGGTATGCTATATCATGATGTCATTATTTTAACTAGAGATTCAACTAATAACGGACGTAATGAACATCGATTGTTAGTTATATGTGCCATTTGGCTTTGAAATAATAACTCTATGTGATTTTTATATGCCAAGATTAGTTAATATTGCTAAGTAAGTTATAGCTTATTACTAATGGGTACATCGTTACCTAGGTATGTTATAACAGTACAGAGAAGTTAATCAGTAATTTGATAAATGAATAGGAAAAAAAATGGCATCGGTTTTTGAGATAATTAAAGAGAGTGAATCATTAGACAGCCATTAATGAATACAACTAACATATCAGGAGAGTACTTGTGATGCCCTTGATGAATCTTCAGAATAGGATATGTGAAGCTGAATATCATCCATATATATAGAGGGAAAATCAATTACGATATCAAATATAGGTACAATATTGATATTACATAAAATGTAACTAATCTGAGGTTGATTTATCTAATTACCTATCCCGTAGCGTTGAGCCGTAGGGGCGCTAATGATTTTCTCACAATATTTCTCCACTATACTCTATCGTTTATCGCTCGCATTGATTCACAAGGATTGAGGTTGACAATGTATTATAAAGCGAGGGTGTGGTAATATCTCATTAATGATGATATTGTAGGAGAGGTTAAACAAATAACACTGGAATCATAGTAGTGCAGTACCATATATTCACATATGTGAAGGAGGTAGGAGTATGTCGTGGTTAAGGGTTGGGTATTGAGATCAAGTATAACTAGAATATTACCAAATATATTATTCAATCATAACAATGACCAGATATTACCCAAGTAATTTAAGTTTCAGTGGATGTATTATAATATATCCTTATAGGGGTGAGTGAACTTTGACATGAATTTAGTATATTATCAATAAAGTAAAATACGAGATGTTGAGATATAACATTCGTTCGAGTATTTTTGAGAAAATATATACATTTGATATTGGGCGGTTGTTTTTTAGTGTCGATGGATTTAAGTTAGGTTTTTTAGTATCGGATTGATAATCTGGTTTTAAAGTTTGAAGGAACGATATCAGAAGTAATAGAGTCAGTAAGAATAGAAAATAGCTAAATGGAGTACGATAGTGATACACAATTGTAAGGGAACAGGAATGCGATAGTTCGATGGAATTTGATTGTGGTATTAAGAGATGGAGTTATTATTTCTCTACGTTTTCATGAATGAGAGGACAAATATGGTTATATTTAGGCTAGAGTATAAAGGCCATTATATCGATACATTTGTTTGCAAAAATTATCAAATATGATAGGAATTCCAATTGTCGGGAGTCGGTAATTATTCATTATTCGACAAAGAACTTTAGCAGATAAACGGAAAATATATATATATATATATATATATATGATTAGATGGATTAGATACCTGGAAATCAAAATAAGTATATGTTAATATTTAGCTTGAAATAGACGATTTATCTAGGTAATTTTTATTTTCAAGATATCGTAGGCACTAAGCGAGGGGTGATTATGATTATGACAAGATGTAAGTGAACGAAGTTAACATATGTGATAAAGTTGCTCAGAAGTTTACGGAGAAGTGTCAGAGCGAGCGATAAGCAAGTTTTAGTGACACTTGGATCATGATTATTTTAAAGGGTGTTGTTAGTTTGTTTCATGGAGAGATGCAGCATCATTAATATGTAGGAAATATCATTCAAGAATAATATGATCAAAATGTAGCCTATATCCCGAGTTATGCGAGTATAGATTAAACTTATATAGTTTGGAATAGATATATAGAACAATAAATAAAAGATAACTATAATATATGATATGCTACATTATATTAACAAATTTAATATTAATATTTTTTTGAGAATTTTAAATTTATTTAAAGTACATAAATTCAAAACTACTCAACATCGAAACTATATCAGTATATTATAATCTGTCATATATGTATCAATATATAATGTTACAATTATATAGTTTTATTTGGTTATTCAATTATTTTCTATATATTTTATTATTTTATGTTTTAATATTTATTTATATAAACATTTTATTTTGAAATTTAGAATAATGTTATTAATCAAATTATTTGAATTCAAATCATAAAAATAAAATAAATGTATATTATTCAAATATATATGTAAAATTAAATAAAATATAAATATTATAATAGAAAATATTGAATATAAAATATGATTATATAAACGGAAATAATTGTTGTTCGAATTTGAAAGTAAATAAATTATTTTATAAATGAAAATTATATTATTTAAATAAAAATATTTATTATATTAATTAATAGTTTATATTATATATACATGTTACAATAATATATATATATACCCAGTAAACGGTTGTAAAATTTATTGTTCGTGGATTTGGTTGTCATTTTATAGACGCATTAATGCACGTATTATTTTGCAAGGTTGTAATTTTATAGACGAATTAATGCAGCTATTTTTTTACAACTATTTACTGGGTATATATGGTAGATGGTAGAGTGAATGGAAGAGTGAATGGAATACACTTAAACATATCAATAATACGAAATATCAAGACTACCATAATATCTCTTATTCTAAAAAACCAAACCTCGACCCATACTCCCTCAGTAATTATCACACGATATACCACCTACCCTTATTAAGTAAAATATTAGAAATAATTGTCTCCAATAACTTATCGCCGATATTCATAAACATAATATTTTCGACCCATTTCAAAGCGCTTTTCGTAAGGGACATTCTCGAAACAGCTCTCCTTCGTATTTCTCACACAATATCGTCTACCTTAAATACCAACACATGTTGCCAACTAATCTTAATTGACCTCTCATCTGCGTTTGACACCATTGTCTATAACATATTAATTTCGCGGCTTACTATGATGGGTATATATTGGTATATACTATGGAATAGCATTGATATGGTTTACTTCATATATGCATATATATACTTCATGAAGTATAAGTATAAATAGTATATATATATATATATATATGAAGATATATCTTACAAACTTCTCTATTATGATAGACAATTATTACTATCCTCTTTATCGGCTTAACTAGAGATCCATTTTATGTACAACTCTCTCTTCTATATATATATATATATATCTGCCATATTACTGATTTAATTAAGAACTTTTTTAATACCCACTACCATATATTTGCTAATGATATTCAACTTTTACCGTTTCCCCCATAAATTCTCATAATACCATTAACACTGATTAATCGAGTTTGCAAACTGCATACGAATATGGCTCATCTCCAATAAACTACTAATCAATGCCTCAAAGACTACTTTACTTAATATATCTACTTCTGATACTTATTTTCCAAACTTTTCTCTAAACAATACGATTATTTCTTCTCCCCATTCTTCCAAAAACCAAGAATTCATATTTGATGATCAAGTTAATTTTTAAATATATTCCCTAATAAAAATTCCTCCAACTTCCATCTATACATAATTAAAAAAATACTGACTTCACTATCCAGAAATCTTACGAAAACTCTAATAAATACTCGTACACTCTCCAGATTTGGCTACTGTATTACTTACTGAACCTACTTCCTGCAAAAGCTACTGTTCCACATAATTATATTAGCGGTTCCCCAATACGTTCAACTTACTGAATAACGACTGGATCACTATACTACAACAGCTCGTCAATCATCTCGTATGTGTGTATACTTCTCCATCAGGTACATTACATATTATCTCTGTAAATATCATCAATATTACCGTTATCACTTAGAAACATTATGATTAGAGTATAATCTAAAATACAATATATATTTTATATATAAATTAATTATGATATTATATATTCAATAGTCTTAATACACCTTATTAGATAGGTATTTCCAAATATCAAATGTGTACCACTAGTAGAAACGTTATCTGATTGATTATAATTATATATGAAATAAAATGACAAAAAAATAAAACACAATTATTTATCTATGAAGGAGTATATTTCAAAAATAGAATAGTTGTTAGTTAATTGAAATATAATTTTGTATATTTCATTAATATTTCTGTTAATTTGTTCATTAATTGTCTTGATATATGTATAGAATATAGTATACTCTCTAAACATATCTATTATCATTCACTAGCATTTTCTAGTCTTTGTTATTTATCTATGTTCCTTTATACTACAATATTATAATAACTACATTATTATCCCTAAAAGGGGTATCCCACTACAAGTGTTTCCGGCAACTTGCCGGAAATATTGTAACTTTAAAATGATTTTCTATCAAGTTAACTATAACTGTAGTGGGAAACCCCCTTACTTTACGGCAACTTGAATGGAATATAGTAGCTTTATAGGGGGTATCCTATTACAACTTGATAGAAAATGGTTTTAATGTTACAATATGTCCGGCAAGTTGCTGGCAATAGTTGTAGTGGGATACCCCCATAAGAGCTCTAGCTCTATAGTATACTAGATCATTGTTATTAAAACTAAATACTATTAATATTTAATAAATAATTATACTTAATCAGTATATAATTAATAATCTTATCATATGTGATATTGAAAGTATCTTATCAGAATATTTATCTTTAGCCATATATGGTTATGAGTGAAAACTTCATCTAAGTTCCTGGATGGGATGAAAGGACTCCACCAAATAAAATAACAATAACAAACACAATATATATATAATATATAATTTGATCTAGATACTATACTATTACTTCCAAAAATATGTTTTCTAACTAAACATAACTTATAACTAAACGCAAGAGATACCAGATATCGTTAACCGGGCTATATTCATGTTAGTTTACTGAAATAATGGAGCTAATAAAATATATATTCTTAAATATGAACGTTTAACTCTTGTTCACCGAACGAAGTACTGCTTTCAGGACGTGGATGCATTCATCCGATGTTCTCTATATCAGAACGCTTATATACGAATACAACAATAACCTATAACACTTGTGATGATTAATAGGTTCACATGTTCGCATATCATACCTCTCCAGTTGTCTATACAAATACGTTTATATTCGCTATTTTATATTTAGTCTAACCACTATGGTATATATCTACTATTGGTATCAGCATACGATTTCAGTCCCCATATTAATTTTTGTTGAGACAATTAGTTACATTTCCATAAATTAAAGCTATATATGTATAATATTAATAGATATATATATTATTCATATTTCAAAATAATTTAGATATTTTCATTTATAAAATTTGTCAGAATATTTCAAAATCATCGATATAATAACTATCGTATAATGCAAGTTGTACAAGTACACGGCTCTCATTACATATAGCATATACTTGATAATATATCTCAGATTTTCTATTATTTTTCTAACTTACAAATCACTTGAACTTAATTTAACTACAACAATTATTTATAATATCATCCACAACTTCATTAGAATATTTGGTTCCGCATATAACAGGATTGCTTACTAATAGTCACAGTTGCTTTCATCTAATACTCGCAGATATCTTGATACCTATATGATATTACTTATGTTATACATACATTGATTCTTAAACAACTATTCATTATTATTAATGGTTTTGTGAGCGACCTTATGTATTATATCATACACTTTGTGATTTATTTATGATTCATAATGCAGATTATCGGTTGGAATAATCCCTGTATATCAGAAGGTACAATGCATGGTTGTATATTGTACAAGAGGTTAATGGGGTGTAATCAATACATAATGTCTAGTGCTGCACTCTGTATCTAACAGAGTGATGTGTAGACAGTATGTGACACACAACATTAACCTAATCTCTTGCATCGGCTCCTCGTGACACCCCCTGGCAATCGCTTCAGCAAGCGGGATAAGATGCAAGAGAGATCTAGGAGAGGATATAGGCGCCATCTATATTATAAAGCCTACTGAAAAAAATCAATGACGTCTAATAACAATAATACAATCATGCCTGATCGGTCGATGCCAGTATTAACAACGACCACGTTGTCCATCGATAATATCCAGGATGGAAACGATAAATATACTACTGGATACTCAATAAGACTACTGAAAATAATTACTTAAAATGGAACTTGGAACGTAAGAACACTAAATATAACTGGAAAAATTGAGGAGCTAACAAATGAACTAAGCAGATACAAATGGGATAGTGTATGTCTTGCAGAAACTAGATTGAATAGATATGGATAACTAATGACGAATGAAGGCCATACAATATATTATAGTGGACGAGAAAAACATCAAGAAGGAGTCGGATTTATAGTAAAGGGAACTGATAAATGCACAACTAAACTATATTACCATATCCAGCCGAGTAATTTCAATACGATAAAATCAAGTTCAATTAACATCACAATTACAATTATACGCCCCTACATCTACATATAATGATGAAGAAATTGAGCAATTCTATGAAACAGTTTATAATTATATACATGAATCACATAAAATAGATATATTAATTATGCAAGGTGATTTCAATGCAAAAATTGGAAGTGATGCAAATGAGGAATGGGCTGAATGCGATGGACGATTTGGAATATGAGTAATACATGATAGGCCTTAGGCCCTAGAGGCCATAGATTACTATAATTTGCTGGAAATCACAGACTCGTAGAAGCGAATACACTATTTCAACATAAAAAGTCAAGGTTTACCACATGGCAATCTCTTAATGTTGAAGTACACAACCAAATAGATTATTTCTTAACGCCACAACATTTCAAGTTTAGTATCATTCACACCATCACAATAACATATCCAGGTGCAGACATCGATAGTGATCATGACCTTGTACTATGTAACATGAAACTAAAACTGAAGGTGAATAGAAAACCAAAGACCACACGAATATGATTCGATGTTAACAAGCTCACAAATAGAAAGACTGCAGATAATTACAAAGACGAATTGGGAAAAAACTTAAAGAGTTAGATATTCATAAATATGATCATACCACTTCTTATAAGAACATTGAAGACATAATAATTGACTCAGCGACAAGAACTATAGGAAAATATAGAATGAAAAAACAACCATGGATCACAAACGATATACTTGATCTTTGCGATGAAAGACGATCTCTTAAAGCAGCTAAAAATAAGAATAATATAGAACTTATAAGCAAATATAGAAAAGTCAATAATCAAATATGCATAGACATGAATATAGCAAAAGAGCAGTGGATATAGATGCAATGTAAATCAATGAATGAAGACATGAAATATGGATGACATAACAAAAGAGCATACGAAACTCTTAAAAGCATTACAAAATCGCCAGCAAGAAGCACTTCGATAATAGAAGATAATAACGGACAGCCGCTAGCTGAAGAATACTCTATTTTAAAGCGATGGACAGAATACTGTAAGGAACTGTATAACTATCCTATCAAACCTGACCATAGCGTCATAATCAGTCAGATCACAGAGAATGTAGATGAATTACAAATTTAAAAATCAGAAGTAGAAGATGTTATACAAAATCTAAAAGAAGGTAAATCTCCTGGCATTGATAATATACATGGTGAGTTACTAAAATACGGAGGAGGGATATCTACTATCTCCTGTGCTCTTCAATTTATTATTGGTGGAATTCAATATGAACATATATCTACAATATCAATTGGTGGCCGAAATCTATTTAATTAAAAATTCGCCGATGATATAGACTTGATAGCTAGTCAAACGACGAACAGCAAACACTCACAAAAAAGCTGTCAAATAGTTCTAGTCGGTATGTAATGTAAAGTAGTGCCGAAAAGAGCAAGATAATGATCAACAATAACAACATAAATCTCCATTCCAACATCCAATTATATTGAGAAAATCTAGAAGAAGTAGACCAGTTTAAATATCTTGGTGCTACATTTACAAAATATGGCTCAAGCGACTCTGAGATTAAAATAAGATTAGCTCAAGCAACATCGTCTATGGTAAGGCTAACTACAATATGGAATAGCATAGATATCCGTTTCAAGTTCAAATATAACCTATATTGCTCTCTAGTATTATTTATTCTAACTATTGGTTGCGAATCTTGGACTATATGTACCATTTCAATAAAAAACTACAAGGTTTCGAAAACAAATATCACAAAACTTCTTGGAATAACATATAAAGAAATGAAGACAAACGAGTATATTAAAGATGCGATGATAAGTTTAATTGGTACATATGAACCAATATTACAGTCCATCCGTCAAAGAAAACTAAATGGTACGGTCATACAATTAGATATGACAACCTTGGCAAAACAATCCTCTAATGTATGGTTGAGGGTAATCATAAATGTGGTAGACCCAAAAGAAAATGGATTGATGATATCAAAGAATGGAGCACAATGACTCAGTCTGACTTAATGGTGAAACCACACGACCGCAACAAATGGCGACGGCATTGTATAACAGCCAGCTCATTGATTTCCCCTACGATTCGAGAGTCAAGGGAAATAAGTAAGTAATTAATAAAACATATTACATAATTTAAGTAGGCCTTTATATAGTATATAAAAAATAATCTTTTTGTAAAAAATGTTATTATTGAAAAAATCGTATTTATAATTTTAGAATTATAAGAAAATTGTAGGTTTTTCAAAGCCTTGCTAATCCTGATTGTTTATATTTAATATCATAATAGTAATACATATATTATATGTGGCATATGATCATAACAGACGGGTTGAGAATGTAAATAACAGCGAACAACGTTGAGTTTTTACAGGCTCAAATTGGGATGTAATGAAGCTAAAAAACAAAGCAGAATAAAACTAAACCAATTAAACTAAATAACCATCAAATATCAACCCAAAATTATTTTGAAAATATATATATATATTTAAATTATCAACCATTCCGTTATGACCGGACACCATTATATGTCATTTTAAATTAATGATACTTTTTTTACCGTATAATTAACGTTGTGTTTATATATTATATTTATATTATGAATTTTACAAATTATATGTATAATATTATTTTACAATTATCAAATACCGTTGAGTTATATATATATATATATTTATTAAATATTTACGGTTTTAAAATAAAATTATCAATACATCAACCATAATCAACATTATTAATAAACATGATAACATTCTTAATTTAAATAAAATACTTTATTATTACATTACACATATTGATATATTATCCGAGTTAAAGCTCTATATAGTTGAAGCATGAAGCATTACGTGCTCAACACCACTATGCTGGACACTCGCCCATAACAATAGACATGTGGTCAAGGGCTATGTCTCCGAACACACGCTTCCATCCGGTCACCGATGATGATGCAACGAATACAACCTGAGTATAGAGAGTATTAGTATTATTACAATGATATCTATATATATATATATATATATATATATATATATATATATATGTATATAATAATAATGATTATTATTATTATTTGTTATAAGTTATTTTATTTTCATTTTTATAATAAAAAATATAAATATGAATATATTTTGCATTATAAGTTCTCTTAAAAATGTCAAGATAAGATATATTTTTTCAATTATTATATCAAGATTAATATATATATATATATATAAATTAATGTATACATATGTATACATATATGTATGTAGTGAATACTTGACAATGTTGTATAAACACGTATCGTAACTATAAATAAACCTTGTCTGCGAATTTAAAATCGAAATTCACGTAAGCTATTTTCCATTCTTTTCCCTGATCTCCGGCCAAAGTAAACACGGGACTTCCGTTCTCCTTGCTATGTTCTCCTTTCCCTGATGTTCAACGCAATCATTATATATAACAGCGCTAATAATGTTATATATATATATTTGTGTACAAATATTGTTATTTTTTATGTGATATATTTTGTATGTATAATATTTAAAAATATAATTTATTTATAGATAATATATTTTATTATTAAAATTATATAGTAGTTATAATATTACAACATACTAATACTTATTAAAATACAATACATATAAATTAAATATAGTTCATATATATTTATTAATCAACTACAATATTGTATAATATATGAATGGATATATACCGAGTCAAAATAAACATAGTTTAATTAAATATAATAATTATTATATAATAGATACTTATTTATTGTTAACAATTAACCAACAAATACTAAGCCATGCATGGTATGACGTACACAATGCTAGACGGGCTGTTACGCAATAGCAATGTCACGTGACTAACATTGTTCACTGTTGTAGATAGACATACTTCCAATTCCCATACCGTTCATGTGGTAGGCGAACTTCAAACAGGCCACCGTTTCATTGTTGACGTATATGCCGGGCAGGTATAATCTATATTACGAGTTATTTTATAATCCGTCACAAGTTATTATATAATACGTCATAAGTTATTATATAATATATTATATATTTGTATATAATCAATAAAATGCATACAATACGTCACTGTATACTAGTTTTTAAAAGTAATTGTTTCAATATTGATTCGTTATTGTTTAAATATACTTTTAAAGTACACGCCAAGTGACACATATATATTCACGTGATATATATATATATATATATATATATAGTCACGTGACACGTGTATTACATGGATGACTAGATACTTGCCAATCACATGATTATATAACGATATTATATATTATACATAAGATACATAAATTCCTGACGTCTTGACTGAATATATTATTGACACTAACACGGATATAACATATTAAGAAGGACAGATATAACAATTACGCGAAATGTTTAATATTATTTTGTACACAAAACCTATGTAGGTTCAATTTTAGGAAATATTTGTTTATGAAATAAATAAATGAAGATGATAAAGAAAACATTAACTTCAAAAAATAAATACATAATTTCTATTCTATAGAATATATTCTATGCTACATATACTATGTATACTGTGTATACAATGTATACCAGTACATTTTTAAGTATTTGAAAGTTGGGGCAAATTCCAAAAATAATTATTTAGTTTTAAATTGTATATGAAACATATCATAATAAAATACATCTACTGCTTTATTACAAATAAATAGGATTACAATAAAATTGATTATGAAAAAATCAGATTTTTTTGTGGCAAAAATTTAAAAGTAGTGGGGGGAGTAATTTATCACAATATACCCCTTATAAAAGGCAATGCCGTGTACACAGTATACACCCTTATGCATGCTGTGTACACAAGTACATCACGTGACTAACACGGCGGCCCCGTTGTGGTGTTCCTTATGTATAGCGAGAACATGCACATAGTACCCGTAAGCCCTGTAGCCGTGCTCGGGTCCCGTACCGTAGTACCCGGGGCTGTAGTGCTTGCTGGGTCCGCTGTTAAGCTCCTCCCACCTCCAGTCCGACGTGCTGTTGTCTATCTTCGTACCGCACATGGTAGGCTCGTATTCGTCGGCGTCTGTGGGCGTGCGTTTGTGGGCGTGTTTGTGGGCGTGTTTGTGGACGTGTTTGGGATAATTATTATATCATGTGATAATAATTTAAATGCTATTGTTCTGTATTATACTTTATTTATCCGGATAAATCTAATAGTTTAAATATTTTAAAAATAACATATATATATATATCTATAATTAATTAAAAAACAATTATAATGTAATTATATATTATGTAAAATATAATTATAAAATTAATTAAGCGTCAATGTACATATCAATACTACATGAATACTACATGTATACTACCTATACATATATTATAATACTATGGGTTAATACTAATACTGGTTGGTGATGGCACTTCGAATTCGCACTGCCATCCCTCCTTGCCGATACCTCCGTCCGGTATTATGATTGTAGTGGTGGTAGGAACAGGGGTAGTAGTAGTGGTGGTGGTGGTAGTGGTTGGGGTAGTAGTAGTGGTTGGTGTAGTGGTAGTGGTAGTAGGGGGTGGTGTTACTGCCCCACTTGTGTTTTTATTAAGTAATAGCCGAGGTCCTAGATCTGCAGGCAACACTCCAGCTGTGTATTAATAGTATTATACTGGGTTTACCCTAGTGTTTAGAACATATACACATACAGCAACACACACGCATATACACTCACACCCACACATACACACACACATATATATATATATATATATATATATATATATATATATATAGAGATATGTATATATTACTAATGTATTTATATTTATTTAATAATTACCCGATATAGATTGTTAACTAATAGTTTATTGTATAATAAAAGTATAGTATGTACATGTACATATATAGTACATTGTACATAGTGAACTAACCGTGTTTATCCATGCCGATGGTGACCTGCGTATTGTACGTTATTATCGATTATATATATATTAGTTATATTTATTAATATATATATATATATATATATATATAATTATAATTCTTTTCTCAACAATATTTATACTGTTACGATTAGACCTTCCATGCCTATGGGAATCATATTGATAAATATGAAAATAATAATAGAAATTTACATATATATTTATCATTGATACATATATACACACACATATATATATGTATATATATATATATATATATATATATATATATATATATATATATATAATATACAGTGTAGTATAGTATACAGACAGGGTGTACACCCTTAGCCTTCCCTATCGCATTCTCGTAACATCGCAGGGTCACGTGATACGGTGCTGACCTTGACCTATACCTAGTAGGTGGGGTGCTAACGTTGGGGTTGAAGAAGATGTGTTCACGCGACATCGTGTAGTAGAGATGCGTGGCGTACACGGTCACCTGCTTCCAGAACCTCTGCCATAACGTGATCCTCATGTAGTCTTCCTCTGGTGGGCGTAACCGTAGTGTAAGGGGGCGTGGTGTTAGTGGAAGAAGGCGTAACAGTAGTGTAAGGGGGCGTGGTATTAGTGTAAGAAGGCGTAATAGTAGTGTAATGGGGCGTACTATTAGTATAGGGGAGGTTACCGTATAATTGTATATATTAAAGTATACAGTATACTGTAAAGGGGTATAACATTAATGTAGGTCATACAAGTTATTTAAGAGAGAGTAACAATGGAGTATAATCTCGTTGTATCTATAGATTATGGTATACCACACGATATTGTCTATCACACCCTATAGGGGAGTAATAATATCGTAAGGGATTTAATATTAGCGAATGGGGGGGGGGGGGCAATATAGTAAGGGGGCGTAATAGTAATATAAAAGGGCGTAATAGTAGTGTATGGTGTAACATTATCATAATGAGGTGTCATAGTAGTGAAAGGAGTGCTAACAACAGAGTAAATCGTGTAATATTATTGAAGGAATAGGAGTGAAGTCATAACAGAGTAAAGGGGCGTACAGAAGAGTGTGCAATAATATAAATAGGGATAGTAATAGGGATAAATATTAATATAAGGGGTGTACTAGTAATGCAACTTGTATTACGGTATTTTCATATAGAGTAATTATATATGAATGTATTAGATACATGTAGATTATAATAGTTATAATGACTATACATATATATAGTATGTATAAACAAACTATATTAAAATATTTATATAATACATTTTAAGGATGATGGATACTAAATGATTAAGATAATTTATACTGAGAGGTATTGCAATCATATATATTTTTTGATATCAATCAATCATTGTATTTATAAATAAATATTAAAATCAATATCATTAAGAATGACATGGAATATAATATCGATATTATCATACTAATAACATAACATAGTACCAATACGTGTTCTATAGACACCGATAACTGACCTTTAAGACAGCTCCTGAGGTCAGTGGTACCTCTGTGACCGGATGAGCACTCGCAAACCCCCGTCTCCCTAACGCATATCACAGAACCCCTTATCACATCCGTACATGTGTCATCCGTGGAACATCTTCCACCGAGTTCGGTGGCGGCTATACAGTGTTACGTAATATAGGTCAAGTTACGTCACTCGTATGACGCAATAGTTACAGATAATGTTACGTAATAGACAAACTCGCGGTGTATGTTTTCTAGTAGAAAAATTACATTATAAATTGACATTATACATATCGCATTGATAAATAATATATGTTTGTAAATATACTTATATGACATACGTTTATATTTATATAATATATTATCACTAATGATAATTATATTATGAAAACAATATATCCAATACATATATATTAAAAATTAGCGAATATATTTTAGGATTATTTGAATACATAAATTATAAATAAAGATTGCTATTATTAGAACGAAACATTGGAATAGCGTTACCGAGCATACCTTTAGTGCATTCTTTACGGGTGGGAGTTATTACTTCTATGTAGGTGTCGCTGCAGTAGCAATGTTTATTTCGACTGCACGTGTATCCGGAATGTTCGTAGCCGTCACGTGCCTTGTCGCAATCGGTGTACGTAAAGCACGTGATCTCTTTGTCGGCTTTAGCTGAACAAATCAGAACGTGGCGTTACTCAACGCGTATCGATGACGCATGCATTACTATTTCGTAACTTTATATAATTACGTTACAAATTAGTAAACTATTTATATATTATTAAATTATAATTATTTTTCGTATAGATTTAATTTATTATTATTAATTTAATGACGCAATACTATTGACTATAGTACTCAGTATAATGATATCCGACATATATTTAAATTTTACTTTTATAAAGGTTCAATTCGTTTGAATCATTGAAATCGAATGTATACATATTTAGTTAGGCATATATGACTAACATTACAAAACACATTTGTCCAAGAAGTATCGACACATAAACAACTTTAGATAGATAGCTAAATAGCTATATAGTTTATCGAGTGTTAAACACACACAATGAAATGAAACATTAATTAAATAATAAGTAATAAATGAATAAAATAATGGAGGTTCACACATGCCATAAATACGTATTTAAAGTGTACTTTAAAGTATATATATACAATATATATATATATATATATATATATATATATATATATATATATTACCAACAGTTAATCACGTGTTACAACATAAACTCTGCGTACATCTCGAGCAGACAACTAACGAGGAACGCAGCCGAATTCATCGTTACCCAGAGTGCAGTTGCAGATGCCCCGGTCGCACACGGAGTGGTCGCCGTCGCAAGTTTCCCCGACACCGCATGGCTTCCCGTATATCGCTATTTATAGAGTAACGATCGCTATTAGCAGGTCAAGGTCAAGGTCACTGAGTTGTTGGCGTATGCGTAATGTCGCTTTTAAATATCGACCGTATTTAAATATAATCATAAAATATATCTAATTATATTATAATATGATTAATAATAGTTATATATATATAAATTGATTTATATTTTCATGGAAATAATTAGCTTAGATATTATACAACAATAATTTGACTTAAATCAAGTGATTATATATATATATATATATGTCACGAATTACAAACATGTATGCGATTAGTTGTTACACACATGTTCAACACCTTACTAAGGCCTACAAGCAACACACAAGTACAGTTCCAGAACACTCCTCTCAGCACTAACATCGTTTACAGACGTCGCTAGCGCTATCGTAGTAGTGGTTAGCTTCACACGTACAGAACGAGTCAAGGTGACCTTCGTCTTTCAAACACTTCAGACCACGATGTCTGCACTGGTTGTATCCGGTACACGGGTCACCCACGTTACCTTGTCACGTGGTAACGGTTATAACAGGCGATAACCTTGCGATGACATTGACTGTACTATTACGGGGGTGGTAGTAAACGGACGGGTTTTAGCGGCGAATATGTTTTCAAATAAAAACCGTTTTCATTAATATGAATTAATAACGTTTACATTATTTGTAAATATACAGGATTTAAGAAGTTTTAAGGTTTTAACAGAATAATAGGCAGCATTAATATAACAGCATAAACTTAATATATAATATTATGTATTATATATGATATGCATACTTAAGTTATTTATGAAGATATTATATAAATAATAAAACATTTTTGATAACAATTATTATAAATCTTAAGTTATTAAATAATAAATGAATATTATATTTTTATATTTTTTTGAGATTAAATAATTTAATATTTAAATAAGTTGTATTTCGTAAATATTAAAATAGACTATAATTATATAATAAAAGTAATTATATAACACAGATAAGTAATTATCTAATTTTTATGAAATTATACACTTTCTTTACCATTATTTATATATTATCACGATACCCTTTAGTATAACTCGACGTAACTAAAGGGTCTGCAAACTTGTAGTAGATAGTATGATACTACCAGATACTATCACGAACCATTTAGTTAGACAAATGAATTAGCTAAAGGTTTCCAAATACTTTAGTATATTTTCTACTAAAATAAAATTCACAAAACCTCTGAGTATATATATACTCTACATCCGTATACGGACATAGATTAAAAGGTTTAAATCATGAAAACTAAACATATTTAAACTATATAGACAAATATTTTAAGTTTATATTTTAAAGTACTCTATATTATTTAGAACGTATATTTTTGTTAACTATTCAAAATAATATATATATATATATATATATATATATATATTCCTTATAATGCTAGCATATATATATTCTTTATTTTTATGAAAATTAAATGTAATGTTAGTTATTATATTATATTATTTAATATCATATATATATATAGTATGTATTTACTTGTGATGTGTTTGTACAACTACCACTGCATTAAATACTATCATAATTAATGTATTACCAATGAATTAATAAATTATTATATTTATATTAAATTGATGATCCTATTGGATAATGAAGTACACAACTATAATATATTCATCCCTCCATATATCGGATACGTTTAATTGCTATAGGTGATCGGTCACTTTAAAATACTTGTTTACCTGCGAAACAGGAAGTTCTGAACTTGTAGAAGATATTAGTATTGCAGTCGCATATCGGTTGGTCGTGTTTATGTTTACGAGTACATTGAAGTTTATCGGAACAATCAACATCCGTTTGGCAGTCGTTTCCGAATTGAACTACGAAAAAAACATGAATATATTAAGATATTATTATAATTATATTATATTTAAATTGTTAATTTATTCCAATATTTAAAAAATTCCAGATTCATTACAAATATGAAAGTATATATATATACAACTTTATAAAATAAATTAATTAATACAATATATTATTAAAAATAATAAATTATGATATACATATAATGATGTATATATATATATAAATATATTTATTTTAATAATATAATTAATACATTTAATAATATAATTAATACACATATTTATAAATATAAATATATATACATATATTTTTATTATTAAATATTATTCTACAAATCAACAGAAAATTCGTAATTATTATTTAAAAGCATAATTAATAAATAATCACTTACGTTTTTCTCCAACAACCGCACAAATCTACAAATTAATAAACATACTTTAATAACATTTATAATTATGTATATTTTACAAATTTATTATAATATAATTGATTTTTTGAAATATAAAATATGTCACTGTATATCAAATATAAGCATAATATACTTAGCCATGCTATAGCATGACGCGATATATTCTATATTAAACTAAAGGCTGTGCACGAGAGCCTATATGATCGAATACAGATACACACATGGGCGCGTATACGCACTATATACAGTCTATAGTATATATGGAAATATTACAATTTAAAAAATGTCGATTATATAAAAAATAGTAGATAATATCTACTAGAGGTGTACTTTTGTAGTACATCTGCAGCCACATTTAATATAGGATAGTTCGATACAAGTCACAAGTTATAATTTAAACATAAACCATACATTATATATATATATATATACATATATATTGTTATTGTTATTTGATGAAGTCCATTCATCCCATCCAGGAACTTAGATGAAGTTTTCACTTATAACCATATATGGCTTTGATATCCATTCGAAGCCGCTCTAATGTTAATGAATCATTGGTTTTAATGAGAACCGATCATTTATTTATACACAAATATATATGATATAATTTCTAAATATTATTTTAAGACCTATTTTGATGGTCTGGACAGGGTTCTAACCCGCGTCATACTATAGTATATAAGTATAAATAAGTATATACATATAAATACATATGAGTATACTTGTGTATCTGACATCTTAGCCAATAGAGCTATAAAGGCAGTTAATAAAAATATACAATAATATATATGTATATATATATATATAAATATATATTCATGCATATAGACTATTCATTATACATTCGTAATGGATTTTATAATTATATATTAATCAAAAAAAAAATTTAAAAATCAACATATGCAATAAACAATGTTAAATACTATATGATTAATGCAACATGATCTATATTATATATTCGATGTAATATGTTAAAATAATATGTTCAATATAATATCTATTTACGGAACTAGAGATAATTCTTTCTATATATATGGTCAATTATCAATATATCAGACTCTTCAAAATAACTAAAAAGAGAAGTGTAATTGTACAGTTAGAATTGTAAGTTTATTTTTATATTGATATACATTAGATCTATTCTATACATTTAGATATACCAGGCACATTTATTCGGCAAATTGAATTATGAGGTATCGAGAATTAACTATTCATATATATATATATATTATAAGTTGATTGTACACAGGAAAATACAAAAGAAAAGCTTGACTTGGTATTTTCCTACTTAATTTGATAACAATATTACAAGAATAACAAAATATAAGATAATTGTAAAATGACAATAAAATACTTTTTTTTTTAATTTTAATTTTGTATATCATTATAACTATACATATATTAATGAATTGATATAATTGGTAAATTTAATTCGTGTAAATGAAAATCGTTCTGAATACATAGGTAAGTTACTTGATACTTGAACATTGTTATAAAGGAGGTCATCATTTTCAGTTAAATACAAAATAAAATATAATAAATAATAAAAGTATAAATAAAAAATATATAAATTTATATTCAAAGGAGAAACATATAACTCAACAAAATAAATGCATAAAATATGTAAAAAAATGACTTTCAAAAATACTATGATATATTTTTATACTATTTTTTAAAAGTAGTTTATTTTTTATTTTATTTACAATATCAATTGATCTTCTTAGTTTTTCTCTGATATAATTTATATGATAATTATAGATACATTTATCCATAATTAATATACCAAGGGCAATATATGATTCACATGCTCTATCATTTCATATTAAACTTTTAATTCCAGTTTATTTTTTGATTTAGAATTTCGAATATTATAGAGGATAACTTTTTTTACATTTAATGTTAATTTATTACTAAATAACATGTGAGATAAATTAAAAAGGTCATTTTGTATATTAGTTTGCAGAATATCAACATATTTACTACTGACAATTAAATCTGTGTCATCTGCAAGAATTACGGATTTAGAATATTTCTGTATATTAGTCATATCATTAATATATATATTAGTAAAAGTAAGTGCCCTCATACTATACCTTGCGGAACACCAAATGATATGTGTTCCATATCTGAAATAACTCCATTTAATATGACATATCATGACCTATTTGATAAATAAATAGTTAATAGAACTATAGGTGTAAACCTCTAATAATAATATTATCTACTTTATTTATCAATATATTATGATCTAAGGTGTCAAAAGCCTTTTTTAGATCAATTGATAAAATCGCACAATTATTAGTATTTTCTAATATATCAAATACAGTTTCTGATAAATGATATAATGCATCTTCTGTTGAATAGTTTTGTCTGAACCAAAATTGATTTTCATTCACAATTTTATATTTATTAATAAAAAAAATAAGTCTTATTTTAAATAATTGTTCATACATTTTTGAGAAT
Source organism: Osedax fenrisi (assembly GCA_964019155.1). Lineage (NCBI taxonomy): Eukaryota > Metazoa > Annelida > Polychaeta > Sabellida > Siboglinidae > Osedax > Osedax fenrisi. The sequence goes on from OZ025243.1 coordinate 44,846,182, forward strand.
TGAGGGAGAAGTTTAATTGGCCTGAAATTATCTAATATATGTTTAATAACCTTTTTATGTAAAGGTTTAACCTTAGACATTTTAAAACATTCAGGAAACACTTCTTCACTGAATGATTTATTAAACAAAGAACATAATATAGGACTTAATTCTGTAGTAAGTTGTTTTATTAAGCTTATAATTATATTATAAATTTCAGTACTATTTTTATTGTTTGTATGTATTATTTGTATGTATTATATTACATATTTCGGAATGTGCAACTAGTGTAAGATAAAAAAGTATTTGAGATATAAGATGTTTAAAAATGTTTATGTAAATTTTAATTCAAACCAGAGTTGGAATTAAAATTCCTAGAAAGATTTTTTTCAATATTACTAAAATATAGACTAACATTATCAGCTGATGATTTTAGTAAAGTTGTATTTAAATAATTTGAAAAAGTACTTCCTTTAATTATATTATTTAAAATTATAACATGTTTTTTTAGGATCATTAGAACAATTTTTCAGTAATTTTTTTATAAAATAATTGTTGGACATTTCTAAGTACTGAAGTTAAAAAATGCGTATATTTTTTTATATTTCGTATTCTTGAAATCAAATAATATATATATATATATAGTTTTGTTTACATATATTAAAATATATAATATAAAACCTATACTACTTAAATGAGATTATTTATAAATATATTTAATTAATAAAATAAAATAACTTAGATTATATGTATAATTACATGTATGTATAATTAGTTTATAATATAAAAGTAATAATATAACTAACTTGCGTGGAGATGAGAAATATAAAAGTGGCCTTTAAGTACATATCGAACCTGTATATTTAGCAGTAATTAATTATTATATAGTATAATTTAATATTGAGTTATTAATAAATATCGCTATTACTATAGATTCATTCAAGTATTATGTATAATCACTTCATACGTTAACAAGAGAACGATAATAATAGGTAGGTGAGAGAACGGAGTAGTGGCCGATACTTTATATGCCTCAGCATACTTCTAATATATCGATAAATACTGAATTTTAAGATCTTATTTTTTTTAAATCTTCTATGAATCATATAGGTTTAGAATACTTTGATTTCACTTTTATATATTACTGAATATTATTAACTATTTATTAAGCATTACAAAAGTCATACAAAAGCATTAAAATAAACAAGTCCAGGGTATAGGCCGATAGTATCAGAATTTGCAATAGGTGTCTCGTAATGTATTCGATTTATATTTTTTTAATTATATAATATTAAATAATTATATTTATGATGCATACGAACCTTATTTGATTCAATGATTTAATTATACACATACACTCACACACATAAATAAGTATAAATATATATATATAAATCATGTTTTTGTTAACATTTGACAAACACTTATTATGTAATATAATTATAGTAATTAATTAATTATTAAAAAAAAAAATTTACTTTATATTTTAGACATTTTGATTATCTAAAATGGTATATAGAACTTGTTATCCTATCAAGCACCATTTAAGCGTTAATTAAAACGACCACTACTACGTCCTCGGCCACTACCCCCTTAAGGGAATTCCCTCCCCTACTGGTTATGAATTAAGTTGATATAGATATTATTTTAGAAAAATAGTTATAACAGATATTATAAAATACGATATAATATTTGGCGCCTACGCGATAAGAACGTAGTTTTATTTTGTAGATTGTTAAATAAGTATTTAAAATAGCATAATTTAAATTGCATACAATTAACTATTTATTTAAATAGTATATACTATAATATATTACTGTGCTGCATTTAAGTTATATATACATTTAAATATGGAAAATGATATAAGTATTGTAAAACGGCAACACTAACGTTTGAACATTTATTAATCTAACAGATTATATATATATATAAATCAAACTTGGAAGATAATTATAGTTTTAAATTTGATTGTAAATAAATTATTTATAGACTGCAAATTTTCAGACAGTTAGATATTGTAAAAGGATTATACGTATAACTAATAATACTATATTTATACAAATATAACTGGCTAGATAGTTCTATCGGTTATATTTAACATATATTAAATAGTTTAACATAATAAATTAGTATATAATTAATTTATAAATGTAACATGAAATATACTTTTATTTAATTATAATATATTAAAATTACTATATTTTGATATTAGTTAATAGAGTGACACCATTATAAACCCATATTATGGACAGATTACTATGTTAATTTTTCTATACATTTTATTGAATATTTCCTGATAATGTATATGGTATACTTAATATTTATTATACGCCTGTCGAATTAATTAAAATATCCAAATATTTGGCCGACATGCAACCGATTGGTGAAACGAAATAAATACGACTATATCGATACTGGTATTTTCGAGGTTGGAGAATATATATAGCAGTAGAGAGATTAGTTTAAAATTGAAATCTCAACCGTAAAACTCGCTCTTTTGATCACTAATATAGTAAAGTACGACGTCTACTTTTATGAAAGTGAACGTCACCAGTCCGAACATCGAACGCTAACGGACTACCAGAAGAAGAGGGTCACTAGTGATGTCGACAGCGAATACCATAGCCGATTGCTACGTACGATAGTTACGTTAACATTATGTATAGAAAATCTCGCTCGGTGGTAACTATGAATCCTGGTTGTGTAACTTAAGAAGAAGAAGCGTTACATTCAGAATTTGAATCACAAAAAAAAATTAAATTAAATATTATATAGAAAATACATTTTATAATAATTTCATGTAAAGATTATACATACATTTTCTATATTTATGAGTATAAATGATTTTTTAATGATGTATATATACTAAATCTATATTTATTTTAATTGCATGACAATATTTTAATAAACTTTGATAGCTGTTTTCTCAGAATAATAATTTTGTGAATATCACTTTATTAAAAAGTCCGGAACTTATTTAATATTCAATAAAAATTGCTATAATTTTCAGTATATTTAGAAACATTCAAATGCATAATAATTACGTTTTAAAAAAAAATAAAATCTAATAGTTAACATTTTATTTCTGTATTACTTCATTTTTTTCATTTTTATTTTTGAATTACCCATATTAAAATCAAATGTTTATTATAAAAAAACGTAATTATGATAGAATGAAGTATTATTGTTACATCTACGCAAAAATTAAGTAAAAATATTTAAAAGATTTCAAGTTGGAGAGTTTTAAAAACTAGTCATTTTCGTATCTATTAGTAAGACCGCGAAGGTAGTGATTCTCCTTAACAAGTAGCCAGTTAAAGCCTATATGGATACGCGATAAGATTCATTGGCTACAATTATATTGTAAAATGGTGTAGAAGGTAGATGATGTCGACCTACATTGTAAAAAATCTATAGCATTATCGCTGAATAATCTATCTTAAAATGTCCCAAAATGGAAATAGGTTGCTACCTAATACCTTTGTGTAATATTATGATAATATGTTAGAGAATATTTTAAGGTATAAGTTTTGCGACTTTAAATTCGTATACGAATAGTTGGATAGATGACATTAACATAACAGGACCGGGGTCCGCAGTGTCTATGGGTAAGTATATGGTCAAACTTCTACAGATAACACTTGTCCGATATCATGGCAAACAGTTTTAATAAAATATAATTTCAAGGGAAGATAAAAATTAAAATATAACAACTTAATAATTATTAGGAGGATATTTTATTAGAATAAACAATATATCTTAATTCAATTATATATATACATATATAAATTAAATAATATATATATATATATATATATATATAAATTAAACGGTCACGCTTATTTAGCAAAGTAGCAGTAAAACTTGAATATTAACCTCGCGAGTGAAATAGGTTACAAATAAATGACCGCTAAACGCGTTTGTATATTTATAGTCGCTTATTAGTTTGCGTGTGAAGGACGTAACGACTCGCGAAGGACATGACCACGTGACCGGAAGTATGTGCTCGCGCGCGCGCGTACGATGATGATCACTGCGCTGCATATATTATAGAGGGCCGACAACAAACAACACAATACAATCGATCAATTGTTTGATCTATACTCGACGTCGACATGTATTCGGCCGTCTATGATAAATCACAGCCGGAATCGCCTAGCTATCTAATGGAATATCGCTTTTAATTACGTTTTTTTTTATTAATCTAGCGCTATGCAAATTTACGCGTGATCTATTTTTATTCGTACGAATTTGTGAATTCCGAATTGTAAATAAATTAAATTCGATAATAACGAATATTAAAATAATATAATTTATTACAACATTTGATATAATACAGTATACACGTACACAAATGATATAATATATTGTATTAGTACTGAACTTATTATTTTGAATATAAATAGTATACATATATTATATTTAATTAATAAATATTTATAATTATATTCAAATAATATATATATATATATATATATATATACATATACTTACCTTTACCTTACCAGGTGGAGCTTGCTCGGAACTCTATGACACGTATTATCCATCCTTCCTTATCACTCATCATGTGTGGTAGTTCGCTGAGGGTGCATCTAGTATCAATGAAAGTAACATGATCAATGAAAGTTGTTGCTGTCGTCCTCGGGATCGTTGACAATGGAGCGGTTTCAAGAGAAGTAAATTGCTTACTAGTTCACTTTTACTTCTCCAGCAGTGTCTGATGAATCTTAATCTTTGTTCTTGTATAGTGGCTGTCATTTTGGGGATTCTATAGCATAGCTCTTTATTTGTCATATTCAATTATTTGTTCAACGCAGCTAAGAGCATGCGAGTATATGCTCCATATACTTTTCTCTCTAGAGTTGATGTCAGTGTCCAATGGAATACCGTAATAAAGCCATATAGAAGTATGGATTCTATCGGTGATCTGAAAAAGATTCTTTTTAGATTATCTGACATTTTTAATTTCCAGATAGTGTCCATGCTGTTTAGTGATTACCAGGTTTGGGCTCTTCTGTTTTTATATCTTTTTTTGTTGATCCAATATAGCTGATAAATGATGTAAATGATGTTTATATCGTTATTCAAATTATAGCTCATATATTCAGTTTTATCAATATTCACTTTAAGACCTATATTATTTGCTATTTCCTCAATTTTGTGTAGCAATGTTTTCGCATCTTTCAAAGTATCAGTTGTAATAGCTATATCATCGGAATAGTCAATGCCTGTTATGTATGTAGCAGGAATATATATGTATATATATAGTAAAATTATATAAGTTATCATATAATACCATCGATAATTACCTAATAGAGTGGGCTACATATAAAGAGAGAGAAATATAAATAAATAGAGAATAATATAGAGAGAGAGAGAGTGAGAAGGAGTGTGAGTGAGATAGATACATAGAAATAGAGGGGAGGGATAAGAAATAGATAGATAGAAAGATAAAGAGAGAGTGAGAGGGAGAGAGATTGAGTATCCATACTTGAACGTTGAAACAATAGTCAATATTGAGAATATACGAAAAATGGATTACAATAACATATTGACTCAATTATAATTATTCCTCCTTTAAGTATAATTAATACATACATGTAATTCACGAATACATGGTTATGCATTATTATTCATAATTAATGTGTACAATAATTATAATTCGTTATATTATATATAATGTTCTATACTATTAGTAGAAATTGGGTAACTAATGAAATAAAGTAATAAATGATACTTTTATATATACCAATAGTACACAAAAACATATATATATATATAGTTTAATAATAATTATATGTTTAAATAATATAATATATTATTAATATACTTATGTAAATATTTAGAGAGAACATCTCAAATGTTCATAATAGAAGCTTCATCATTGTAGTATTTGTAAATATACAAGATAAAAATAGTATTCAATTAATATGAAATATTCAAGTTAAATATGTCCATATATATTAAATCGGCAATATAGGGAGTATTCAATTTTAAAATTGTAACTATATCTACATTAAACATAACAATCATATATTCTCCTTAGTTTAAATATATATCTTAAAGTATAGTTAATGCACTTTATTATTATATAAGTATATATATATATATATATATATATATATATATATATATATATATAGTATCATAGTATATTATAGTGTATATACTATATATATATATATACTATCTATAGATTATAGAATTTTTTCTTAGAAATTGATTAATTTATTATATTATTAATCTAACTTCACTTATAAATAGCTGAATATTACCAAGTCCGCACTATTGTGTATAATCATTGAACTAATCTGAGATGGTACAAATATGTTATATTACGAATGAGCTGTACTACAGTATACTATAGCAGTCTATATATAGTATAATATATATATTACAACATATACAGACATTTGACTATCGATAGAACGGAATTGTTAATTATAATATATCATTACTATATTAAGTTTTATATTAAGTATTTTATTTTTCAAAATTTATCGTAACATTAAATTAAGTTCCCATGTTTAACTTAAAGATAAACCATGCATTACTATAATAGCATTATTGGATCCTGCTACTATCTTGCATGCGAAATAGATGTCTAGAATTTAAATATAACGATAGCATATTAATCAAGTACAATTGGCTTATCTATGGAATATTTTATAAAATAAAAATGTATTTATTAAAGTGGTTATTATGTCATCGTTTATATTTATTATTAGTGGTTATCTGGATATATCATTTACCAATACATAATTATATAGATGGGTATATATGGTTGTCCATGTAAATAATATGTGCAATTATAAATACAAATTCAATATTATAAATATAAGATTATTTTTATTATTATTATTATTTTAAGTAAATAATAAAATAATTCAATATCTACTTAAAAATTAGAAAATATATTATTACATAAAATAATAAAATTAAGAATTATATTACAATCATTTAAACTATCTATATTAGTGATGTACAATTTCAAATACTTGGTTGTTCTCCAGAACTTCAAAGCTTAACAATTTTTTTCTCGAGAACTTCACATTTTTTATTAATATATTTAAATAATGTAACGAAGAAAAAAATGAGATATTAATTAATTAATTACTATTAATAATATATAAATTAATAAAGTATTAGTATTAAATAATAATAATAATAATTAATTTATAAATAATTATTAATTAATAAATTATAATTATATATTATATACAATTATAATTGAATAATTAATAATTATTAAATATATAATTAATAATATATAATTAATTATTATTTATTAATATTATAATTGATAAATAATTATTAATTAATAAATTATAATTGAATAATTAATAATAATTAAAATAATATATAATTAATTATTATTAATTAATAATAATAATTGATATATATATATATATATATATATAATATAGTGTTAAATATGTCTCTAAAATGTATTTGTAGACAAATATAGTTTTAAACAGTTTATGAATTAACATTTTTATATATTAGTGCAAAGTATAAATCATTTCAATTCATCTAATGATATGCATTCAAGAATATTCAGAATATAATTAATCATTTTTAAATATTGTTATTAATGAGTAAATCAAGGACACAGTGTCCTTGATAAAATGTTTCTATTTTAAATATGTTATCATATAGGTGGCATAACTGATAATCAAATTAATATAGTATACATTTTTATGGACATAAAATAGTTGAAAGAAACTTACTACGTAATTATGTTAATCGATCGTTATCCGAAAAATTACCCTAAATGATACCCGAACCGAAACTAAATTAAAAATAAAGATTTGAGACCATAACATCTTTCCAAATACCCGAAAATTAAAGATTTGAACCGAACCAGAAAAAAAAAGATTTGAGATTTGATATTTGAGATTTGAAATTTTTCAGCACTAAATATACTATATACTATATTTTATATCCATATTATGGATATTAATTCTTTATATAATTTAAATATATATATATATATATATATATAATTAGATTATGATACACATTTATTATTTAGATTATATTTAAAAAAATATATATAGGAGCATATATTAACAAATTTTAAATTGAAATTAATTAAAAATAAATATACATAATAATTTAATTTAATTTAATTTAATTTATTTTAATGACTCTTTGTGCCATAGCAATCAAGCGTCTAAAGTAAAAAAAAAAAAAAAACAATATAACGGAACATAAACGAAAATAATATAACTAATAATAATAATGAACAATAGGAATAGGAAAGTAATGTTAATATAATATTAATATTAATAGTGAATATAATTGTAAATAGATAATGATAAAAATAGTGATCAGGGAAATGCAATAGTAAATAGATATGCTTTTAAATTTTAATAGAGATTTAAACGAGTTGGTGGATTGAGTGGAGCGTAGTTTATTCCATAGATAAGGAGCCGATATGTGCCATGAACGAATATTAGTGGTATGGAGATTAAGTTTAGAGGGTATATGTAGAAGGTAAGAAGTAGTAGAACAGAGAGAGATAGTACGAGTGGGAATATAGATTAAGGAATATAGATATTTAGGTCGGTTGTGGTGAATAGAGTTATGAGTTAGTAGACTTTAAATATTATTCTAAATTTTATTGGTGGCAAATGCAATCTCTTTAAATATGGAGAATTATGTATTTGAGAAGAGCGATCAATTTTTAAAATTGATCGTACTAACGCATTCTGTAGTATTTGTAATTTTTTTATTTGATAGCCAGATAATATAAAAGATGAGGTGAGAGTTGGAGAAACACTTAGGGAGATGGAGTTATGAATTATACGGAAAGAGTGGAGATGCAAGTTTATAGAGCGAAGAAGATTTGAGATGTGGCGATGAAAAGATAGAGAACTGTAGAAATAAATACCAAGATATATCTGACAAATATATTTGACATTATCAGAATATAAGATATTATGATTGTTAACCATTATAAAAGGTGGGACTGTTAATGGGCGTTTGGGAGAAGGGAGGAAAAGAAAAATGGTTTCATTTTAATGGGATTCAGTGATAAAGAGTTATTTGAAAGCCAATTATGTATAGATTTAATACAGTTAGACATATCTATATTTGGAGCAAAATTGATATCAGAAGTGCATTTTAAGTTAAGTTGTATACCATCTGCGTATGAGTGAACTGATATAAGGGGTCATTTAGAAATTATATTAAAAATAAGAAGTATATAAATATTAAAAAGAATCGGTCCTAAAACAGATCCTTGAGGGACTCCGTAAAGAATATTTATAGGAGATGATATGTGCCCATTTATAAGAATAGAAGAAGTATGGTCAGAAATGTATGACGTAAACTATTTAAGTGCATTACCGGCGATACCAATATTAGCCAATCGTGATATGAGAAGATTATGGTCAATTGTATCAAATGCTGAGCTTAGATCAAGTAGAACACGAATTTTTCCATATGTATTATTAAAGTAACATAATACATTTGTTGTTTCCCTTGTTATTGTTATTTCAGTAGATTTGCTCGGTACGTAAACACGTTGGAAAGTGCAAAGTATATTATTAATAGTCAGGAAAGAAGAGAGTTGTTTTGAAACGACTCTTTCTAAGGTTTTAGAAAATATTGAGAGATTGTAAATTGGTCTATAGTTATTAAAGTATGAGGGGTCAATAGAAGGTTTTTTAATGATAGCAGTGATAAGAAAATGTTTGAAAATGAGGGTGACAGTACCAGAAGTAAGTTCATGGATGATATGAGCTATATTTGATATTATATGAGGAGCTATATCATTTAGTAATTTTAAAGGAATTGGATCAAGAGAAGAAGAGCTGCGAGAATTTTTAAGTAGACAAATTAGTTGATCATTAGAAGGTAGAAAAAAGGAAGTGAGTGTATTAGTTGTAGAGTACAAGAATGATATAGATATAGGTTTGGGTAATGATGAAATAATATTGGTGATTTTGTCATTGAAAAATTAATCAAATAAATTAGGTGATTCATCATCAGTAAAGTCAGGGTATGGTGATTTTTGTCTTCTACCAAGTATGATATTTTCTAACTTAAAAGTTACTTACTATTATGTTGCATATAAATAAACTTGTCATGCGTAAACATAGCTTTTGCGTTAATAATATCGACATGATGTTTATTTTTCAAATTTTTATATGTAGTTAGTGAGATTTTTCTTTTTTCCATTTAGATTCAAGCATGCGTATATATCGTTTTTGACGAGAAAGATCAATAGTATACCATGATGTATTAGGAAAAATACTAGTTTTATTAATTAAAGGAGCATGTATGTCAAGTGTGTAGAGTAATTAATTATGAAAAGATTTAGTTTCAGGTGTAGGCAACATATTTAAGTCAGTTAGGACTGACATATTGATATATAATTTAGATGGTGAGTAGAGAGAGAAATTGTAGGACGTTTAGGCTTATTAATTGATATTTGAAATAGTAGCGTGAAATGATTATAGAAAATAGGTCCAGCTCTTATCGAATGAACTAAACATGAGTTAGTAGGGTACATAATGAGATCAAGTGTATTTCCTAATTTATGGGTGGGAAAGTTGACAAGATGCGAATAATTTTAAGAGTTGAGTATATTAGTAAGTCTTGTAGAATATTGAGAGAGTAAGTTAGTAGAGATATTAAAGTCTCCCAAAATAATGTTTTAATTATAGGGATGAGTGATGCAATTATTAAATTCATCTAGAAATGGGGGGATGGGATGAACGATAAAAGACAGACATATTAAAGATGCGTGAGCGGGGTGAGCTTACCGAGCAAGAAAAAGCTTCACAATAAGCGTGTCTGTGATCAATTAATTGTGAAATATGTAGAAATGACTTGTATAAAATGCCTAGTCCACCTTCCCGCATACCCAATGATCGCGGTAAAAGAGATAAAGAGTATGGATCTATATTTAGGGAAGACTGTAATGGGCAATCTTTAAGGGATAGCAAAGTCTCTGTGATTATTAATATATCAATGTAAAAGTCAATAAGAAATTCTATAATCATAGGAATCTTGTTACGTATAGAGCGTGAGTTGCCAAGTGCAGAACGGATGTGAGGAGTAAGTGAGGATTGTATGAAGTAAGTCTGTATGGTTAGTAGAATTTGTTTATAGATAGTTGTTTTTTTGTTTTTCTTCTTTGTAGGAATCCAGTGATTTGCTCCACGTTGAATGTTCTTCATCATTTGGTATATACGGATCACATTTCCAATCAATATACATACTGGATGAATTTTCATGGTGTATAACTGGACGAAGTTTGTACGTGTTTGTTGAATTATTAAAGACACATTTCAACTCGGTTAGTGAGGACTTGTGTGCATGAAAATAAATTCTAACAATTTTTATTGTGGCGGGCTCTAAAGAAGGGCTGACATACATATTTTTAAATAAAGAGTTATTATGAGTGGAACGAGAATTAAGAAGACTATCAGATATATATATATATATATATATAGTGAGAATAGGCTAAGATAATGCGACCTGAAAGGGTAACTTGTAATGCAATTTGAGTCTAGACTTAGAGCTAGAAATATATATTTTATGTATGAGATATTTCGATGGGTGGTTGAAATGTGTTCGATAACTATAGATGGATTTATATTTGATATGTTGGATGACTGAGATGATTATGGAGTAGGATGTAATGTGGAAAATGTCACATATTTGATTATACCTGCAAAAGATTTAGATACATTAGAGTTGATGTTATCAGGTAAGTTAGTAATATCATTAGATATAGATTTAAGAAGTAAGGAATTACCGGGTTGCTTATCCCTGATCAAATTTGTACATTGGTTTGAAAGCGTAGTTAATTGATCTTTCAAAGAGTCTGTTTGACATTTAATGAATGAGTATATATTCTCAATTGACTTAGATTCGATACTAGTGCGTTTAGTAATAATACAATTATCACATGTAAATGATATGATCGGGAGTGAGAGACTAGCTTTAAAATAGTTAGGAATATTATATGCTATGCACTTAGTCGATAACATATTAAATACATATTTGTCGTGGATATAATTATTACATAAGATGCATAATATTATATATTATCATAATATAATATGATCCATACATTATTAATATGATTAATATAATTAGTATAACTCTATATATATAATATTTAATAATATAAATATACTCTATTGTTTTAGTATTTAATATTCAGAATTAATTGTCCTCATATTATTAATAATTTATAAAATAAGATAACACATTTGACTAAGAAATAAGATTATTAAAGCTAATCGATATTACATATTATAGTGGTTAAATACACTTAATAACATCCTTACTTTATTTTAGTCGAGTTCTCACTCAACAATATCTTGAAATTACTTTCCATCCTCTTATGTCCACCATCATTGTTATTAATTCGTCTTCTTCTTCACAATAATAGTCGTTCATTAAAGTGTATATGAATGTTTTGGGTTGTCCCCCTCCTAATAAATTGGTTATCTATTATTTATAATATACTAATTATAAAATAACATATTATTAACACGTGCAGCTGAGTTTAGAATATACTCTTCATATTAGAATAAAACAGTATGATTATATAATATATAATACTATATGATATATAATGTATACCACTAATATATGTATACTATAATATACACACATATACATATATCGTATATGAAGGAATATTGGATACTAATTTAAGCTTATAAATACATGATCACATATTTATTTTATTAATGATAATATTTATAAAATTATTTGAAATATTATTCATGATTCACAACTTATATTTTTTTATCTGTATCATTTTATTTATATCTCATTTATTATTGTAATTTTATATTTTATCTTAGTTTTCTATTTATAATTTTTTTAAATTTGTGCATGTTCTAACCTTTTATTTAATGATTTAATTGTTTGTTTATATTAATATGACTTTATTATTATCTTTATAATTATTAACATTTCATTGTTTTATTTGTATGGAAATGATGATATGAAATTGCACTATCATGAGGTATCGAATAAATAAAGTTGATAATTTTCACTTATTCTTTTAAGAATTTGTATATAAACTGAATTCATTCATTCATATATAATTTAATAATTGTATTAACTATATTGTTATTTTTATTTGGTACTTAAATCCCTTTTTTTTTAAGTACAATTTTAAATTATAATAATAGTTAGGTAGGTAGCCTAGGTATATTATGTTTATACATTAACGTAATACGAATACATAATTATTCAACTTTCTCATTCATATAATGAATACATAATTAATGATAATGATAATTAATTACAGAGAATTTTAATTTGTATATTGATTAACATCACGTGATTATATGTACACGCCCATCAATCAAACTCGGTTTCGACTCCACCCACATTGTCTAGTTTACAACAATATGTAAATTTATTCAACTCTAGAATTATATAAAAGGCCTCCACTCTCAATGATATTTCAAACTCGGATTGACGATGACAGCAATGAATTCAGCTATATTTTTGTCCATCTTCATTGCTGTTAGTAAATATCAATATTATTTAATATAAATAATGTTATTATAATATAATATTATTATAATTATTATATAATTAATAGAATTTATTATAATTAATGTAATTAATGACATTTTAATAATTATATACAACTAAACATATGTCGTTTAATTCAAAATCAGAGATATAAATTTATAAATATACGAATCATATACTTTAAATATTATATTATGTATATTTTTCTGATATAATAAAATAACATTTTGAAATCATAATTATTTTGTAATTATAATCATTGGAAACTATTCTTTAAACATTTATTTTAATTGAACGTAGGCATACAATAATACAATATATTTAAAATATGAATACTTACAGTATAACAACTTCTATCGTATTCAAAATTAAATTAACAAAGTTAAACAAATGATAAACATTTAATATATTAAATTAATGAAATACAAGTCATATTAGGAGTAATAAAATAACAACAGCATTATATATAAATACAATTATAATGCATACGCTTAAGTATTATATGCATAGTAATATACATTTTGTATACATATAATATACATATTGTAAACGCATAGATATGGCATATAATGTAATTCAGTATATCTATATACCACGTAATTCAGTATATCTATATACCTACATTGTACGTCGTATATATTATAATTATATTTAGTAAAATCAACTTATTTGTTATTTATTTATTATTAATTTACTGAAATGATGTTAATACAAAAAATCAGTGAATCATCGATACCGTGATAATTAAATAACCTATTCATGCATAAATGTCTGAAAATTATTCCACATTTATTTGGATTAAACTGGAATATAATGATCCAAGTTTTAACTAGTTAAATATGGATGAGTTATATCTCAGTTTATCTCAGTTTAAAATTAATTTATATTTAAATTTGATATATAGAACCAACTCAAACTTAGTTTAATTGGATGAGCTCAATCCATGTTGATCTTAGTTTAAACAATCATTTGGATTAAACTGGGAAATAATGATCCAAGTTGCAGAATATGTAACATAATTTATATTAATAATATTATAATATAACTTATTAAATACTTATTAATTTGTACAGTTGGCATATGGGGCAAGTCTCGGTTAGTTAAATATACTATTAATAAATATATAATAAATTAAGTATACTATGTAGATAATATTTTAAATTATAATATAATTAATTTCAGAATACTAAATATAAATATTTTTGATCTATTTTACTAATCAACTAAATCGCATAAATACATCTACGGATGTATTTATTAATTAATGCTAATAATTCATTACAAATAATTAATTAAAATTAAAAATTGAAATTAGAAAGTATTATTCAACTAATATTATTTGTTAATTAAAATATTGTTTATACTTATAAGCGAATTATCGTATAGAATAAATACATATTATATTATAGCCTCATCCGGACCATTAATTAATTTTATAAAATGGGTCTTAAAATATTATTTAGAAGTGATTTTATATAATTGTGTATACATAAATAATCGGCTCTCGTTAAAACCATGGATGCCTTAACATGGGAGCGGCTTCGAAGGGACATTAGAGCCATATATGGTTATAAGTGAAAACTTCATCTAAGTTCCTGGATGGGATGAAAGGACTCCACCAAATAAAAATAACAAAATAACAATAAAAATATATATAGTACATTATTAATAGTTATAATAATAGGTATGTTAACTGCTAATCACGCGCGTATAAAGTTAATAAAAGCTATGACGTAACACACAGCTCCTGCCGCCGAGACTTACGTGCCTGATTACGAAGACACGTTCAAAAAAGACGGAGAAATGTGTGATCACAGCAGCGAATGCGAATACAAGTTGGAATGTATCAAGAAACACATGTACGACGTGGCCAGATGCGATTGTAATCTTAACAACTTCTATCTAGTTAATGGATCATGTTTTGAAGGTTTCCCACTATTTATACTATGTAATATAGTATGTAGTAATAGTATGTAGTAATAATAATAACAATATAAATAAGCATCAATATTATTCAATATATTGTTATTAAATATAATGTATCATTACATAATACTTATTATATATAAATGATAATATAATATTTTATTTTTGTATTAATTTATATTTATATTGTATTATTTTTCTTTATATTTTTTATATATTTTGTAATATTCATGATTGAATTAATTAGGAACAATCAATAACTTCTGCGATGGATACGGACAATGTAAACACAGAGGATTAAGTTGTACCAAATACCCGAACCATCCATTAACTCAAGCTCGTTGTCTTTGTGATAAGGGATTTTTCTATGATGCTGTCACTCAAACTTGCCAAAGATGTTAGTAATAATTGAAAATAATAATTTTAAAATATGCTAATTTTATATATTGTCTATATTATATATTTTCTCTATTATAAATAATTAACTATATAACACTTATAATATTACTAAAAGCATCATACGGACAACCATGTGGAGTAGGAGCTAGTTGTGATGGCTTTCATTCGATTTGCTTAAAAGACGTTTGCGATTGCGAACATGGAAAAGATGTACACGGATGTGTCGCACGTTAGTGGCGTAATATCTAGGTCAAAGTACATATGTCATAATTATAGTGGTTCTGTAGTTTACGTTACTATATATATATATTTACAAATAATATTAATAACCTATATAAATTACAGCTAATATCGCCCAAGTTACAACCTGTTTCACTTTCAATGATTGCGATACTGTGATCGATGGTAAGTTACACCACGGATATGCTTGCGATGAAAACGTCTGCAAATGTAGGAGCAGGTGGATCGAATTGGAAACCGATTACGAGAAAAACTGCACCGAAGGTTTTTACTATATATGAATTAATAAATTAATTAATTTAAAATAAAATATATGAACAATACATTATATTTATTAATTCAAATATATATTAATACATATTAATTGATATATATATATATATATATATATATATATATATATATATATATATATATATATATCTTTGTATTATTTTAAATTAATTAATTTCGTTGTCTATTACCTAATATTCTCAACTAACTTTGATTAGCTGCAACCCAATTGGACGGATCATGCGCAGTGAAGGAACACTGTACCGAAGTAATCAGAGGACCCGTGGAATGCGACGAAGACACAAAAACTTGCACTTGCGAACAAGGCAACCGAGGATCCGAAGATATGAAAGAGTGCCTGAAGAGTTAGCGCACAGATAGTAGAATATCGTATTTACGTTACACCGATACTAGAATAAAACGTTTATTTAAAATGTTACTATCGCAGATGAGGAGTACGAGCAGATAACTTTGTGGCAACACTTCTGGAAGCAGGTGTCTGTTTACGCTACCACTCTGTACTACAAGATGTCCAAAGATCATACGTTCTTCGATAAAAATGTTAATATTCAGACAAGTTATTAAATATAAATAATAATATAACATACTTTTGATAATATATATATATATTTTATAATTAATTAATCCAATTTAAATTACCATAAGTATAATATTCAATATTGATAATATTTGAAGATAATTAATGTTTACAAATTACGATAGATCGCTTTACAAGTCGAGCAGACGAACATCGCTCCCATTGTTTAATCGCGCAAATTGCATCAAGATAAGTTCAAGATAAACAAGATATACTCTATTTTTAATGTTTTATAAAGAATTAATTATGAAAATAAATCCAATGCATTGAAATTATTCTAATCATTTAACATATTTACCAAAAATAGATCACATTATAAGGAAATAAAACTAAAAAAGTAAATATGAGCAATTAGATATATTTATATATGCCTACAATTTGTATCCAATATAAATTAGTTTATGAAGATATAATTTAAAATATTAAACAATATAACTTATATAATAACTGTATTTTACAAGTAATGACATAATAAGTAGTATAAAGTTCAAAGTTTATCTTTTAGAGATTTTAAAACATTTTAATACATAAGATAAAATAGGACATAACAAGAATGACGTGTATACCATAGATGGCCCCATACATCAGATATAATATCAAAACAATAGGTATATAAGTCATATACATACTCTAGATCGCAATTACGCACTTCACTAAATTAAGATTATAAATTAGTTATAAATTAGGTATATATAAGTTAATAGTTACATACAAATATAGTTAGAATCAAAGTATCGGATATATATAAAGGATATATATACCTATATTTTAATACCCCATATATAAATAAGAAAATATATAAAAGAAAATAAATTATCGATTTAATTCGTATAATTATACTCAATTTATAATTATAATACTAACATTATTATACAAAGAATTATAATATATATATAATTATAACAATATTTAGGTATATATAAGTTAATAGTTACATAAATATATAGTTAGAATAAAAGTATCGGATATATATAAAGGATATATATATATATATCTATATTTTAAATACCCCATATATAAATAGGAAAATATATAAAAGAAAATAAATTAGCGATTTAATTCGTATAATTATACTCAATTTATAATTATAATACTAACATTATTATACAAAGAATTATAATATATATATAATTATAACAATATTGCATTTTTAAACTGATAATAATATATGCTTTAAAATAAAATATTAGAATAATAAAGTTACTTAATTAGTTATATAGTCCTGTAACAATGTCGTCGTAGGGGAGAACATGATATTGACAAAACAACTTCCTTCATTCTTAAAGATCAGCAGTCTAATTTAGGAGTTTGCAACACGGGAGATTATAACAGAATAATATATCATTCATCACGTGTATCTTAGTACATTATCTCTCTCTACTGCCTTCAACTTAATATTTCAATATCATCTTATCTAGCGATTCATTTCTAGAGATATACCCAACAAAAAGTAATGATACTACATACCACAAAGTCTAAAAGAGGTTTATAGTTTCTTATTTTCCATTTTATTTCGGTAGATATATATATATTCATTATTATTTTTGTCTGTATGCTATATAAAATACTCTTCAATGGGCTTTCGATTAGAATGTGCGTTTCTTCTTTTTAGACTCTTCCAAAAATGCCCAGGTTAACAAGCCATATAGTAATATGGATAGTACTAAAGAATTGTAGATCTTGTACTTGAGATTGAATTCAATTTCTCTTGCTTTCAAAATATTCTACAATATCACCATGCATGGCTGCCATGGCTGCAGTTGATATGTATAGTCTAATTAGAATACATTGTCCTGATGATTCGGTTTTCAGTTAGTATCGCGCCACGATATTTGAAGATTTAAGATTCTCCAGCTTCTCACAATATAAAGTGATTTATGGTCTAATTACATCACCGTTTATAAGTATTTTTATCTAATGACTCTCGTCCATACCATGATGAAACGCTTAGTTCTAAAGCGACTGTTAACGCTTGTAAGCTCTAAGATCAATATCATCAGCGAATATTATGTTGTAAATTTATCTTCATCCTATTGATATTGTGGACTGGTGATTGTCAAGTTTATTTTATATTATTATTTATAAAAATATATCGAATTGTATTGGATTGTTAATAGGCTATCCTATATACAGATATATAAAACCTACTATCAATGGAAAGGGTAATCCAAATTGGTTAGTACAAATAGTTGAGCTTATCGTAAAATCATATAGTGATTATATGCTGTTGATCAGTTCGATGTGTATACATATTGTTTGGTATGCCATACACCATTGTACCATAGACCATAATGCCATGCACCATCATGCCATAGACCATCATGCAATACACCATCGTGCAATATACCATAATGCCAATCACCTTCGTACCATACGCTATCAACAGTTTTTTTAAAATCGATGAAATATTCATAGATGTGCTTTTGTTGATCAATTATTTTTCCATTATTAGTCTATAGTTTAGAATGTGTTCGATTGTTATTCGATTTATCTAAATCATGCCTTTTAATTAGCCAACATCGCTTAGGCCTTGCGGATTATACAATGGTAAATAATGTTTAGTAGAATTTTGTTCGATTTACTTATGATACTAATAGTACGACAGTTCGAACAATATATATATATATATATATATATATATGTTTTACGGTCGCCGTATAGACGTGGTACTGTTATCCACAGAAGAAAGAACAACTGTGTTTCTGTTTTAATCAACTTTATTCAGTATCAACCTATATAGGATAGTATGTAATAATAATAATAATAACAATAATATAATAATAATAGTTTACCGTGTTAGGTTCGTCGATTATATATTCTAGTTAATAAATAAATGACACTATAGGTTTTGTGTCCAAAATCATACTGAAACAAATAACATAAACGCGAATCACTATTTAGTGAACGCGTTCCACTCCAGTGCATCGGATAGTGGCAGTGTATTTATAGAATACCGATTGCGCTAGCTACAATATACATTCGCAGTCGAGGCGCTATTGTACAATAATATAAATCTATCATGACTCACGCTATAACATATATATATATATATATATATTAAGAAAAAAACTTCAAATGTTGTTAATAAACCCTGGATATCTGAAAATTTAAAAAAATGTATTGCTAAAAAAAATAACTTTTATAAATGTTTACTTAAAAATAATACTACTTTTAATAAACAAAGATATATATATATATATATATATATATATATATATATATATATATATATATATATATATATATATTATACAAATATATTAATATCTTTAAACAGACTTTCAAAAAAATTATATTTAGAAAAAAAAATTGACAATGAAAAGAATATTAAAAAAAATTGAGGTCTATAAATGAAATTTTGAATCCAAATTCAAAAAATAAAATTAATTGTCCCTTCAATAACATTACCAAATAAGATGATTTAAAAACCGCAACTTTATTTAATAATCATTTTTGTACTCTAGGAAAATCATTATCTGATAAAATTCCTAAAACTAATAAATATATATTTTCATCAGAACTAATAAATTCAAATACTTTTTATCTTTACCCTATTTCAATTTCTGAAATTGTTAATGTTGTTAACTAATAAATATATATTTTCATCAGAACTAATAAATTCAAATACTTTTTATCTTTACTCTATTTAAATTTCTGAAATTGTTAATGTTGTAACAAATTGCGCTATGAAAACTTCTAAAGACTTATTTGAAATTGATATATATTTTAATAAAAAATATTATAGATGAAATAAAATATATATTGCAACACCTTTTTAATATTTCGATTTCGCAAGGTACTTTCCCAAATATACTTAAAAAAGTCAAGTTATTGTTTTATTTAAAAAAAGGCGACACAACTTTACTAAGTAACTATAGACGAATATCTCTATTATCACAATTTTCCAATATATTTGAAAAAATAATTAAAAATCGAATGAATGAATACATTTTCTAAGATTAATGAATCTCACTTTGGATTTAGGAAAAATAGTAGTACAAATGATGCTTTAAATTATCTCATGGAAAATTTTACTAATAATTTGGAAAGAAAATTGTTATCAGCTATTTTATCAATCGATCTATGTAAAACCTTTGATATAATATATCATAAATTACTGATAACAAAAATGGAAAATTATGTTTTTAGAGGTGTTGAAAAATATTTGTTTACAAGTTATCTTGAAAATATAATGCAATGTGTTATTTATAATGATACTAAGTTTGATTTTAGAAATATTAATATTGGTGTTCCTCAAGGATCTGTTTTGGGTCCTTTTCTTTTTAATATATTTTTAAATGATTTACATATTGTTTTTAATTCTTCTATTCCTATTTTATTCGCTGACGATACTAATTTAATTTTAAAGATAAATATGCTAATACTCTTAAATTAACCATGCATAATGAACTTAATAAATTAAATATATAGTTATCAGAAAACAAACTAACTATTAATATAGATAAATCATCCTATATTTTAATACATGATAAGTTTAATGATATCAAATATATAAATACTTTTGTTTTACATATAAATAGTAATATAATTAATAGAGTACAGTATTATACATTTTTAGGAATCACTATAGATGAGAAATTAAATTGGAAAACATATATATAATATAGCGATTAAGGGGACGCGATACCATTGATTTTTTCGAAAAAAAAATTAATTTAAATTTTTTTTTAATGTAAAATTATAATATTTCAAATATTATCTTTAAAATGGTGTTTAAATTACGTTCATTACATTATTCATTTTGTTTATATTATATTATTTGTACCTGTATAATCATATTTTTTATATTCATATATTATATTTGAAACTTGATTTACTCAGAATAATATGTGTGACCAATCATGCTGACATGACTAGTATTAACTTTTGTACAATTGAGTATTTTTTCTTCATTGTTTCAATATAACTAGATAAAACCTGTAAGATTAAATTTATTTGTCAAAATTAAAAATATTTATTTAAACAATTTTAATTAGCAATTTAGTTGGATAATTAACATTTTTTATCAGTATTTCAATTTTTTTTTAGAAACGTATAAAATAAAGATGTGTAAACATCTATAAATTTCAACATATAATATAAAAATATGGAATATTATTAATAGATTAAAAAAAAAATAAATAAAAAAGTGAATATTTTGTGAGTTAGATTTCTAAAAATAGCATTTTTTCGTATCTTTTACATGTAAACTAAACGATGGTATCGCGTCCCCTCAAGCTTTCTAAAGTTGTATCAATTATACATTAATTAAAATATTCGCTTACTATAAAATCATTAAAACTAATTTATAAGACATTTTTTCTACCTCATCTAAATTATTGTAATACTGTATGGTCTACTACATATAGATATATATATATATATATATATATATATATATATATATATATATATATATATATATATATATATATATATATATATATATATATATATATATATATATATATAATCTAGATAGATTAATTATTATACAAAATAAAGCCATCAGAGCTATTTTCAATATTTCAAATAGATGTAACACAGATAAATATTATAAAATACTGAATATCTTGAAATTTAATGATATTGTAAAATTAAATACTCTAAAATTTATGTTTAGGATTATTAATAATTGTTCACCAATGATTATTAAAAATATGTTCTCTATTAAACAATGTATATATAGTAAAAGGAACATTTTTAAATTTGTTATTCCTTCTTTCCATCTAATTATAAAAAAAAGTATGCATAACTTACAAATGTCCTTTTTTATGGAATCTTTTAGAAAATAAATTTAAATTATTCAATAATATAAATACGTTTACTAGAAGATTAAAATACAATTATATTTCGATGTATTAAATGCTGAATATAATTTATTTCTTCTTTATTTTTTATTATATCTTACATATATTTTTTATATATTTTCCAACTATATATATTTTTTAAATATTTTAAGTTACTTTATACTCAATTATATTTATTATATTTTATTTGCTTTAATTTATTTTAAACATGATGAAGTAATTACTCGGGAATGGACAATTTTTATTATTTATGTATTTTGTTACTTTCTTTATAATGTACACATTTGAAATACTTGAGCTTTTAATATTATATAAAAATATTCCATTTGGCATTTACTCTCTTTATAATATATTATATTTTACTTTTAATTATTTTTAATTATTTTTGTTAATATTTATTCATCAATATCTATTTATTTATATGGATTTCATATAACTTATATAGTGATACTAGTGATATATTTTGTTTCCTATACATATGTGTGTGTATTTATGTGTTTATGCATGTATGCATGAGTGTATATATGTATGTGCAATGCATATTGTGCATGTGTATGTGTATATGTATTTGTAAGTAAGATGCTTTAAGATTGTTTGAGACAGAGACAGAAAACGCAACAGAGTATATCCCGCCAATAACCGGACACGAAGTGGAACACTCCATCAAAAGGCTATCTAACAGAAAGGCTCCAGGGATTGATGGAATAACATCCGAACTAATCAAAGCCGGGGGTAAAATGATGATTAAAACACTGACAATATTGTTCAATACAATAATTAAGACGGAGAAATCTCCAGAAGACTGGTCGAAAATTATTATTACCCCAATTCATAAGAAAGGCGATAAATTAAACGCAGAAAACTACAGAGCTATTGCATTATTATCAATACCAGGGAAAGTATTCTGTAAAATACTGATGTGCAGATACTAAATATTATCGAAGAATCAATAAGTGACTCACAATTCGGCTTCAGGCCAGGTAGAGGAACAATAGACGCAATATTCATTGTAAGGCAGATAATAGAGAAGGCAAGAGAACACCAAGTTCCGCTACATATCCACTTTATTGACTTCAAGGCCGCATTTGATACAATTTGGAGAGAGGCACTTTGGAAAATGATGATCCAGATAGGCATCCCTCAGAAATATGTTACGATAATAAAAAACTTATACAATGATACAAACTGTGCAATAATTGCTGGTGGGCAACTAACAGACTGGTTCCCTGTTAATATGGGCGTGAGACAAGGTTGCATCATGTCGCCGAGCCTATTCAATATATTCATAGAACATGTAATGAAGGGTCTCACATGCTTAGATAGAAATCTACGACTGGATGATAAAATGTCAATTGACATCAGGTACGCTGATGACACAACTTTAGTATCGGCCGTTTTTCAAAAACTGCAAATAGCAACTTCAGAGCTAGAAAATGCTTGTCATAAATGGGGCCTAAAGATAAACCCTCTTAAATGTGCAGTTCTGACTACTGAAAAAAATGATATCAAAATCGGTAATAATATTGTCCCCAAAGTTAACCAGTTCAAGTTTTTGGGCAGTCTTGTCCCCAATTGTCCAGAAGATGTTTTACACAGAATTTCTATCGCATCTCAGGCTTTTGGTAGATTGAGAGAAACTATCTGGACTTCTAGTGACGTATCTAGAAAACTAAAGATCAGACTCTACAAAGCCCTCATTCTCCCAATTGCTATATACGGGTCAGAGACATGGAGAATGAGGAAACAAGAGGTCAATTCCCTGCTGGTTTTTGAAATGAAATGTTTAAGAGCCATCCTGCGAGTTACAAAGTATGATAGACTTACTAATACAAATATTAGAAAGTCACTAAACGTAACTGAATCTATAGAAGAAGTCATTATAAAAAGACAACTTCGTTGGTTCAGCCATGTAGCAAGAAGCCGAGATATGATCAACTCCAGATACAAGCTGGACTTCAAAAATCCAAGACCAAGAGGACGTCCATTAAAGAGATGGGCGGATGGCATCAGAGAAAACAGTGGCATTCCACTTATGACCTTGGAAAGAAGGGCAGCAGCCCGAGATGTCTACAAAAAGCAATTGTTCGTGTGTGCTGCAAGGGGACGCCAAGTCATACGCAACTAAGTCAAGTAAGTCATATGTATGCATGTGTATACATATATATATATATATATATATATATATATATATATATATGTATATGTATATATGTGTATACATATATATATATGTATACACATATATATATATATGTATATATGTGTATACATATATATATATATATATATATATATATATATATATGTATATGTATATGCATACATATGACTTACTTGACTTAGTTGCGTAGGACTTGGCGTCCCCTTGCAGCACACACGAACAATTGCTTTTTGTAGGCATCTCGGTCAGCTGCCCTTATATATATATATATATATATATATATATGAATGTTTATTGGTGTGTATGTGTACGTGTGTATATGTGTATATGTATGTATATGTATGCGCATGTAATTACATTTGTACGAAAAACATCACATTCGCATACATTTTATGTGTGAAACAGTTTATTCTAAAATCAAAGTATTTCCTGATAGAGGGAAATATGTCGATAAAGGACAGTTTTACGCAATTATGATCGGTGTAGAGGTGGAAATAAAACAACCACAATACTATTGTCCTGGAGAATTAGTAGCAATTTAAATTTTGTAAATCCGTCGAGCCGTTTTCTTAAACATAGAACGCATATATATAAATAAATAAATAAATAAATAAATATTTAAATTAACTTATTTTATATGTATAGACTAGCTGGCTACGTCCCGGTGTCATATAATACATCGTCCCCATCCCAAAAATCGTCCCCGATTGTCACGTGACAACAAAATCGATGATATTTCACTAAATACACATACGAATCGCTTCAAATTTAAACCACATATAACTAGTATGTATATACACACATGTGGAAAAAAAATCAACGTCTAATTATTCTTTAAAATAAATTAATACTCAAATATATAAAGTAGAATGGAGATGACTTTAAAAATACCAGATTAAACGATAATAAATTAACATTTTAAAATTCTGAATCGACAGAAGTTAATATTTTTCAATTTTAAGTATAATACTATAAGATCGTATTATAAAATTGTCTCTATATACCATTTTAATTAAAAAACATCATACGCATTTTCAGTTAATTATTGAAAGAGTTGTAATTTGATTTTAATGCGGTTGTTGAGCGCGCGACAACCGCATTAAGTTATAAATAGAGTATAGGCAAAGTCAATATTTAGAAAACATTCAAATATAAATAATTACACTTTTGTAAACAATATTATCTAATAATTAAAATTTTATTTCTGTTTTACTTCATTTTTAGTTTTTAATTACTCCTATTCTAAATCAAATATGTATATAATAAAAAATAAAAACGTAATTATGATATAATGATGTATTAGTATTACATCTGCGTAACAATGAAGTAAATATATTTTACATATTTAAAGTTGGAGAGTTTTGAAAACAACATTTTTTAAAGTTTATTCTATTTCTTATAAAAATCCCTAAAAATATGTTAAATTTCTCTCTCAATATATATATATATATATATATATATGTGCTTATATGTTATTTTATTGTATATTGATTACCTGATTTATGAAAATATTTATGTTTTAAAATAACACAATTCGGTATCATTAATATATATATATAGTTATAAACTAACGAAATAGTAATAATGCCGTGTTAGTCTGCATAAAAGGTATTTTTCTATTCATCCAAGATTTGCAGAATAGACTCTATAGTGAGTTAGTCCCAATAGCTCTTATCATACAGCCAGTGAAAGGGACATCTTTGACAATGCTCTTATTGCCAATTTATTCACCTAAATAAATTGTATTCTAAAGTGTTTTATTATAGTTGGTATTCACATTAGCCTATACATATATTACCATATGCCATGGCATAGCATGCATGCTAGTACATAATATCCATAAATGATACCATTAATTGAGTGCAAATTAATTTAATTCAGTATTATTATATAATATACTCATAATTAATATTATATATATATATATATATATATATATATGACATAGTTTACATAGTATATTATGTGTGTATATATGTGCATGTATAATTATATTTGGAATAAATTTGAAGGTTTATACAATGATGAAAACTTATTTTTATTGGTCAATATTATAGATCTATAATTTAGTTATTAAAATACATCATTATTGAATATTATATAATCATACATTATTTATATAAAAATTCATGAGATTCATCTGTAGCTAATAAGTAAAATTTATAATTAAATATTCTATTTAATTAATGAGTTTTTCTTTTTAGAAAATAATGTTATATTAAATAAGATACATATAAGATAATATATATATATAATGAAATATCCTACGAAATATACAGGTTTCATTTAATACATCATCACTCCTACTAGAGTGTTATGTTTTTCCATTAAGTTATAACCAAACAGATATACCGCCAGTAGGTCTCAGCTGAATCGTGTGCCGAGAGAACCGCGATAATTCACTGGTGATAATTCAGAGATGTAGATACCATATACTATTGTAACCATTCCTCCAGCCATATATGAGAGGGGATGTACAGTATAGAATATATCTATACTAAATGTATAGGTATAATAAATATTATATCTATCATATTATATTTATAATATATATTTAAAATATATAATATGTATTAAATACATCTGTTTTATTATTTGAATTGTCAGTATCTGAACAAATATCTATAGAATAATGTCTATAATTAACTATTATAAATGTTATGTTTTTTATATACTTTATTTAATAATTAATTTATTATAATTAGTAATTTTAAAAGTTTGAGGAGGTTATGATATATAATCTGAACAATTTATATTTTAATAATTGAATATCACTAGTACAACTTCTTAGTAATATATATTGGGAATAATATTATATGAAAACGATATAATATATTATATCAATATTTATTCGTAGCATCCCAGTATTCAAAACTCGTGTTTAACTTGGATTTATCTCGAGTTTAAAACTCGTGTTTAGCTCGGTAATTTGGTAACACTTTAAACACCAGCTAGATCCAAGTTTAACTCGAGATTACTCGAGTTAACTCGAGTTAAATCCAAGTTTAACACCAGCTAGATCCAAGTTTACTCGAGTTAAATCCAAGTTTAACTCGAGATTACTCGAGTTAACTCGAGTTAAGTCCAAGTTTTACTCTAGCTAAATCCCAGTTAAATCCAAGTTTACTCGAGTTAAATCCAAGTTAACTCGAGTTAAATCCAAGTTTACTCAAGTTAAATGCAGCTTACATCGATCTAAATCCAAGTTCAACTCGAGACAAATGAAGTTCAATCCAAGTTCAGCTCGAGATTAATCCAAATTAAATAAGTTAGCAATATTAAAATAACTATAATATAATTAATTATAGCTTACATCAAGAAGAATAGAGGATAATACAAATTCATGACCGGTTAAATCCAAGGAAGTTTTCAGAAATCAGTTTATTTATTTATAAGTTAGCATAACGTTCAAAGAATATATACATAAAATAAATATTCATGTTTATAAATTAAAATATATTTCAATATATATTATAATAATAATACTATACTAATATTTATTATTTTACTACTAAATATGAATATATTATATTTAATTTGAGTTAAATTAATATAATTGTTAATAAATACAAAATATAAAACATTAATTTATTTTTTAACCCTTTTATTATTTTTTAAAATTTTTTCTATAATATTAGTAGTTTCCGTCGTAGTAACTTCATTATGTATTTGGGATACAGCTTCTGTAAGTTGAATTAAATTAATAAATATGAGAATATGTAAAACAAATATAGGAATGTAAAATTAATATACAGAATATATATATATATATATATATATATATATATATATATATATATTGATATCTTATATTAGTTTTATAGACATTGTTGTACCATATAAAAAATAAATACACTTCGAAGGTTTCAAATAGTATTATTTTTATTAAATTATTCATTTTGAAGGTTTGAAATAGTAAATAAATACACTTCAAAGGTTTTAAATAATATTATGTGTATTAAATCATGTATTCAAAGTTTTCTAATAGTTATATTATTCATTTTGAAGGTTTGAAATAGTAAATAAATACACTTAGAAGGTTATAAATAATATTATTTGTATTAAATTTAGTATTCAAAGTTTTATAATAGTTATATTATTCATTTCTAATGTGTAAAATACACTTCGAAGGTTATAAATAGTATTATTTGTAATCATGTATTCAAAGTTTTCATATAGTTAAATTAAGTATTTGAAGGTTTTGAATAGTAAATAAATACACTTCGAAGGTTTGAAATAGTAAATATATACAATTCGAAGGTTATAAATAATATTATTTGTATTAAATTTAGTATTCAAAGTTTTCTAGTAGTTAAATTATTCATTTTGAAGGTTTGAAATAGTAAATAAATACACTTCGAAGGTTATAAATAATATTATTTGTATTAAATCGTGTATTCAAAGTTTTCATATAGTTAAATTATTCATTTCTAATGTGTAAAATATACTTCGAAGGTTATAAATTGTGTGTGTGTGTGTTTGTATATGTATATGTGTGTATATATGTATGTAAGTGTGTGTATGTGTATGTATGTGTGTGTGTATAGATTTCATAAACTATTGTATAACACTTTATAATATAAAAATATACATATTATATCACATATGTGGCAAGTAGAAATTTAAGAATCACGCATTGACTCATTGCAGTGGGAAAGCTTAGTTTATTTATAATCTCTTGGTGACCTATATATATATTTTCTATAAAATTCAACATACGTCGTACGTATATAATTGGTAATATTTAATAAATAGTTTCCTGAACCTATATATATATAATTATTTATGTACGTATATAATCTATATAAGAAAGCTAGATACTGACGTGTATATCTGCTAACTAAGCGCCTAAAGTGTCGGGTCATGATACTTCCGTGTATATCTGCGAACTAAGTGCCTAAAGTGTCGGATCGTGATACTTCCGTGTATATCTGCGAACTAAGTGCCTAAAGTGTCGGATCGTGATACTTCCGTGTATATCTGCTAACTAAGCGCCTAAAGTGTCGGGTCGTGATACTGCCATGTATATCTGCTAACTAAGCGCCTAAAGTGTCGGGTCGTGATACTGCCGTGTATATCTGCGAACTAAGCGCCTAAAGTGTCGGGTCGTGATACTGCTGTGTATATCTGCGAACTAAGCACCTAAAGTGTCGGATCGTGATACTGCTGTATATATCTGCGAACTAAGCGCCTAAAGTGTATATTAAGTATGGATATGTCAAAAAATAGTATGAATCGTATTCAACCAACTATAGTATTTAATACTTATATAAAATTTGTTACGATATTTTATAAATTTATTAAGAGCAGTATTCTTAGTAAATAATATTTAGAATATTATTATTTCAAATATTATTAATACAAATATTATTTGTAATCAATAAAACTGAGAAGCGCATATAAATTCAAATTAACAATTTCATATTGAATTTGTTATCTGTTTATGATAAACTTTAAAAGTTTATCTTTATTTATCTTTATTTTATTTTATGTTTATCTTTATTTATATTATTTATGTTATATATATTATATATATTGATAATACATTTAGAATATTAAAAGCCTTATTAAAAGCCTTAAAAGCCTAAAGGATTAAAAGTATCAAGGGTTTTTTTTTAATTTTTTAAAAAATTAAAAAAAAACATTTTGAAAATTATTTTAAAAACAATAGTCATACAATAACTATTAATACACTGTTTTATATATCATGCATATTAAAAAATCACTGTATTTATATTGACCTCATACGATTACAATTTTAGTTGAATACTGTTATTTTTATTATATACAATAATATTCATATTTAAATCTTTAAATATTAAATTATTACTAATTAAAAACAAACATTAATGCTGCGGTCAACGTGATGCATATCTCGTAGAATCTCAGATTTTCCACTCTATGCGGTTTTGTGAAATTGTTTGAAATTTGTGAAATACAAATTTATGTGAACTATGACTACAGTCTGTGATTATGACCTATGTTTATTTTTCTTGATATTATTTATAATTAATATATTTATTTCGTATTATTTTAGATTTAATTTTAAATTAAATATATATATATAAAATATAAGACTACGATGGATTAACTATTGATTTTTCAGTTAGTAAATATTATATAATTAATGAAAATAATATACATATAGTTATTTATTAATAAAATTGTATTATCTAACTATTATATCACATTTAATATTAATATTTGAACAATTTATAAATTCATTATTTAGTAATTTTAAATTAAAAGTTTCTTAAAAAGTTACTTTTAAAGTAGATATGTCATATAATTATTATAATAATATTATATTATATGACATATATATATTTAAAGTAACTTTATAATAAACAATATTATAATCGGGGTTGAAAAAGTTGGGAAAGGTATTCTAAATTTTCCATAATTTATCGCAGGTGACAAACGGACGCCGTTCCTAAATCATCTAATACATTTAAATAAATGTTTAAATAGAATTAGATTAATAGATTATGAATTAATATTCAATAAATAAGTCACCCATATTAATGTTTAAAATGTATAACCAGTTATTATTAATCATTATAATTATTATAATAATATTCTGGATAAGATATTAATTGTATACATTATTTATATAGAATCTTTAATATATGTAATGATATTAATTTATCTTTATGTAAAAAAAGTTTATTTATATTTTAAACACTTTTTTATATATATTTAGATAACGAGGTTTATATATATAATATATTTATTTACATATATATATATACATAATACTAGCATATATATTGTTTTTTTTATATTGTTGTTGATATATTAGTATGTATGTAAATATTTTAAATATTAATCTGACTCAATGTTACCAAACATGATATTTTATAGTTAAATACATATATATATATGTTTACCTCTACTGTGAAATCTTATGTAGTATATATTTTTAAATGATTTTTAGATTTTATTAAGAACTATTTATGAACATATTATTACTCTTATGTATTTAATGTATACTCGGTTGAGTTAATATTCAATTATGAATTTATTTTAGTGTTAGAAACTAACTTGAATCCAATTAAATATTTAGAATGATATAAATATAAGTATATGTTAATCATACATTTATTAGATATGAACTGTATGATAGAATATATTTATCATGGAATTTTTATTTAAATTATTTGTAACAGGGTAACATTATAAATACTCATAGCAGTAGAATACCACCAGTTGTTTATATATATATTTATCGATATAAACTGCCGTTTTATAAATTAATTGATAAACTATATTCATATTCTAGATTTTTAATTATATAACTAATTTTACTTATGCATGCCATATTATATATTCAGCTTCATATATTTATATAATAATAATCTATTATATTATGTTGTTTTATTGTAGTAATAACTTACATCATTAGACATATCATAAAAGTATATTTTATAATTATATTCATAATGTATTAATTTTTACTTGAATTTAATTATATATAAAATATGCTATATCACTTGGTGTATAGAATAAATAAAATTAGTCTAATAATAATATTTCGCTATTTATAAAGATCAAATCACTACTCTGTAGGAAAGGTAATATAATAAATTGGACCGTAGAATTATTGGTGATGGTTATTGAAAGATAACTGAAATGGTATTGCGATGTCTCAAGATCCAACTCAATATCAAAGACTATTCATCAAGTTACCATGGTATGCACATGAAGAATAGGAAGAACAAAACTCAATGACAAGATGTCGTAATTGAAGAATGGACAAGTCTAGAAATTAGCGAAGCGATGAGAAAGATGACAAACCGAAATGAATGACATTTGTAAGAAATCAACTGCGCCTCATGATATCTAAAAGCTATGGGATAGATTAAAGGTTAAGAATATTTTATATAATTGCAACTCTATATTTTGTATTATATTTATTAATTGAATGACATATTACATTTATATATATATAACTATGAAAATGAATATTTAAACACGGTATATTTGATTTATTTTATAGTTACATCATGACCAAATTTAATATATAAATTAAAAATATGTTTTATTCACATTAATTTATTAGAACTGCCAAATCTTTGTTATCACTGATAACTAGGTTTTAATATGCAACCTACTTATAATATATTATATATGCAAGCATTTTATTTATAAATATTACATACAATTTTTATATCCCCAATAAGACTATTGTAGTTGACTATCGATTATTTTTTAAAGTTCTATTTAGTTATGGATTTGGTATGTATTTAATTTACAAATTAATTATATATTGAAAATATATAACTTGAAATATTTAAACTAGTTAAAACATTATAAATTCATTTTTGTGAATTATAATAATAAATTAAATTATTTTAAAATTAAATTATTTTCATAATAGAGATCAACAAAGAAAATAATAGCCATTCGAATATAGAAGAAATCCATGATATCAGAGCTAAATTCTTCAAATAATATCTGGGATGTCTTCATGAGATACTAGCAGATCCGTGATGCCGAACCCGTGGATGAACAATATCATTAGATAGTCGTACTCATTAGCTAGTCGTACCAGGTGATGTGGGCAGCGGCCCTTCCGCCAGGGATATAAACACCGGTGTAGAATAAATTATACCCATATTTAAAATTGATATTCTGTGAATACATAGTCATACGAACACTTCGTATTCAGCGCACACACATAAGCCCGATAACGATATCAATATTGTTTATTCATTTATTGCCTGCTTAGAGTAACTTAATGTATATTTAGGTACTACTATATTAAGTGTACTGGATATAACTCTATATTATTATAACTTGCATTATTATATTATTAACACGGTTACTAATTTACCGTACTTTTTGGTTCAGGTTGATAATTATTATTAATTATAATTAAATAAAATATAAAATTGCTTCTCGTCATCTACACTAATTGACAACATCAATTATGATTGTTAAATATTTGTTTGTATAGTATTACGTGGTATAATATTATTGTAGTAGAATGGCGTAGTGTATTTGATATATTATTAGTTATATTAAAATGGAATAGTGTATTAGGTATAGTAATACGGCATATATGTGTATTGTATTTAGTATAGTGTATGTTGCAAATTACTATATTTTACAGTTTTCAGAAGATAAGTTTTATGTATCATTTGTACATGTAAAGTAGATTTTATGATTATGAATAAAATATAAATGTAATACAGTCTTGGTTATTTTTTTCTTGGTTATTTTTTACTATACAATATATTCTAACATTTATCAAATAAAACTGGTTTATATCGACGTATACGTTAGTTATAAACTATACCCAAGCAACCAAACGCGTTGCGCGTCAAAGTAAAATATATAACAACGTTCCACTAGTGTATATATTATGGGTCAAATAAACACTGGATATAATTATTTTATTTATTCAATATATGTTCCAATTTTGTATATTTTATAGGTCAAATAAACACTTTGGATATGAATATATTATGTATTCAATGTATGTTCCAATTTTGTATATTTTATAGGTCAAATAAACACTTTGGATATCATTAATTTATGTATTCAATATATATTCAAATTTGTATATTAATATATACAATTGTATAGGTCAAATAAATACATTGGATATTACAACAGCGATATCTATAGTGAAATATTATATTTTATAAAATATATCTCTTATCAATAAGAATTATTATTAATAGAATTATATATTAATATAATTGTATAATATATACATACGCACAGACATACACACATACACAAACATATATATATATATATATATATATATATATACCATCTATTAGTGTTAATTTATACACTTATTTCTGTTTAATATTTCTGTGATTTATTTCACATCCCACATTAAAGTACTAATGCACTAATGAACTAATTAGTTCATTATTTTGTAAATATACATTATTATAATGGAATATGTATATAAGATATAATTAGGTAAAATAACTATAAATAATATGATTAATACGCAATAAATATTAGATATTTTCTAGTTTTTCTACTACATATCTATAAATAGAGGTTCATAGCATTCCACGAATGTATTATATCATACATGTCGTAAATACTGTATGAAATGAAGCATTACGAAAAGTAACGATAATTGCGGTACCCACCACACCCAGTGCGCAGGTAAGTGTGTTCATCGATATAAAGAAAGTGACTTTCTTTATATCGATGAGTGTGTTATTGTGGAAATTGTGTTTAGCGCGAAAATTGATATTAACGGTATTGATTAATTACTTCATTATTTGATAATTCTTCCTATGTATTACACTTCCTATATTGACAATTTATCAATATTTAGATTGTTTATTACAAGTTGATTTAATAAGGTAATATAATAATCTTATTGTTAAATATAAACATATATACTTATATAATTGTTAAGTGTTATCCTTTATCATAGAGCTAGAGAAAAGCTATCTAGCTCTATGTCCTTTATGAATAATTATATATTAATATTATGGAATGTACTAAAACGCAGTTGTAATCCAGTTGTAATTTTATAATATTTATTTGTATATAATATACTTAATTTTATAGTTTGATACTATATATATATATACTATATATTATATTTTATAATTTATATATTATAATCAATAATTGATATTAAATATTCAAAATAATAATGTATTTATAGTACAAATTTAGGTTTTAAAGATTGTTATTAATATGTTGTTGCTCAGTTGTAATTGTATAACAATGCATAACCTTGCATACATATACCAGTAGTACTTTAAATACATTCAAAATTAATGTGTTTACTGCAGTAATAATTTAATAAGTAGTAATATATCCTGTTATAATATACATATATCATTAGTACTACATGTATATTATAAATCGGCATTCAAGTCGTATATATAATTAGTAATTAAACTTAATATTTTAATATAAGGCATTTTTACTCAATTTTGTAAAACTATTTACAAAAATATATTAAAACATAATATTTTAACATAAGGCATTTTTTTAGAAATGTATGAAATAATCATATTAATATTATACTATATTATACCAAATTATACTATATATTATATATAATATCAAAGTATCAAATTATGTTTAACATGTGTAAATATGTATTATGCATTATTATAAAATTACAACTGGTTTACAACTAGGCAAATAAAAATTAATAACAATCTTTAAAACCTAGAATTTTACAATAAATACATTATTATTTTGATCATTTAATATCACTTATTTATTATAATATATAATTAATATTATATATATATATATATATAGTATACAAATATTAAATTAATTATATTATATACAAATAAATATTATAATATGTATACATATATAATATAAACATTATATGGGAATATATATAAGTTATAATTATAATATCTATAGATAACATACAACAATTAATAATATTATATATATATATATATATATATATATATATATATATATATTAATGTATATATGTATATATATATACATTAGTGCTGTAACATTATTAATTATTAATTATATAGTATTTTAATAATTATTCAATTCTAATTTACTAATTAATAATTATTTATCAATACTTATTATTAATTATATATTATTTTAATAATTATATATCAATACTTATTATTAATTAACAATTAATTATATATTAATAATTATAAACAATAATTATTATTAAGTAATACTAATTAATTGTATATTATTAATTATTAATTATATATTATTTTAATAATTATTCAATTATAATTTACTAATTAATAATTAGTTATCAGTACTTATTATTAATTAATAACATTAATCACATATTATTTTAATAATTATTCAATTCTAATTTACTGATTAATAATTATTTATCAATACTTATTATTAACTAATAACACTTACTATATATTTGCGTTTATATACATGTGTAAATATGTATTATGCATTGTTATAAAATTATAACTGGTTTACAACTAGGCAAACGAAACTTAATAACAATCTTTAAAACCTAGAATTTTACAATAAATACTTTATTATTTTTATCATTTAATATCAATTATTTATTATAATATATAATATATATTATATATATATATATATATATAGTATACAAATATTAAATTAAGTATATTATATACAAATAAATATTATAATATGTATACATATATAATATAAAGATTATTATATGGGAATATGTGTATACGTTATAATTATAATATCTATAGATAACATACAACTATTAATAATATAATTATATATATATATATATATATATATATATATATGTGTATATATACATTAGTGCTGTAAAATTATTAATTATTAATTATATATTATTTTAATATTTATTCAATTTTAATTTACTAATTAATAATTATTTATCAATACTTATTATCAACTAATAAAAATAAATTATATATTAATAATTATTAATTAATAATTATTTATCAATACTTATTATTAATTAATAACAATTAATTTTATATTATTAATTATTCATTATATATTATTTTAATAATTATTCAATTCTTATTTACTGATTATTAATTCTTTATCAATACTTATTATTAATTAATAACAATTAATTATATATTAATAATTATTAATTATATATTATTTTAATAATTATTCAATTTTAATTTACTAATTAATAATTATTTATCAATACTTATTATTAACTAATAACAATTAATTATATATTATTTTAATAATTATTCAATTCTAATTTATTAATTAATAATTATTTATCAATAATTATTATTAAGTAATAACACTTAATTATATATTAATAATTATTAATTATATATTATCTTAATAATTATATATCAATAATAATTTTTTAGTATTAATAATTAATTGTATATTAGTAATTATTATTTATATATTATTCTAATAATTATTACGCGCTAAGTTAGGTGAATATTATTATATTTAATTTATGACTCACGAAACATGAATAATGCTCATAAGATAATTTACTATGCACACAGTTATCTAGGTCAGCAAGGGATTATAATTATACAATGCTTGCTTGATTACTATGCATTTATATTCACATATAAAAACATGTGTACAGTGTACGACGTACACTGTACGTCGTATATACACATATATGCGTGTAACCATATATGGTATATTAAGTATATAATATACAAATAAATATTATACTATGTATACTATTATTCAATTATAATTATTAAGTAATAATAATTAATTGTATATTATTAATTATTATTTATATATTATTCTAATAATTATTACGCGCTAAGTTAGGTG
Source organism: Osedax fenrisi (assembly GCA_964019155.1). Classification (NCBI taxonomy): domain Eukaryota; kingdom Metazoa; phylum Annelida; class Polychaeta; order Sabellida; family Siboglinidae; genus Osedax; species Osedax fenrisi. Next base: position 44,884,328 of record OZ025243.1, read on the forward strand.
AATATTATTATATTTAATTTATGACTCACGAAACATGAATAATGCTATCCGGGATCGCCTCCGGTATCGTATTCGTGAATGCCATGTATCTAAACTTGTTAGCCAGCTTCTAGTCCGAAAAATTGAATAGTAAGATGTAGAAGTTAGAAGTTAGTATACACATATAAATATTATAGTGTCATGATAATTGATTTATTAATATACAATTTATAATGTCAGGATAATTAAGATCATCAGTAGTTTTCTTCCTGCTTGGTTAGATGAATATCTTCATGAATATGTTTAAGATCATCTCCGTTACCGCCCTAGACGTCCTCCGTATGCTATCCGGGATCGCCTCCGGTATCGTCTTCGTGAATGCCATGTATCTAAACTTGTTGGCCGGCTTCTAGTCCGACAAATTGAATGGCCAAGATGCAGAAGTTAGAAGTTAGTATACACATATAAATATTATAGTGTCATAATAATTGATTTATTAATATACAATTTATAATTTCAGGATAATTAAGATCATCAGTAGTTTTCTTCCTGCTTGGCTAGATGAATATCTTAATGAATATGTTCAAGATCATCTTCGTTACCGCCCTAGACGTCCTCCGTATGCTATCCGGGATCGCCTCCGGTATCGTCTTCGTGAATGCCATGTATCTAAACTTGTTGGTCAGCTTCTAGTCCGACAAATTGAATGGACAAGATGCAGAAGTTAGAAGTTAGTATACACATATAAATATTATAGTGTCATGATAATTGATTTATTAATATACAATTTATAATTTCAGGATAATTAAGATCATCAGTAGTTTTCTTCCTGCTTGGCTAGATGAATATCTTAATGAATATGTTCAAGATCATCTCCGTTACCGCCCTATACGTCCTCCGTATGCTATCCGGGATCTCCTCCGGTATCGTCTTCGTGAATGCCATATATCTAAACTTGTTTGCCAGCTTCTAGTCCGACAAATTAAATAGTCAAGATACATAAGTTAGTATTTAATGTATACATCCATACATATATATATACTTATATAACTATACATAGTACGTGCAATGCATACGTCGTGCATGTATGTGTGTAATTATGTAAAATCTATATATAAACTATTACCGGCCTTTGTCTAATTTTAATCCCCTGATGACCTAGATTAATATACAATATGATGTAATATAGTCACAGAACTAGAGAGAAAGTTTCTCTCTAGCTCTATGAATATAGAACACATGTTAAATATTGTTATGTTGATATAATTATATTCGTATATATATTTAGTAATAGAGTGTACATGATATACCTAAGTGTATATAAATTCGCATATATGTAAGTTTTAGTATAAAATGACGACCTTGCCATTACCAATGATGCCCTCATCTTCACCCCTGATTCCTGTAATAGTCACACCTCTACCTATAACCACCATTGGTTCAACATACACCTATATTCAATTGTTAATTACCTCCTACACACGATGTTCATTTATAAAGTATGCCGCCCGTCATGTATAGCCATATATACATATATATATATATATATATATATATATATATATATATATATATATATATATATCATGTTTCTATACGTAATGGACCAGTCTGTACAGCTTAGCATAATGGAACGTTCCATATTATGCTAACGAACTAGATATCGGAAGTCCCATTATGTAACTTGTTTACTGCTTTAGGAATCAGGTTGACGCACGCACTGCGTGTGTGCCTATGGAACGCAGCCCTCCATGATTGGCTAAGGGATAAATGTACCACGCGATACCTTGCACCTGTTTGCACTTTTATGGTCCAGCTAGTCTATTATTCATTATATACAACTAGTTACAGTATACACATATACATATGATTGTGTCATCATAATTGATTTATATTAATATACAATTTATAATTTCAGAATAAACAAATGATCTTCCTGCTTGGCTATGGTGAATATCTCCATTAATATGTTAAAGATCATCTCTAGGATCCGGTATCGTCTTCGTGAATTTCGTATATATATATATATCTGGAATTATACACTGTGCTATTTAATGAACAGAAACCTCTATATTCGCATACTATATATGTATATTATAATCATATATGATCATATATGTATACATACTTATATTATTATCATTATAAATATACCCTTGCATTCTCAGTTTATTATTATATATATTATTCACGTGTTATATCATATCCGTATTTTGTGTATTGTTCCTTGTAATAAATGAATGAATTGTTTTACGTTTCTTTTTTTATTGTGTATGGGTAAAAATATACGTTCCACTAGGTGTTTATTTATGGGTAAAAATATACGTTCCACTATTGATTTTTTGTATGTAAAAGGAAACCGTTTATCTGCTTACAAACTACCTATGATTCTACCACCTAGTGGAACATATTATTTGACCTATAATGTTACGTTGCGGCAACTAGTTTCTGGTTGCTTGGGTAATTATACAAAATCTAATAATATAAATATTATAAATAAATATTCAGTAAAATAATCCAATCTGTATTTGTTAACGTTATTAATAGCGAATAAGAATATATAACTTGTTTGCATTGCGAGATACGATGTGACAGGGATTGGGATAATATTATATTACATATAAATTATAAATCATAATACATATTCAAAACCCGAAACCGGTTTTCAGTATATTCAATAACATTCTGAAACCGACCCGAAAAACAGATTAGAAACTCGAAACCATTATATTTCATAAAACCCGATACATACCCGATACCAACCCTACCCGTGAACATCCCTAATACACAGTCATCTTCTGAATTCAAGTTCAAAAAAAGGATTTGGTCATTTGATACTTTAGTCAAATTTAATTCATTAACATTTATATATATATAGGATATAATAATTTATTACCACTTAAAATATAATATAGGTTGCAAAAAATACTATAATCCAGATAAATGTATTCGTTATTATTCTAGAACATCACGTAACCTGTTTCGAGCAACTAATATTGGTGTAAATCATTGGAATTCTTTGTCTAGTAATATAATTAATTCACCAAATTTAAAAGCATTTAACAGATTATATAAACGTCTCGTCTTTAATTAATATTTATATTTTTTTTTATATATTTTATATTTTGTATACATATTTTAATTTTATTATATCACCTATTTTTTCATTTACCTTTTATCATGTTACAATTATATATTATTTTATTAAACATGATGAGTTTCGAGTATTCAATAGAGATAAAGTTTTGTTTTATATTTTTATATTTTTACCAGATTATATAAACGTCCTTAATTTATATTTACATTTTATTATACACATTTTAATTTTATTATATCTTACCTATTTTTTATTTGACATTTTATCATTTATAATTATATTTTATAATAGTATTTATTATTAAACATGATGAGATTGAGCTAAAGTTTCGTTTTATATTTGTATTTGATATTGTTATTCAAAAATATTATTAATTTATAAAAGTTGTACACTAATTATATATTATTATTATTATTTAAAAAAAACACAAAAAAAAAAAATAAATAAAATAAAAAAACAAAAAAAACAAAACAAATACAAAAAAAAACAATTAAAATAGTCTTTCTATAATGTTATTATTATTTTTAAAAATTAAGTTATAATTAATATTATTATAATTAATTTTATTGTATTGTTATCTAAAATAAAAAAAATAAAAAAAATGTATAATTGTTTTATATATATATGTTTATTTGTATTTTATCATCGAAACTTTAATCTAAACATAGATACCTCGATAAGCTATTCTTGCTTCTCTATCTACTCTGATATTATTATTATATATATTATTCATTTAAAATAAATAATAATAGTAATAATAGTAAATATACTTGGTCTATAATAAATAAATTATTAAAAAAAAAAATACTATCTAATGAAGAATTAAATACTACTTCATCTGAAGAATTTAATAATTAGTTTAGTACTATAGGTATATAATTATATAATTAAATAAAATCAAATTTATGTGATAATAATATATATATATACTACAATGACAAATAATTATGATAATACACTTTTTTTGTTATCTATATCAAGTTTTGAAATTCATGAAGAAATTATAATTCAAAACTTAAATATAATAATGATTCTTCAGAAATAAATAGGTTTTTAATTAAAAAATCAGTATTGGGATTAGTCCAATTTTATCATATTTTTTTAATAGAGTTTTTTCTGAAGGGGCTTTTCCTAATATTTTAAAAATAGCTAAAGTGGTACCATTATTTAAAAAATCTGATAAGTCTAAACCAGAAAATTATAGGCCAATTTCGTTGTTACCACAATTTTCTAAGATTCTAGAACATTTAATAAAAAATAGATTATTACAATTTTTATATAAATTTAATATTATAAATAAATGATAATATGGATTTAGAAATAAAATTTCAATTAAAAGACCAATTATATGTATGGCTAAATATTAATAAATTATCATTAAATATAGATAAAACTAATATTTTATTATTCAATATAAGAAATATAAATGATAATGTTAAATTAAAACTTAAAATTGATAATAAAGAAATACGCAACGTAGAAAAGATAACATTTCTGGGTATATTATTGATAATAAATTAGACTGGAATAATCAAATACATTATGTATGCAAAAAGTTATCAAGATCTATTGCTATTTTAAATAAAGTAACATTTAAATTAAATAGTAAAGCATTAGTTTTAATTTATAATTATTTTTTTAATTCCCAGTTTTATTACTATTATTTGATAATTATATATAATAATACTTAATTTTAATAATGCATTTTACAATTGACACTTTAAAAAATTATACTTTTTATTTTATCGCTTTTTTTTACTATTATATATATATATATATTATATACATTGTTTTTATATATTTAGGAATAGGAAGTGAATTTAATTACTTTAATTTATTTTAAATTTATTTATAATTAACTAATTATACGAATTTGACTAATGATAACTGAGTTATGATAATGATTAATGATAATTATACTAATGATATTTGACTAAAGATTATAAATTAATTTTATCCTATCGATTTATTTAATTTTATTTTAGTATAATTATCTAATTTTCTCCTTATAATATATTGGGTGAACGACTCTACAAGTTATGATTTTTCTTTCATCCAGGCTATTGCCAATCTATTATTATTATTATTATATATATATACATATATATCGATTTTTATAATTATTATATAATGATACGTACAAAAAAGTCTATAAACTAGCAAAATAGTAATATTTAAAAAGAATGAAAATGTGTATTTTATAACATATAATATATTAATTCTATAAACATAAATTCTATATATTAAGAAAACATAAAAATATTACTTTATAACATTTATTTTATATTAGATAAATTCATAATTTTATTATACATTGATATAATAAATATAATATTTATATACTATGACAATTATTTTATTAGATAACATATAATATATATACAAAATTAAAAAAAAATAATATTTATATATTGATAAGAAAATATAAAATTACTTTATAATAGTGATTTTATATTAGCTGAATGTATAATTTTATTACTTTATAATTTATTTGAATTTATTGAATTTATTTATTGTTGATTTTTCAAATGCGTTTTACTCGGAACAAATGATGATGCGTATATTATTATTATTATCAGATTTGGTTTTAACAACTGGGTAATTATTGGAGCAGAGCTTATCGATACAATTACCCTTTATCATTATGACAAGTCCTAAAAATTACAATTATAATTGGAATAATGAATTCCTGAAAAAAAGAATAAACTATTATAACATAAAGTTATATCTAACTGACTTCCTATTTACATTAATTCTAATTATGAATAATATCAAATAATTGTACATGTGAAGTACTTGACAAAATGATCAAAAATCATCATGTAATGTAAAATAAAAAAAATAAACATTAAAAAACTAAAACTACAAACAAATTAAAAACAAAAGGTTAAGAAGAGTAAACATATGACATTTTAATATAAAGAATAATATATGTGTATGTTGGCAAATATTCAAAATAAATTTATAAATTATCTACACAAAGTAACAAATATTAAATTTGTTTTCAAGTTAGAAATTGAACCAGAATATGTAGAGATAAATTATGTAACTTATTTAATATAATACATATTATTTTTTTTCTATGTAGATTAATCGAAGCGTAATTATAGTATAAAATATGGATAAATAGAAGAAATTAATGAAAAAGTCTGAGATAAAATGAATTAAAAATATTTAACTTATTAAAAATTTAAAAACATTAAAATATAATTTAAAGTAGAAAATAATTGTAGAACAAAAAATCACAAGTTTAAAAAATAATAAAAAATATTATTACTAAAAATGGAAATAGATACCAATTTTCTTTTATCAATATTTAATGCGTTCCAAAGTCTTGGTCCATATGACATTACATAATTATTCAAATAGTTATATTTATTATAAATTTATATGCAATCAAAAATACTTATGTTATTACTTTTTTTTACACAAATTGTGATAGAAGATAAACATATTGAATAATAATCACTATTTCTAAGTTAGTCATTGAAAGATGTATTAGGTGAACAAATATGTTAGCTAATTTACTACCGAATTGTATAAAGTGTTCATTACATTTATTCGCTATAATTTCATATTTATTTCCTTTACATGTATATTAAGTACTGGTATTTGTGGATTATGTTTTAGTCTAGGATTTATCAATGAATTTTACCATGTAGTTTTAATGGATTTACTATTATCCAAAGATTTAGTATACACATCATTTTTACACTTTCTTATAATATTCTTGAGTTCATTTTTAAATTTTTTATATATCCTAAGATTATTATCATTTCTATTATTTATGAATTTTATATACAACATATGTTTGTTATATGCTTTCTTTAACATTTTTAAACCAAGGATTATCTTTTTTGCGAAAAATATTGATAGATTTTTGTTTTTTAATACATAATTTCAATTTTACTAAAATATGTGATAAAAAGGTCAATAGAAATATTAATATCTTCAGATTTTTATAAATTTCCAGTTTGTCTCATTAAGTTATTTCATTAATTCATTAATATTGTTAGTGTTCATTAATATTTTGCGCTATAATTGAAACATTTCGTGTACATAAGATACAAATTGGCAAGTGATCAGTAAATTCATATTGTAAAATATCAGATGAAATATAAGAAATATTGCCATTATAAAAATATTGTCAATCAATGTATAGCTATTATTACGTGTTTGTTGATTTATAGACTTAAATAGGTTTTGTAATTGCAATGTGCTTAAAAAAAGAATATTTAATAGTATTGTAATTAATTATGTCTATATTATAGTCCATACAGAGAAATATATGTTTATCATTATATACATTGCATTTTTCAATAACATTATTTAGATAAACAAAATAATATTTTTCCAATGAGGGATAAATTGAACTTATTATAATATTTCTAGTATCAAGTTTAATTTATATAGTAATTGTATCAATGTATAGGTTACTAAGAGATTGAATGAATATTTTATTTGCAGAAAATGAACTCTTAATATAAACAGAGACGCCACCAGATTTTTGTGATTTCTAATAGTAAGAAGAGGTATACCCCAGTAATTAAAATAGATTCATATTAAATTCATTGAACCAATGTGTAAAGTTAAGTAATAACTTTAAATAAAAGTTTTTAACTAGACTTATACCATTATATACGTAGTAATGATAACGTATTTAAGTTATATTTTTATTTATTATATTCATTCATCGATATATAAGGAAAAACTTGGTCAACATTATAATTAAGATTAGCTGGATCACTGCAAAGAGTTGGATCATTATAACATTGATTATTAATCATGTTCAGGTGTAAAATATAAATAAGATATAAGATATACAATATATATGAATAGAAATGTAAAATAAAAATGATTATAAAGAAGTATCAAATTGTAAAATTAAAAGCATATATGAAGATTTTATATAGAATAAAATAAGTAAATGAGTATGTATACATATATTTATAATGATAAGTTATATAAATGAGTGTTTAGATAAAAGTACTAAAGTTTTATTGTGATGCACTTAATTAATTTTTCTATTATTATTATTATTATTATTATTATTATTATTATTATTATTATTATTATTATTATTATTATTATTATTATTATTATTATTATTATTATTATTATTATTATTATTATTATTATTATTATTATTATTATTATTATTATTATTATTATTATTATTATTATTATTATTATTATTATTATTATTATTATTATTATTATTATTATTATTATTATTATTATTATTATTATTATTATTATTATTATTATTATTATTATTATTATTATTATTATTATTATTATTATTATTATTATTATTATTATTATTATTATTATTATTATTATTATTATTATTATTATTATTATTATTATTATTATTATTATTATTATTATTATTATTATTATTATTATTATTATTATTATTATTATTATTATTATTATTATTATTATTATTATTATTATTATTATTATTATTATTATTATTATTATTATTATTATTATTATTATTATTATTATTATTATTATTATTATTATTATTATTATTATTATTATTATTATTATTATTATTATTATTGAATTGAATTGAATTGAATGAATATTTATTATGAATTTTTCAAGTTCGATTTAGTAATAATTAACAATATGTAGTGATAAATTCACAAAACGACAACAAAACGTAGATAGTACACATATAAAAATAACAATAGTAAATTAGAAACGTATCACATGTGCCGGTGATAAAAACAATTAATAATTAAAATTAATAATTTATAAAATTATATATATATATACTTATATATATATATATATATGTATAAATAAATATTAAGTTATAATTTTTTTAATATGATTTTTAAAGGTATATAAACTATTATTATTATTATTATTATTATTATTATTATTATTATTATTATTATTATTGATTGATTGATTGATAATTTATTTAAGCAAATACATAGCCGAAAATATAATCGAAAGTATAAAGTATAAATATTTGCTAACGATAACATACGTTATAGAAATAAATAAAGAATAATACGAAATTAAAAAATTAAGGAAATTAAAACGTTTTACAGTTACCGTAAAAATAAACGAAAAACAATCGAAAGTAGAAATAAATCATATAGTAATTATAAACGAAAAATGATCAAAATAGAAATAAAATATAGCGTAAAAATAATCGAAAATAGAAATAAAATACATTATTTTGTAAGTGGTATCGAAATATTCAATTTCTACTTTAACTTTATAGAATTCTTCATCTTGTATCCTGTTTTAGTAATACATTATTAGTTATATAATTTAATATTTAAATGTTAAATTTTAAATATATTATAAACAGAACATATTAAAAATCAAATAAACCAATACTAGAATGAAACAAACAAATAATGTAATACTTACCAAAATCTGTAATAATAGTAGGTACTTTATTAATTTATATTTTAATTGTATAATCAATTTGAAACATATATATATATATATAAAAACAGAACAAGTTACAAATAAAATAAACCAATATACATATACAAAAACAGTTAATAACAAAACATACCAATAATATTACGAAACAAAATAATATAATACTTATCACTATAATCTGAAATAATAGAAAATTATTAATATTGTATTTTAGTAATATAATACATTTGAAACATATTTACAAAATATATATAAAACAAACATATAATACCGAACAAACAAAAGTAAAATAATACTTCACACTTTATCTGTAATAATAATGAATTATTAATTTTATATTATAGTATATTTGAAATATAGATATAAAAAATCCGAATTTTCTATAACAAAAATAAATTTATAACAAAATATAATACAGAACAAACAAAAATAAAATAATACTTCCCACTTTATCTGTAATAATAATGAATTATTAATTTTATATTATAATATATTTGAAATATATATATAAAAACCTAAATTTTCTATAACAAAAACACATTAAAAAAAAACCAGAAGAGATAATGCAATAATTTAGATACAAAATGAAACATAAATCAATATAAAATTATAAATTTCTGTTAAAAAAAAGTAGTTTGTCGAAACAGATTTTGTTTATTTTATTTTTAAAAGATGAAACAGATACAGATTTTATTATATCATTATTTAATGAATTCCATATATTAACTGATCTATTATTAATTATATTTTTAATTGTATTATCATAATTATGTATTACATTTAATTTTTTACAATTACCTCTAGTTCTACAATTATTCGAAATGTTAAGAATATCAGATATATTTATATCTGTATAATTATTTGAAATTTTAAAAATTGTAGTTAGATCTATTTTTAACCTTCTAAGTTCAAGTGATTCTATTTTAAAATATTTCAATCTATCTTTATATGATTTATAATTATTATCCTACGCATATTGTAATTAATCGTCTAGTAAATAATCTTTGCACTCTTTCAATTTGGTCTATGAGACTACGAAATTTACTAACCTTTGAAAAAGGTGACCAAATTATGGATGCATATTCTAAAATTGGTCTGCAATAAATTTTATATGCATTTAATAATGCTCTAGGGGATTTTGTAGTAATGCATCTAAAAATTGAATTAAAAGAAAAATAAGCTTTTTTACAAATATAATCAATATGTTTATTAAATAAAAGGTTATTTTCAAATATTATTCCTAAATCTTTATAAAAAGTAACGTCTAATTGAATATTATTTATAAAATATTTTGATGGAGTAACCTTCCCTAAAGTCATAACTGCACATTTTGATAATGAAATATTTAATTGCCATTTATTTACCCATTGTGAAAATAAATTTAAATTATTTTGTAAAAGAAATCTTTCACTCTCAGATGCGTATGAAAAATATATTTTTGTATCATCGGCAAATAAATCAATATGAATTTTTGAAGAGAATATACTAGGAAGATCATTAATATATAATAAAAATAAAATTGGACCTAAAACCGATCCTTGTGGTACTCCAGATTTTACAATAGAACTATTTGAAAAAGAATTTTCAACCCGTGTAATTTGAGATCTATTCGATAAAAAATTATAAAACCATTTTATTATTTTATTAGATATACCGTATGATTTTAATTTAAATAGTAGTTTTTCATGAGAAACAACATCAAAATCTTTTGCAAAATCAATATATATTATATCTACACATTTTTTATTATTCAATTCATTATACCAAAATTTTAAACATTTTGTTAATTGTAATTCTGTGGATTTTCCACTTATAAAACCATATTGATATTTTGTTAATAAATTATTAGATTTTAAATAAAAAATTAATTGTTTTGAAATAATACGTTCTAATACTCTACACATTACACATGTTATTGAAATAGGCCTATAGTTATTTGAATTTGATGGTTCACCCTTTTTAAAAATTGGTGTGATTATAGATTTTTTCCAAATTTTCGGTATATTACCCGATAATAAAGATGAATTAAAAATAATATATAAAGGCCTACATAATTCATTAGATAATAATTTTAACATAGAAGATGGTATCCCATCAGTTCCGAAAGTATGTGTAATTTTTAATCTATTTAAAAATATTTTAATTATTTCAAGATTTAAATCAATATTATCAAATTTTTGTTTAGTTAAATTATAAAATTCGGGTAAATTTCCATTATCATTTTGTTGAATTGAACTAAAATATGAATTTAACGTATTTGCTTTGTCGAGATCTGAAAATAAAATATTATTATTTGATATATCAATTAGAGGAGATACTCCAGATTTTAAATTTTGTCTTTTTTTCATAAATTTATAAAACTTTAATTTATTTTTTGAATTAATTGCATTAATCTCTCTCTTAAAATTTAAAGATTCTAATTCCTTGGATAATTTTTTTTTTGCTTCTATCCAATTATATTTATATTGTAAATTAGTTTTAGATTTTCGAAATAATTTTTTTACTTGCTTCTTCAATTTCAATATATTCTTCGGAAGTACCTGTTTTATTGTATTATTTATATTAGGAATATGTGATATAAATAATTTATTTAGAACCTTATTAAAATATTCTACTTTTTGATCGATATTATAATCATTTAAATTTAGATATTCCCAATTAAATCTAGAAAGATGATATTTAATCAATTTTATATTAGCATTATTGAAATCAAAATTGTTTGATTTTAAAATCTATTTACATGGGTATTTTTCAATATTTACATTAAATGAAACAGAATAGTGGTCACTTATATTTTTGTATAATCCGAAATAGTCTCCAATATTTATATTAGATAGTAATTGTTTTTCATTAGTAAAAAGTAAATCAATTATATTATTATTACGAGTTGGCTTATTTATTAATTGTGAAAATGAATTTTTAATAATCGAATCGTAAAGTAATGCATAACTTTTTGGGTAACTAGGAAATGTATATTCTTTCCAATTAAAATTTGGTAAATTAAAATCTCCTATAATTATAGATGAATTATAATTTTGTTGGGTTATATCAAATAATTTACATATCTGTTCATGAGAAACATCATTACAATTTGGAGGTCTATAGACACATATAATATTAAATGGAATTTTTGAATTAATTTTTAAATGTATATATTGAACATCTATGTGTGAAATAAAATTTCTTACAGGACATAAACTAGATTTACAAAATATCGCAACACCTCCTCTATGAATTAATTTATCGTATCTAAATAGTATATAATTTTTTCCACCGATTAAATATAGAGAATCTCTATCATCTACCGTTAAGAATGTTTCAACTAAACATATAATGTCATATTTATTAGATGAAAGTAAAAATTCCAAAAAATTCATTTTATTTCTAATACTACGAGCATTAGCGTAATATATATTTAAATTGTTATTTTTAATATTTTCATCTATATTGCCGGTTAGTCATCTAGAACCTGTATTTTTATTTTTATTTTTATTAATAATGGAATTTTTATAAGTAATATATGACAATTTCCATACACTAAAATTATCTTCACCAATTGACATATTCCAGTCAATTTTATTATTTATAATATATATTAGTTCATAGGAACTACTTCTAAAATTATAAATACATTTGATAATTTGTTTACTTTTAATTAATTTAACTACATGGTATAATATCTGATGTCGTTCTAGTGATATTTCATCTAGAGATGTTCTAATGAATGAATTTTGTAGATCTCGTAATTTACATAATCGGTTAACATTTGATAAAATAATTTTTTTTGAGACCACATTATCTAAAATTAATTTTAATTTATTAAATGATAATTGAACTATTGATAATACACACGATTTATTAATATCTACTGTTTTACAAATAATATTTACTAAGTATTTAAAGAAATTAGTTTTATCATTATTAGGAATATTTATATTGTGAATAATTATTTCATTATTGCTATCTATATTAATTTTAATAATATTTACTGATTTTACCAAATTGTCAGTAAAGGTATCAGAATTGGTTACAGTAGAGGTTACATTAGCGGTTACATTAGCGTATGATTTTTTAACAACAATCATATCACTTATTTCAGTGATTTTTGATAGTAACATATTTAATTTTGTTTCTGTGCTATTTATTAAAGTATTAATATTACTATTATCAATAATAGTAGACGATGGTAATGAGTTATTAAAACTAGGTTGATTTATTGGTGTATTATCATTATTATTATTTATACATGTATTACATTTAAATATAAAATTTGGTGATCTAAATAACTGTATAGCATATTTTGGTGGTGATTTATTAGACCAATTTGTTTTCATTATTTTTGCTTTATATAAGCATTTATAATGGTATTTATTACCACATGAACATGATATATAATTTTCGTTATTAATTTCTAAATTACATGTAATACAATCCATTTTTAATGTAATAAATATATTACAATTATATAGTTTTAGAAATTATATATATTTTTAACAAACTGTTTCCCTATGATTTTAAATTGAACAATTGCCGAATTCGATTTTTCTTGTTTACTAAATAAATTAGCGTTGCGATGTTTCAATTTTCTTATTTTCGAAATCGATTTTAAAACATTATCCTTTAATGTAATGACTACGTAAATATCGAATTTAATTCCGTATAATATAGAGAGCAAGTTATCCGAATGTATGTCGAAATTAATTAGTTTTAAAGAAATTTAATTTTTTTTTTAATTTGTAGAAATAACGCGTTAAATTTATGCGACTTTTAATTTGGTTGCTATGCGTTGATTGTATGATTGTATTATTATTTTTATTATTATTATTATTATTATTATTATTATTATTATTATTATTATTATTATTATTATTATTATTATTATTATTATTATTATTATTATTATTATTATTATTATTATTATTATTATTATTATTATTATTATTATTATTATTATTATTATTATTATTATTATTATTATTATTATTATTATTATTATTATTATTATTATTATTATTATTATTATTATTATTATTATTATTATTATTATTATTATTATTATTATTATTATTATTATTATTATTATTATTATTATTATTATTATTATTATTATTATTATTATTATTATTATTATTATTATTATTATTATTATTATTATTATTATTATTATTATTATTATTATTATTATTATTATTATTATTATTATTATTATTATTATTATTATTATTATTATTATTATTATTATTATTATTATTATTATTATTATTATTATTATTATTATTGAATTGAATTGAATTGAATTGAATTGAATGAATATTTATTATGAATTTTTCAAGTTCGATTTAGTAATAATTAACAATATGTAGTGATAAATTCACAAAACGACAACAAAACGTAGATAGTACACATATAAAAATAACAATAGTAAATTAGAAACGTATCACATGTGCCGGTGATAAAAACAATTAATAATTAAAATTAATAATTTATAAAATTATATATATATACTTATATATATATATATATATGTATAAATAAATATTAAGTTATAATTTTTTTAATATGATTTTTAAAGGTATATAAACTATTTGCTAATACAATATGTTCATCAAGACCATTCCAAATTTTAGCTATTCGATTATTTAGTAGATTTTTTGTTACATTTAGTTTACATGTATTCATACTAATTTGCAGAGAATGGCCTCTGGTATTGTAGTTGGTCTTTTTGATATTAATAATAGATGATGTATTCATAGATACCAATCCGTTAAATAGCTTATATACCATAACAAGATCAAATCTAGTTCTTCTGATTTCTAGAGAATCTAGATTTAGGTATATTAATCTTTCATTATAAGGTTTATAAGGTAAACCGCATCTCTCGATTAATCTTCTCGTAAAGAATTTTTGGACCTTCTCTAGTTTTATCTTCAGTCCTTTGAATGTCCTGGCATCTAATCCCGGATTCCAGACTGTCGACGCATATTCAAGGTGGGGTCTAGCATATGATATATATGCTTTTCTAATAGCTGGCATATTATTAGTAATGAAACAGCGAAATATACGATTGATAACACAATATGCATTGTACAGCACACACCAATATGTTCAGAGAAATGTAATGATGGATCAAATTTGATACCAAGATCACTATACGATCAACAATGGTTTATTAGTATTACCTAATGTAAGAGCAGCTGATTTTTTTGCAGCGTTTTCTAATTGCCAAGAATTAGACCATTCATACAATTTATCAATATTATGTTGTAATTTATATCTATGATCTATTATTATTATTATTATTATTATTATTATTATTATTATTATTATTATTATTATTATTATTATTATTATTATTATTATTATTATTATTATTATTATTATTATTATTATTATTATTATTATTATTATTATTATTATTATTATTATTATTATTATTATTATTATTATTATTATTATTATTATTATTATTATTATTATTATTATTATTATTATTATTATTATTATTATTATTATTATTATTATTATTATTATTATTATTATTATTATTATTATTATTATTATTATTATTGTTATTGTTATTGTTATTATTATTATTATTATTATTGTTATTGTTATTGTTATTGTTATTGTTATTATTATTGTTATTGTTATTGTTATTGTTATTATTATTGTTATTGTTATTGTTATTGTTATTGTTATTGTTATTGTTATTGTTATTGTTATTGTTATTATTAATGATGACAATGCCACCGTATCGTGTTTGCCTTGGTAATGATAGTAATAATGGAGTATTATTGATTTAATTATAGGATAAGACTCATGGAGTGTTGTTCATGTTTCTGTAATGCAGACAATATTACTATTATTTTCATTGGAGAGAGTTGTTTATGTAGATAGTTACTAATATGTATATCTATTTATAGAATTCAATAAATTCATTAAAAATGAGGTTATAAAAATACAGTTTAATTGATGAATATACTATGTAAATTTTTTAAATGTATACTTAAATTTACTAAATTTACTATTTAGAGAATACAGTTATTTATAATTATTACCAAAAACGGATACATTTCAAACTTGATAGATAAGATAGATATATAAATAGATAAAATATATAGAAATATTTAATTCGTAACAATTATATATTAACATTATTAGTTTTTTTTCCATTACTATCAAACCAAATATCCTTCAGATTCTCGAATTCTCGAAATGTAATGATGGATCAAATTTGATACCAAGATCACGATACGATCTACAGTTTACTATTGAAACATTATTTATAGTATACAATGGTTTATTAGTATTACCTAATGTAAGAGCAGCTGATTTTTTTGCAGCGTTTTCTAATTGCCAAGAATTAGACCATTCATAATATTTATCAATATTATGTTGTAATTTATATCTATGATCTATGTCATTGGATATAAAACTCAATTTAGTGTCATCCGCGAAAAGATTAATGGATATATCTTTATCAATCACTTCGACTAAATCATTGATATATAATAGAAAGAGTAAAGGCCCTATTACAGATCCTTGTGGAACACCAGATATTATGTTAACTGTATCAGACATTTGATTGTTAACTCTTACTCTTTGAGATCTACCAGATAGAAAACTACTTATCCAAGAATGTATGTTACCACATATACCTAAATTAGTTAATTTGACAAGTAATTTACTATGAGAGACATTATCAAAAGCTTTAGCATAGTCAAGATATATGATATCAATAAAACTGCCTTTATCAATTGCAGTAATCCATTTAGTATAACAATTTAATAGTTGCAGTTCAACAGATTTTTTATGACGGAATCCAAATTGAGAATCAGTAATTAATGAGTTACGTTCTAGATAAAAATTAATTTCCTCAACTAATATACGCTCGAATACTCTAGACATAATTGAGGTAATTGAAATCGGCCTATAGTTTTCTCTATTTGAAGGGTCACCTTTTTTGAATATCGGAACTATATAACTTACTTTCCACATGTCAGGACATACACCAGCTGATAAAGTTTTATTAAATAATATCGTAAGTGGAATAGATAGTTCATATGAGAATTGTTTGAAAAATATTGAAGGGATATTATCTGGTGGCAATGTACATGATAGTGAGAGATTTATTAGATGCTTTCTTATGTTATGCCTATAGAATAAAAAGTTATTTTTAGGTGGAGATAAATGAGGAATATTATCATTATCATTAATAAATACAGAAGAAAATTGATTATTGAGTATATTAGATTTAACTGTATCTGAAAAAATATATGTATTATCGTCTGATTTAATGGGACCTATAGTGGAAAAAGAGGAACATCTTGAATTAATATAATTATAAAATCGTGATTTGTCATTAGATGATAAAATTAATTTTTCTCTATCGATAGTTAATTTTTTAATGTTATAATCTAATAATTTTTTAATATTTTTCCAATTTATAAAATTATTATGTGAATCTAATCTAGTTTTATAATATTTTAAACATTTTACTTTTAAACGTAGAATATATTTTGGATACGTTTTTTTATTTTTGATATGTTTATAAGCTGGAACATTATCATTAATAATATTATATAAAGTATTATAAAAAATATTAAACATATTATTAATATCTGTTGAATTAGATAATAATAAATTCCAATCAATAGACGAAAGGGATTGATGTATACTATATAAATTAGACTTTCTAAAATTTAGCCCAACTTTTTGATTTATTTTTAAATTAGCTTGGAAAGGTAGAGAAAATGAAAATGATATATGGTCACTAATATATTTACCAAATCCAAAAGGGGGACATTAATTAATTTTCGAAATAATCATAGGATTATTGGTTAGTAATAAATCCAGCAAATTATTATTACGAGTTGGAAAAGTAATTAATTGAATGAGTGAGTTTTGACATAGACTATTTTCAAATTCGCAATATGTTGATGGGTAATTAGGAAATGTATTATCATTCCAATTATAAAGAGGTAAGTTGAAATCTCCTACAATAATAGTAGGTGAAATTGTATCACATAGTGCAAATAAAAATTTACAAATCGATTTATGAGTGTTAAAATCAGTTGAAGGTGGACGATAAATACAAGATAATCTTATATTTTTAGTAGAATGTAGTACAAGAGTAATATACTCAATATTATTAAAATTATTGAAATATAATTGAATTGGATTTAAATTAGATTTGCAGATTATCGCTACACCACCTGAATGAGATTTCCTATCATTACGATATATTTTATAGTTAGTATTACCAACAAGGAGTAAAGCATCAGTATCAACATTTGTTAGAAATGTTTCAACAAGACAAACAATATCACACATGTTAGAACTAAGAATTAACTCTAAATAAGGTAGTTTGTTTCTAACACTGCGACAATTTGAAAACATAACTTTTAAATTAGATGAATTTGATAGTCAGGTTGAATTGTCATTAGAAGAAAAAGATTGTTGATAGGTTATAAACGATGTGGACCACTTCTCATAATCAACTTCGGGAATTTTTGAATGCCAGTCAATCTTATTATCAACTAATTTATGAAGCTCGTATTTATTTGAAAATTTGTTGAAAACCAATTTAATATTAGAGTCCAACATAATTATTATTATTATTATTATTATTATTATTATTATTATTATTATTATTATTATTATTATTATTATTATTATTATTATTATTATTATTATTATTATTATTATTATTATTATTATTATTATTATTATTATTATTATTATTATTATTATTATTATTATTATTATTATTATTATTATTATTATTATTATTATTATTATTATTATTATTATTATTATTATTATTATTATTATTATTATTATTATTATTATTATTATTATTATTATTATTATTATTATTATTATTATTATTATTATTATTATTATTATTATTATTATTATTATTATTATTATTATTATTATTATTATTATTATTATTATTATTATTATTATTATTATTATTATTATTATTATTATTATTATTATTATTGAATTGAATTGAATTAATTTTATTACGAATTATATTAATATTATGAATAGTACACAATAAATAAATAATACAAAATAAAACGCAAAACGATAACAAAACGTAAAATAAAAATATAATAATAATAAGTCATAATATAGTATGACGAATTATATGTACCGGGAAATAATTAATAAACATAGAATAAAATAAACAATATAATACACAGATTAAATACAGATATGTATTTTACGTATTTAATAAGTATATTACTTAATAATATTTTTAATTTTAGATTTGAAGATTGACAATGTTTTTGCATTGACTATATTATCATCTAGATTATTCCATACAGAGGCCACTCTATTTTTCAATAGATTTCTCCGTAGGTCAATCCTTATCTATTGATAGTCTTTTAGAGTGGCCTCGAGTAATATTATTAGTTTTTATCTGAATGATTGAAGATGGGTTAATATCAATCAAACCATTAATAAGTTTAAATATCATTATTAAGTCGAATCTCATTCGGCGTATTTCGAGAGAATCGATATCGAGGAATTTAATTCGTTCGTCATAACTTAGATAAGGTATTTTACAACGACCAAAACGACGCCGATTAAAGTACTTTTGAACTTTTTCAAGTTGTCATTTAAGTCCTATATAGCCTCTCGCCTCTATACCAGGATTCCATACTGTAGATGCACATTCTAGATGAGGTCTAGCATATGCTATATATGCTGTTAATATTGCAGTGACATTATTAGTAATAAAGCAACGAAATATACGATTAATAACATTATAGGCTTTAGCACAACACACACCAATATGTTTTTTAAAATATAGATTATCATCGATAGTTATACCTAAATCTATATATGAAGAACAGTTAGTATGTTTAGATGAAACATTTCAAATGAATTAATTCATATTATTTACTTCAAATTTGTAATTCTGATTATTTATTTTTCATAATGAAACAACATTTAGGTAATGTTGCTATTATTTTTAAAAACTTATCTTCAGTCTAGAAGAATACTTCACTATTAATTTAATAATATTGAACAATTTACTTTATTTTTACAATCATAATCAGAAATTAGACTGCATTAGATGTAATCTCATCCTTCGACAAATATCATAACTTATAATTTAATATATTTAATTTGTAATTTTTGTTATAAAATATGTGATTCAATTAATTAAACTTTTATTTTTGTGGATTTTTAAAATAATTATTATCCTAATTATCTTTCATGTTGTTTAAATGTTAATAATACTATAATTAAACATTCATTAATTCAACTTATTATATTCTCAACGCGATCCTATAATTTAATTATATTTATTATTAACCAACAGTCCACTATTAATTACTCTCATTAATGAATATCATATATTTATAAATCTACAATAGTAATGATAAATATATTAGTATAATATATCGTTTTATTTTTCTCTTATTTTATAAACCAAAGTTAACTATCTTAAATCGCTCAAGTTAACATTTTCATAACTTAGGAAATTTTAGATACACAAAAATCTATTTCGTATATTAATTGGAGTACTTTATTAAATAACTAATATCATATAAATACTATGTTTGATATTTATCATCCTACCAATCATAATATTATTCAACAAATCTTTATATTTATGTGTAAGTCCTAACAAGTTAAAATAAATGTGATTTTTAAATCTTCACAAAACTAATTAAGATAATTATTACCCCATTTCTATAACTTCTATTGTTTATAGATTATGTTAACATATATTAATGGGATATATAAATGGGATATAAATATTTATATCACAATTTGGTTTTAGATGTGGCTAATCTATAGAATCACAATTACTGAAGTATTATATGATCTACTGAAATTTATAATAATACATTTATTGATATAGTGTATCTATAATATTCTAAGACATTTAACAAATTTAATTATAAATTCGACCAATAAATCATCTTCATTAACATTAGTCAAAGCAACCATTCTAACACATTATGCTCATGATACTAGAATTACTTATTGGTAATATACATTTTATAATAATCCTAGTATAGCCGAAAGAATATATCGGAATTAAAAGACAATTTACAAAATCTAAAATACATTACTCGTCTTCTTTTTTTTAGTTGTCAAATTTCATATCATTATTGTGACGATCGCATTAAAGTTAAATATATATAAAATTATATACATATGTTATTAATAACTTATTATATATCTTTAATTAAATGTCCGATAAACTTATTATATATTGTATTCAAATCATCATAAATACTATATAAATTAAATGTATTTATAGTATCTTTAAATTTTAAAGATTTACCATATTAATAGTTAAATTATAACTAATGAAATCATATAAAGTCATACAAATATATATATATATATAATTAAATATCCGATAAGCTTATTAAATATTGAATTCAAATCATCATAAATACTGTATAAATTAAATACATTATATCAATTTTAAAGATTTGCCATATTAATAGTTAAATTATAACTAATGAAATCATATAAAGTCAATATATACAAATATGTATATATATATATATATAATTTATACTTTTTAATTCAAATAATATTAACAGCCGAATTCTGGGATCCTTTATCATGTTAATAATAATTTATTGAACATAATTATATACTTATATATATAATTATATATATATATTTATTTATTTAATTTGAATCAGACATGCATAACAGAGATCCATAGAGTATACAATAATTAAAACTTTAACGGCAGGAATGATTATATGTATAGATAATATCTTCATATATGCAGGCGTATAATCATATTACATGTGATTATATTTGTTATTTTTTTTTATTTGGTGGAGTCCTTTCATCCCATCCAGGAATTTAGATGAATTTTCACTTATAACCATATATGGCTCTAATGTCCCTTCGAAGCCGCTCTCATGTTAAGGCATCCATGGTTTTAACGAGAGCAGATCATTTATTTATACACAGTATATAATTACACCATTATAATTAATTATATGGTAAATTAACTTAATATATTATAAAAAAATGAACTTTAGGTAGATTATGAAGTATATTATAAGTATAACTAATTAATTAGATGATTGTTTAACATAATATGATATAATTAACTTAACATTTGTATAATATGAAGTAAATGTATATATATAGATGTACTTATCTATATTTATATTATTTTGGTGCTTATTTTATATTTAGTAACCATATTTTAGCCCTGTGGAAATATAATGGATAATATTTCGATTAATATTTACCGATTGAATATTCCCTTTGAATATATAAATATATTCCCCATTGAATATATATATATATATATATAAATAATATTAATAATTAATAATATTAACATAAAATACACGATATATTTAATAAATATTTGATCAAATATATCATAGTAGTTAATTAGTTATATTTGATGAAATATATATATATATATATATATATATATATATATATATATATATATATATATATATATATATATATATATATATTAATACTTAATTGATATCATTATACAATTATAATAATAAATATTTATTATATTTGCAATTTATCAACAACAAATAATATGTATATAAATATTGATTTATTGTTAAGCAAATAGTTCAAATATTACTATTAGTAGTAATAGTGATAAAATAACATATGATTATAATATATTTATTATAATAACAGTGTAAATAAGAATCACGGAATTATTATATATATATAAATTATATAGGTTCAATTATTTTTGAAATTATCCAATTTTAATATTAATATATAATTTGTTATTATATTATTTAATTTTAATTGCGATGACCATGATGAGTAACGCTTAATAGCAGTAATATTATTTACCTTCTTTCGTGAATAAACTAATTATTTTTATAAAGTTAAGTTATATTATTATTTTATAATAACCGTTATAATTTATATTAATAAATAATATATATATATATATATATATATATATATATTAGTGCTGTAAAATTTCAAATACTTGGTTGTTCTCGAGAACTTCAAATCTTAAAATTGTTGTTCTCGAGAACTTCAAATCTTTAAAAAAATATCAAGTTCTCGAGAACTTAAAATCTCTCATATTTAGGTATGTTCTCGAGAACTTCAAATCTTTTAATAATATTTAAAAATAAGTTAACGAAGAACAAAATGAGATATTAATTAATTAATTATTATTAATAATAATAAATTAATTAATAAATAATTATTATTAATTAAATTATTTATTAATTATAATAATTAATAAATAATTATAATAAATAATAAATAATTATAATAATTAATAAATAATTATAATAAATAATAAAAAATTATAATAATTAATAAATAATTATAATAATTAATAAATAATTATAATAATTAATAAATAATTATAATAATTAATAAATAATTATAATAATTAATAAATAATTATAATAATTAATAAATAATTATAATAATTAATAAATTATAATTAAATAATTATTAATTATTAAAATAATATATAATAAATTATTATTATTAATTAATAATAATAATAATTAATTTATAAATAATTATTAATTAATAAATTATAATTGAATATTTAACAATAAATAATTATTAATTACTTGAATTATTGAATACGTTTCTATTCTAATAATCATATATATCAGTATATAGTATTTAGTAAAGGTGTAAGAGGAATCCTATATACTTATGAATATACTTATTACATAATTATGTTAATCGATCGTTACCCGAACAATTACCCGACATGATACCCGAACCGAAACTAAATTTAAAATAAAGATTTGAGACCATCAAATCTTTCCAAATACCCGAAAATTAAAGATTTGAACCGAACCGAAAAAAAAAGATTTGAGATTTGATATTTGAGATTTGAAATTTTACAGCACTAATATATATGTATATTATTAAAATATTGTATAAGATACATTAAACTACATTGATATAGCATTGCACGATTTATCATATACGAATAATAATACACGTATAGTTAGTATTTATATATATATATATATATATATATATGTATTGTATACATATGGCATATATAAGTATATATATAATATATTTATAATAATCAATTGCAATTGCCATTATAAACAAAATGTAACAATTTGTCACTCTAATATTCCTATAAAATATGAGAAATTATATAACATATTAATTATTATCTAAATATTTATATGACATTTTATTAAATATCAAATATCTACATTTTAATTTAAATATATTATGACTTAGGGGGATTATTACTCAAATTACATAACAAATTATTATTTTCAATTTTTTTTATAGTAAACTAGAATTATATAAAAAATTATTATTAAAATTATGTAAACATTATGTATATGTATGAAATATTACTTATAAAACGGGAGTTTATAATATATAAACTTTAAAGAATGAGGTAAAATAATATGCTGAACGAGGTACAAATATTTAACTTATTATAATATATTGTATATTTATACATTTATATTTGTATACTTTTATTTTACTTTATAATGATATCTATAAAGCATATATAATAATTATATATAAATTATTAACGTTTTATTATATACCATATATACAAATTACATATATAAATTACTAACTATCTAGTTTAAACAAATTAAGAAATAATAATGAAATCTTTTAAATTAATGTACTTAATTAACAAATTATTTTTCAATTTTTACATCTATAATTATAATCAATGTAACTATCAATTCAATTTTGAAAAGTGTTTACTAAAATATTCAAAGTTCACATAGACATATAAATAAATAAAATAATTTAATATTTCTCTGTATGTTTGATAGATATTATAAATTAATATATATGTAGTAAATGTATGGCTAATTTTTATAATTAATTAATTATGAAAAAGAATTATTTTATATTATTTTCATTAGATATTTATAAAAATATTAAAAAATGTAATAAAGCTATATATTTTTAATAAGATTGTATTAGAATTATTAAAAATACTTATAATAAAAGAAAATACATTTTGAAAACATACTATTTTCACAATTCTTTACACTGTGCAGTGTTGATACATGGTGTCACCACTTAATTTATACAAATGTATGAATATAATATATAAAATATGATATATATATAATGAAATGTATATATTACATAGAAATTATAATTTATTAATATGTATTGCTTAAGGAATCATAATATAATAGATTAGTTTTATATAATACATTTATATATATATATAACTTACATGTATGTATTTATTTATCTATATAATAATAATAATAATAATAATAATAATAATAATAATAATAATAATAATGAGTTCTGCTTCTACACTTACCCGGTTGTTAAAACCAAATCTGATATTAATAATAATAATGATAATAATAATGTATATTGATTTTTCTCAATAGATTATCACAATCATTATATAATAATTCATCAGATTTGGTAGTTATTCGAACATTAATTTTCATATTATATCAGCTGTTGTAGGTATATAAACTTTAATTGATCACCAATGTTATGGAATCCAGAGGTGAACATCAATCACTACTACAAGTATTATTTACTTCATCAACAGTTATCTCAAAATACCATACTTTATTACGTATATATTTGATTCAATTTTTTATATTGAAATATTTGTTGTTGATTTGAAATACGTTATCAATAACCCTATGTTATACTCAATCTATTTTTTGTATCTAACAAATAACAATTAATGACTCAATAACAGATCTGAAAAGTTACTATATAGATCATCTTGTAGATTAGATTTCAATATAGTATTTATTAAATTTAAAATTGCCCGATCTCTACTTATTATGAAGTTAGCTCTGTTCTTCGTGGATGCTATATAGCTGCACATATATTATATAATATCTGTTTAATGGATGTATTAGTCATTAATTTAAATAAATATATATGTATAAAATATAATATTTGTAATTATTTTTTTAATTAAATATAGGATAAGGAGCGGAAATTAGGTTTACATTATAGTAATAATGATACACATACACACACACACACACACACACACACACACATATATATATATATATATATATATATATATATATATATATATATATATATATATATATATATATATATATATATATATATATATATATATATATATATATATATATATATATATATATATATATATTTAAGTAAATGTAATATTAGCTAATAGAAATGATAATACATTATTTATTGATTCACAAACCTTTTTATGGATTAATAGGAGAAAAACAAGCAAATATATCAAATTATATTATTAAATTAATAATAAATTAATAATGATAATAATAATAATAATCGCTAAAATATATGATATTAAGATATCAATTAATATGATTAGTAATTATCTCAACAATCTTAAAGTAAATATTAACAGATCTATTATTTTTAAATGTCACAAACTATAAAAACTAACATTTTTATAATAGTTTTTTTTACAGAATTTAATAAAATTATTCAACTAAATAAGTATATAATTTAGTTTAAAATCAAATCATAATTGTATTATAACTCAAAATCAATTTTTCTAAATGTATATTCTGCATTTAAGAAACATTATATTATTGATAATCTAACATTAAATTGAAGATTATTTCAGGCTTAAAAAATATTTGATATAAGAATCTTACTTCCATAATCCGAAATATTACGAAAAACGAAAAAATAGTATATGACTTAACATAATCTAATTTAGTATCATCTTAAATATATAATTAAAATAGCATTTAACAAATTTATAATGAAAATTTAATTACATAACCTAATATATAATAAAATTGATGGGAAATAATAATACATTTTCCTGAAACCTAGTTTCATAAGTTGTCTGAAAATATTTGTATATATCAAAATTCATTTTTAAATAGGTACCAAATATTCCTAGTATATAAAATAAGTGATAATATATTAATCAAATTATAATAATATAAAAATTATATTTTCTAATTTCTGAAATATTAGAAATAAATGACATTATCTTGAATTAATTCTAATATTACATATATATATATATATATATATATATATATGCTATAATCTGTTTAGTTTAAACATTTCGAACAAAAATCGAATGCTTTATTCTATATAGTAATTCTATTTTTTAATAATATAAATAATACTAATGATAATAGTATAATAATTATGATAATAATACTTATTATTATAATTATTATCGTATATTATAAATTTTAATTATATTTCATATAAAAGTATTATATATTGAATTTAAATATTTATCAAAATAATAATTAATATCAATTACAAGTATATATCATCAATATAAAGAAAGTGGATGAGCAATTGAATGTAGTGTATGGCACTATCCTCTACGAGCGCTGCAGTAAAAACCCTCTATCTGGCCCACTACTTTTTATTTATAATAATATGTATTTATTATATATATATATTGATAATCACTACCAATTTTTATGTACTATCTATAATAAAAATAAAATTATATATTTAAAATACATAATATCAACATTCCTCGTAATTTTGTGTATTTAAATTGAAGATATAATACTATTATATTGATTTTATTGATATTTATAATATAAATCCATTGATATAGATAGAAGTCACTTTAATCTATTTCGATGAAAAGCCTACTGTTTTAATATTTGACATATATAATATGACTAATAGGGTGTTCACACGATGCGTGTTTTACTTGTCGTACGAACAAATGCTGGACCGACATTTTTTGGTCCAGCATTTAAAAAACACGAGCGTTCACACGACGCGGGTTTAAATTGTCGTAGTTACTAATAACTGACAGCGGAAATAAAAAATAACGTAAATAAACAAAAATTTCAAATTCAAATACTATTTTAATTTATCTATTATAATTACATTTATTATAATTATGGATACTTATTTAAATAATTTATTATGTTTAATAACTGATGAAATTGCACTGTATATTTCGTATGAAAATAGCAAAATGAGAACTATATGGGCGAATAATTATTTAAAACGATTCTCGATCTTTAAAGCATAATTATTATGATAATATGATTATCATATTAAATATATTAAATATGCATAACAATAAAATAGATTATCCATATTAATATAATATGGTATAAATAAATATGAACTCTATTCATAAAATTTTGAAATAATACTTATTTATACCAAAATAATGTGTTTTAATCAAAAAACGAAATATAAAACTGTGACGTCATAGTAGGATCCCAAATATAAATTCTAGGATATTTGAATTTTAAATTTTAAAAATATTTTATTAAATTTTTATTTTATATTATATATAGTTAAATAATTGATAATTATTTCGTAACTTTTGGATTCTATTTAAATTATAAACAAACATTGAGAATTACAAAGGACAATAAAAATCGTAATATGTGGATAGGTTTAGTAATTTGAAATATAAATGACGTATAATAATCAAAATAAATGAGGCTGTGAATTGTTCATTTTAAAATAGTAAATTTAATGTGAATCCAAGTATATAAATGTTATTTATATATTATATAATGTACATATATATTAACTTAACATAATATTAATAAGAATAACATAATATATGTACATAATGTTATTAATTAATCAAATTACTAAGTATGATCAAACTTGAAAATATCGTAATTTGTATGACCTAAATATATAGGTTTATATTTTAACTGCACGATATTGCTTGCGATATATATTTCAATTAAAATTAGTAACTATGATCTATATTTAGATGGGAGTGACATATCATATATAATATTGTAAATTACTAGAGATAAGATATATATCGATCATATTTACTGCTGGCAATATAGTTTGATAAAATTATATAGAATGATCAATTATATTTTAAGATAGTAATATACATGATTAAATATAATATATAATCACTGAATAATGATATGGAATTATAATAATGAAATATTATTTAAAAATTAATTAGTGTGTTAAAAATATTAAAATCCTTTGATGTGTTTATAAATTAATTATAATTCTATTTACATAATTATAATTTTTTTTATATATTTATATATTTCATATATATATATTATATGTGTATATTAAGATATTTATATATATATATATATAGTGTATATTATAAACTCATGTGTATTATAAATTTTATATAATTAAACATTTTATATAAATATTATAATATAACTTTATATCATAATCATTTATTATTTAATATAAGAATTTTTACTATGGTATTGTATATATGCAAACATTACTTATATAACAGAGTTGTACAGTTTTGTACAAAGTATTCTTCTCAAAGTAATTATCCATATGACATTATTTAAAGTAGATTAAATCTTTAGTTATATGTGAACTGTACAATAAATTAGTGCATAAGCAATGCCATAAGACATGGTTAAATAGTTTTTTAATCACAATTTATGGTAAGTAAGCTATATAATTTAAAGTAAACTTTGATATTTTAATGAAGGCGAACTTGATGAAATAGTATATGAATATATAGAGGATAGTGATAATGATACAGGATTAACTGGATACAAGTTTCAAACATGACAAAGCGTAATAGCGTATAACCAAGAATATATAATATAAGAATTATAAAATTCAATTTAATCGTAGAAAATTTTCCAAGAACACAACAATTTTGCGAAGCATTTCATGAAGCAATATTTTGTGATTTATCCTTCAGAAAACCTCTGATATGAAGTTAAAGTAGTCATATTTAATTAGAGTAAATACAAAACCCATGGACAACTATAAAATACTGAATATTAAAGTGCAGTTATTATTTAAAATATGTATATAATATTGCCATGAATGCAATACCACTTATTATATGGATGATAGTGATGTGGAGAATATATATATATATATAACATTTCATATGTAAATAGAAACACTATTATTATAATATTTAATAATATCTATTATTATGTACATTTAAAAAAAACCTATGTAAGAAATATTCCTGATATGGTATTGGAAGTGTTGACAATGGGTATAAAGTATCTCACAGTCAATGAGATGATTGTGGTAAAATCATAGAAATTAGAGGTATAATTACCCCATACCCCACGCTATAGCTATGGGTAAATTACTACTTACAATATCACACTTATGTGTGTTTAAACAATCAATTATTTGTATAAATAAATATTTTTTTATAAACTATATTTTATATTTAGGTGATATGTATCATTACAATAAATCATAGATAAACCAGGCTCTTAATTAATATATTATATAATACTTATTACACTAAATATACATTAGGAGAAGGGTTAGTCAGATAAATTGAAGAACCTGTTATTTATGGTATTTTTTTACTAATTTATATTTATTATATTATGCCGATATGAAATATGAAAACATTTCTAAATCTATAAAACTGCTATTAGTTGATTAATATGAATAATTAATTAACAATCTCAATTTTATAGATATATTATAAGATTTGATTGAACTATAATTTAATTGAATTTATTATTAAAACATATAATATTAATATTTTATACCAAATTACAATTTTAAAGCATCCAGTATATTAATTATTATCAGAACGACATTTTTTCTATATATATATATATATAGTTTTAACATTAATATATATTATCTATAGGTTAATATTTAGTTTGAATCCAGAATTATCTATAATATACATTATTCTTCAAAGTTTAGCATCAAGTTTTCTTAAAGCGCTTACATCAGATTCTTTCTCCAAGAGTTTCTTTGTTATCGCTTGAATTTCAAGTACACCTACCATATAAATATATAATATCATATATTTAAAGTAGATTTAATAATAGATATATTAATCATATTATTATTATTATTATTATATTATATAATATATGTTTATGTATATATATATCATATTTATATGACATTTTTAAGTGTATGAAAAAATGTTATATTGAAATTAGTTTAACCGAATAACTTATTGTACCTATATTTGTATTACTAGAATAGAATTTATTGAATTACTATATATATATATCATATAATGTACATGTATATTGTATATGATCATTTAGATATAATAATCAAGTTTATATAGACAAAATATTAAGTATGCATTGAATACTATTCAATGTGTTATTAAACACTCATATATATTAAACTTATAAGTCCTATACTATAATTTATAATTAAAATATAAAATTATAATAATAAGTTATATTAATATTATACTAGATGATAGATTATAAAGTAGATCGATGCTTAGTATAATAATAATAATAATATTATTAATAAAAATATTTTGAATATAATTTTATTAATATTATTAAAATCATTATACTAAGCATCGATCTAATTTATTATAAGTATAATGTTATGTAATTATTAAATATAATAAATATAAAAATTATATGATGCTGATAAGTCTTTAACTAACCAGTTATGTTCTATAACGGACGATTCATTTTCAATACCGCTGGTATATTTAAATTTCCACCAGTGTTATATTATCGGTAAATAACTGATCGTTTATTATTTTAATAATAGATTTGAATTGTTAACTTATAATACTAATGTTTAGTAATATATCTACATAATAATCTATTTCACAAGTTAATACTATATCCATAAATGATATATTATAAGTATTTTAAATTTAATTATTATTCAAATTAATATTAAATATATTATGATAAATCTATTTTCATGCATATTATGCTTTAATTAAACTACTTTTTGTTATATCTTTACTTGAATAATTTAATTTTGTATATTCTATATAATTAATGTTTATATTGTATTTTATATTGTAGTAATACGATTAATTATATAAAAATTATTCAGTATTATACTGAGTATAATATTTTTATAAAATATTGTAAACATTACCAAAGATAGTAAGATATTTCGGTCCAGCATTTATTTCGGTCCAGCAAAAAATAGGATATTTTCTATTTTTGCTGTACGACGAGAAAAATAGGAATCCGAGTAAATGCTGGACCGAATCTATGATTTTGAAGAATTCGGTCCAGCATTTGTTCGTACGACAAGCAAAACACGCATCGTGTGAACACCCTATAATATCCAATAAAAATCACTGATACCATTTTGTTAATTTATCGATAAAAGTGTTATTCACGTATCTATCATTAACATGCATTGCGTGCGTCAATTGCTTATCCACTATCTTTATATCGATGGTATATACACTACATTTGTTAATCATATTAATAGGTAAATGAATACTATATACATTATACAATTTAACTATATAGATATATGTTTATTTATACACAAATATAACAAATACTGTTCTCATTTCTGTTTTAGTAAAATAATAATAAATATATAAATAAATGATAAAATAATATATAAGTAAAAAATATGATTATCAAACATTCATAATAATTTTATATATTGATCGCTGTTTAGCAGATAACCATTTTTTCCATTATTTTATGCCATATCATTTTTCGGAAGTGCAAGAATTATAACATAATTTTATACGAAATAGTAAGCGTACTAAATACAGTATAAATCTATTTATGCAATTAATAGAATATAAAGGAAGTCCGTATTATAAATAATTACATTACTCTATACGAGATAGGAATGTAGATTCAATAATACTTTTACAAATGTTATTAAGTAAACACTTTCTAATAGTTTTATTTTATATAAATTAAAAAAAGTAGAACGACATACACTTGAGATTTGATCGATAAAACTTAGCTTAATATCATAAATAAAACCAATATTTTTAACCGAATTTGTTGGCGAAATTAGATTATTTTGTAAATCAATTATTTTAGGTATTATATAAAATGATATAAAACAATTTAACAACGAATAATTATCAGAAGGAAGAGCATGTAAAAGTATTTCGATATAAATTATAAATTATCCTCATAAAGATGATAATTAATATCAGGAAACTTGTGGAAAATTTAAATCAAAGATAAAAGATAAATTGGGATTAATATAGGAACAAGTACTGATCCTTTTAGTACACCATGACATAGTAATTTTTTAGATGAATATTCATTATTAATTTTCATAGAAAAATATCTAATTTTAAGATACGATATAAATCATAATAATACATCATTTTAGTGATAGCGATCTATTAGTAAATCATGCTTAATTGTATCAAAAGTTGATGATAAATCAAGAAGTAATAATTATATATTTTTGTTATGATCTAAAGTCCATAAATTTGCATCAGTGAGAGAAATTAAAGTAGTTAATGTATTATGACATTTTCTATACCCACTCTGTCTAGGATCACTAAAGTGATGATTACATTATATAGTTTAAAATTTGAAACTGAACACAAATAATGAAAATAGTTATCAGAAGAATAATTCTCAAAAGTTAGATCATATGATTTATATAATACTAATAATTTGTTGGAAATGTTAGAGCAGATTTCAGATAGCTTATTGATATAAAAATTATAAAAAATATTGCACAGATCATTATCAGTATGTGTTGGTAAAGATGTAGGAGAACCATTATTATATATATATATATTTATATACTTATACATATATATATATATATATATATATATATATATATATATATATGTAGCACGACGTAAGCCGCGTCACTCCGTATGTGAAGAAGAGTGTTTTATTTCGTATCTTTATTCAATAAACCTATTATATATATATAAATATTAAAAAATAACATATAACATACATGTGTATTACATACCGTATATGTCAGGGTTCTTACTGCTCAATCTCAAAGGTAAATGATATAGCAATATTTAAATTAAACATTCGTCATCGTGTTTACTGTAGTGATACGTTAGCAGCGTAACGTTACGTATGAAGTGCATTGCTATCCTATAATAGCTGTGCATTCAAAATACTTTATTAAACATCTAATTCACATTGCTACATATATATATATATATATATATATATATATATATATATATATATATATATATATATATATATATATATATATATGTATAACTAAATAATTTATACTATTTAATATACATAATTTAAACAGCTGAATTCTGGGATACTTTATAATGTTAATAATAATTTAGTTACATATACATATATAATTAAATATATATATATATATATATATATATATATATATATATATATATATATATATAAATAATTAAATATATATATATATATATATATATTATGATAACTAATTAATTAGATAGTTATTTAACGTAATATGTTATAACTAAATGAACTTTAGTTAGAGTATGAGAGTTGATGTATATATCTATAGATACATTACATACACATACCTATAGGTACATTCATATATGTATATCGTGTCAGTCTTTTATTATCCAGTTTTCTTATTTTTAACCACTTATTAGCCTTGTGGAAAATATAATCGATCATGTTTCTATTATTATGTGGCAACTAATGTTACTCAATAATTTGTTATCTACAGTTATTGTTGATGATTAATCTATAAAATTAGAAATAATTACATAATAATACACTGTAAAATCATGAATAATCGTTAAGGTCACACATATATACTAGTGTAATTGTAAGTATTACTTATAGAAATTTATCAAAAGTTATAAAATGTATTATATATTATTTACAAGTATATCATTTAAATAAATTATAAAAATTAAAATAAAATTAATTAAATATAATAATCGTCAAAATTTAATGAATATAAGATAATTTTTAGAATATAAAAATGAATAATATTATATATATATACATACATTTAAATAATTAATAGGATTAATAACCTAGGTGGCTATTTATTTATAAAAATATAAGTTATCGTCTGTATATATATATATATTTCATACATTTTTCATAATTATATTGTAAATATTTAGAATGAATTCACCCAGAATAATTGTGTTAACTAGTTTCTCTCAATAAAATACTATTAAGTTATTTAACAATAATTTATATTAATTGAAATTGTCAGACAATTTAGAATATATAAATACATAATAATTGCAATTATTATAATTTAATAATTAGTCAATTTTAAAATATTCATAATTTTATCTTTTATATTCAAAATAATAATAATTATTAGTTAAACATTATTTTATAATAAATATTTTCATTTATATTCTAACAATGCAAATATTATAGATCTTTATAATATCTATCATTATATTAAATATTATATTTAATAAAACAATTAAAAAAAGTAAATAGACTTTTAGTAGACCACTATTTTTCCTATTAAATACAAGTGAAAATCTATTTATAGAATATATTCGCACCTACTATTAATATTAATAATTGTGTTATTAGAAAATATGTAAACTGGTAATATATATATAAATATGTATATATATATATATATATTTATTTTTCAATAATATAATATAAATATTAATCGCTAGTTTTCATTATAATTATCACTAATTTACATTAACAATTAATAGTTTATTAGGAAATTGAATTGATGAAAAATACTTTTATTGTTATTGGTTTCATAATAAATTGAATGATATAATAAATAATATTTATTATTTAGATTACTATTTTAGTATATATATATAAATATATGTATCATATATTAAGGCTTATTATATGGTATGGTTTAATAAGGTTTTCAAAATGAGTTTAGTTATCAATATATTTGATTGAATGTCCTCATACCTGTACACTTATTACTTATTTTACTTTATTCCCTTGACTCACGAATCGTAGGGTAAATCAATGAGCTGGCGTTATATAATGCCGTCACCATTCGTTGCGGTCGTGTGGCTTAACCATTAAGTCAGACTGAATCATCTTACTCCATTCTTCGATATCATCAATCCATTTTATTTTTGGTCTACCCCATTTGCGATTACCCTCAACCATACTTTGGAGGATTGTTTTACTGAGATACTCATATATAATTGTATGATCGTACCATTTTAATTTTATTCGGGGGATGGACTGTAATACTGGTTCATATATACTAATTAAACTTATTATCTCATCTTTGATGTACTCGTTTGTCGAGTTGATTTCTTTGTATGTAATTCCAAGAAGTTTTCTATGTGATTTATTTTCGAAAACTTATATTTTTTGTGTGGAAAGGGCACTTATAGTCCAAGATTCGCACACATAAGTAAGAATAGACAATATTAGAGAGTGATAGAGATTATATTTGTTTTGAAACGGATATATTTGCTATTTCATAATGTAGTTAGCCTTACCATAGCCGATGTAGCTTAAGCTTTAGCTTTAGCTTTAAGATAATCTTATTTTAATCTCAGAGTCGATTTAGCCATATTTGTAATTGTAGCACCGATATATTTAAACTAGTATACATTCTGGTCTACATTATTCTATATTTTTTCCATATACTTAGATGTTGGAATGATAATTTATGTTGTTACTGTTAGCCATTATCTTACTCTTTTATGCACTAATTTGCATTCCATACCGACTATCACTATTTAACAGCTTGTTTGTGAGTGTTTGAAGTTTATCGTTTGATCCAGCTATCAAGTTTATATCATCGGCGAATCTGATATTAGATAGATTTCGGCTACCAATTAATATTGTAGATATATTCATCTTGAATTCCAGCCATAATCTCTTCAAGAAATAAATTGAAGAGCACAAGAGATTGTAGATATCTCTGTCTCACACCAACACTTGTCTTGAACAACTGACCTTGGATACTATTAAACATAATTGCGCCTGTGGAATTTGTATATAATGATTTAATCATTAAAGTTATATTAAATTCGATATAATATTTATTGAGAGTTACTAGACTCCATCATACCAAACTTTGTCAACAGTTTTTTTAAAGTCTATGAAATTGTGATATAACTCCTTTGGCCCTCTAAGTGTATTTCTATTAGATTTCTACAATTGAATATATGCTCAGTGGTACTTCTTCCTTTCCTATACCCAGCTTGTTCTTCGGAAAGTACTTCTTCAACTTGCGAGGTTAATGTATTCAATATAATTATCAATAGAATTTTGCATGAGTGGACTATTAGGCTCAGAGTTCTATAATTCTCACACTTTTGAGATTGCCTTTTTATGGAATTGGTAATATTAGGGAATCTGTCCATTGTTTTGGCCATTCTTTGTAGACCATGATATTTGACATAATTCTGTGAAAACATTAACGATTACATATCCTCCGTATTTTAGTAACTCACCAGGTATATTATCAATGCCAGGATATTTACCTTCTTATATCTTTTGTATAGCATCTTCTACTTCTGATTTTAAAATTGGTAATTCATCTACATTCTCTGTGATCTGACTGATTATGACGCTATGGTCAGGTTTGATAGGATAGGTATAAAGCTCCTGACAGTATTCTGTCCATCTCTTTAAAATAGAGTGTTCTTCAGCTAGCGGATATCCGTTATTATCTTATATTATCGAAGTGCTTCTTGCTGTCGTTTTTGTGAGTCTTTTGAGAGTTTCGTAATCTCTTTTGTTATGTCGTCCATATTTCATGTCTTCATTCATTGATTTACATCGCGTCTGTATCCACTGCTCTTTTGCTGTCTTCATGTCTTTGCGTATATGATTATTGACTTTTCTATATTTACTAATAAGTTCTATGTTATTCATATTTTTAGCTACTTTAAGAGATCGTATTTAATCGCAAAGATCAAGTATGTCATTTGTGATCCATGGTTGTTTTCTCCTTCTATATTTTACTGTTCTTGTAGCCGAGTCAATGATTATGTCTTCAATTTTCTTATAAGATGTGGTAAGGTCATATTTATGAATATCTAACTCTTTAAGTTATTTTTCGAATACATCTTTGAAATTTTCTGCAGTCTTTCCATTTGTGAGCTTGTTAACATCGAATCGTATTCGTGTGGTCTTTGTTTTTCTATTCACCTTCAATTTGAGTTTCATGTTACATAGTACAAGGTCATGATCACAATTGATGTCTGCATCTGGATATATTCTTGTGCTGGTGCGAATGATACTAGACTTAAAATGTTGTGGCGTTAACATATAATCTATTTGCTTGTGTACTAAACCATTAGGTGAGTGCCATGTTGTACCCATTGACTTTGTATGTGGAAATAATGTAGAATTTAATAATAGAGGGATTAACTATACGGGATGGAGGGTTGTGTAAATGGAAGAGTACTACATATTTATAGTAACAGGGAACCTACAGGGAACAATAATATATATGTGGTATGAATGGACATGTGGGTACACAATTTTAGAATGTTCCCAATTAGGTGTGAATTGGGAAAATCGTAATCAGTACATAGGTTTGATGGGTAGTTGTGAGACAATTATTATTAATATAAGGGGGCGTAATATAGAATGTATATTACCAGATGTCAGGTTTCTAATATTCCATTGTGGTTTTTTGAAAAACTATGTGGAGTAAAGCAACAGGCTAAACCTGATTGGCTAGTGGTTCGATCGGTGAGCGGAGTTTTTTTTCCAAGTGTTTCCATTTGAATCTGTAAAAAGTATTATTTTACGTGAAATCTTATTATCAATATGAACATTCTATTTTTTGATTCAATTTTATACTCTCTTATTATGTTTCTCGTAAATGCAATTTCAAAATTTAAACTCAACTGTTCTAGTCCTCTGGGATGCTGGAATATTATCGTATTTAGCTCGGCATAGAGTGTCTCCAATTTATTGAGATTACTCGTCTAATAATATATATATATATATATATATATATATATATATTGAATTTAATTGAATTGAAAGTTTATTAAAACACTTAAATAAATCATAAATTAATTCTCAAAAGTGTATATATATAGTATATAAATAATAAAAGTAGTTACAATAATAAATACCATTAATATAATAAGAGATGGAAGGGAATATTTTGTTCCAGAGAAGCATAAATATATGAGGAGCAATTCGAAGAGTATATTGAGGAATGAACAATATATAGTTTGCGAAAAGAAGATCGTTTGTTAAATGGAAACTAGGGAGGTTGTGTTGGAAGTGGAAGTGTTTACATGAGTAAGTAGAAAAGTTATCTCGTAGGATATATGTTATATGGATGGATGAACGAATAACTCGTTTTAGGAGAGATATGGTATGTAATATAGATGAAGAGTAATGAATGGTAATATATGCCTAAGAGGACAAGGGAATTAATTAGAATTTTAATAAGATATACAGTAATTAATTTTTATATTTTTCTAATTCTAAAAATATGATAATTTGTTTATATAGTGATGGCAGTAATATGAAGAATGAAGTAAAGAGTAGACTCAAAAAGTACACCTAAGATGAATAATGTAGGAGAATCAGAGATTACATTGTTATCAATAAGAAAAGGAGGGAAGTAAGTAGGAGATGGATTAATATTTAACAATGTAGTTAGGGAGGCATTAAAGAGAGGAGTATTAGAAATAAGCCTTTATTT
Source organism: Osedax fenrisi (assembly GCA_964019155.1). Taxonomy (NCBI): domain Eukaryota; kingdom Metazoa; phylum Annelida; class Polychaeta; order Sabellida; family Siboglinidae; genus Osedax; species Osedax fenrisi. The sequence continues at coordinate 44,924,106 of OZ025243.1, forward strand.
AATATATAATAGAATAATTGGAAAGTTGATTATTTAGATCCGGTGATAAATTAGTGGGAAGAAATAATTATAATTGTATGTCATCTGCATATAAATGGTAGTAGATATTTTTATATTTAGATTGTATGTATTGTAGTGGATATAAATAAACAGAGAAAAGTGAAAGATGGAGTACTTGATCTATGGGGAACACCATATTTCATAGTTTAAGAGGAAGACAAATAATTATATATTTTTACACTGCTGATACTACCAGATAATAAATGAATAAATGAAGTAAACTATGATATGGCAGGTTATTTAACTCAAAGTATGTATAGACAGGACAGTAGAATTTTGTGGTCAATCATATCGAAAGCACTGGATTTGTCTGATGCATGACTAGTTGATAGCAATTATTAGTATTAAGGGTAGAAGTGATTACATCAATTACATTTAGTAATGCTGTTATTGTAGAGTGTTATATTAGGAGTGCTAGCAAAGTTATTTTGAATAAAATGAGAAAGTGTTCGGAAAGTAGATAAAGTCTAGAAATATTACTTACCATGAGTTCAGAATGAAGAGAAATGGATAATACAAGATATACAATAATATTACCATTTATATGATTGGGAAATTTACATTTTGTGATAGGGATAAGGAATTTGTTAAATTAGTGAACATAATTTGTGGATATGAGGTAGCATTAAAATGATCGTTGAAATTACTAAGTATGGTATGTGGTCAAACTTATTAGATCAGTAGCAATATCATTAAACTCACTTAGAAAGGAAGCATATTTTGGGTTAGACGGTATATAAATGAATGTGATGAATATTGATTTGTGCTGTTGGGTGAACGATATAGTTAGGTAGTCAAAATAGGAAAGTTATGGGAAATGTATATGGTAAATATACATGGTAAAGATAGAGAAGCCCTTACAATGAATTCATCCCTACCACCACTACCTGATAATAAATACTTCAAGAAAGCCTTTTACAGTGTATGGCATGACGGACTATGGTCTGCATTACATAAGTAAGGCATAAACTATAAAATTGTAAAAGCTCTATATAACATTTCTGCAATCGCGGTTTTATTAAATAATATACAAGGTGACATATTCAAAACAACAATTGGAGTACGACAGGGTTGTATACTATCACATGTATTGTTTAATGTATTCCTTGAAGATATAATGGCTGACATACAAAACAATCATGTTTAATCGATATAAACTGGCGGTTTTCCACTATTAAACCTAAGATTCGCCGACGATATAAATGTAATAGCTATATCTAACAAATAGGTATAAGAGCTTACAGATATATTATTAAGTAAAGCTATCAATATTGCATGGAAATTAGTGTTGAAAAAAGCAAGTGATGGTAAATAGAAACGATACAAATCTGCAAGCAGATATCTAGATCAACCTCTACGGTTGAAAACTAGAAGAAGTCGTAACATTTATCTATCTATGAGAAACACTTACAAAATATGGAACATACAATAAAAAAGTATAAATAATACTGGTGCAAGCAACATCTATGGTGAGATTAACCTCGATTTGAAAAGTACTCACATTAGATTAAAGCTTAAGTATACCTTATATAGATAATTAATGTTATCATTATTTACTTATGGCTATGAATCATGGACAATGAACTCTTACAAAGCCAAGAATATCTAAGCTTTAGATAATATACATCACCGATAACGATTATACATAATGTATAAAGAAGGTAAAACGAATGTATTTCTCAAAAATAACATTAAAGAACTAATTAGTGATTTCAGACCGAACGATGACGTAAATTAAGATGGTTCGGTCATACATCTAGACACAATAGTATCACTAAAACCTTTATTAAATGAATGGTTGAAGTATCAAGAATAATATGTAGACCGATGTAGAAATAAATCGACGATATCAAATAGAGTACGATGGATGTTAATGAAATATTATGTGAAGTGATCAACATTGTGATAAATGGAGAATAAGATGTGTTGTTACCTTCAAGTTGATTCCCAACGATTTTTGAGTCACAGGACTAAACCAAAATTAAAGTAAGTATATATATATACAAATATTTACAATAATCTATCAGCAAATATGGAAAACAAAAATTGGCTGGCTAAATAGACTAGATCACTTATTATATTCACCCAAAAGAAAAAAGCTGACTCAAGAAAATGTTCTAATTATCGCATACTAAGTCTGATAGCACATACAAGCAAAATACTACTTCGAATAATTATAAACCGACTCTACTCGCAGCAGAAATAATCTTAGCAGAACAATAAACAGGTTTTCGAATATCACGAAGTACAATCGAACAAATAATAACTTTCAGAATACCCATGGAAAAGCACATAGAAAACCGGAAAGATGTATAGCACAAATTTATTAATTTTGAAATATCTCAAGAGATTATCGAGATAATAAAATTGATTATATGATAGTGCAGTTCTCATAAACAATATAACGGGAAGTTTCTTAAAAATAACATTTCGAGTAAGACAGGACTGTTCACTTTCGCCGGTATTATTCAACATCTTCTTCGAACAAATCATGATAAAATACTCTTCAAGAGCATACTTATACAATCTCGATTGGCGGCAGGAATATTAGTAAACTTAGATTTTCTGACGATATCAACTTAATCGCAGAAAGTAATACTTCACTACAAGAACTAACATACCGGTTAGTAGAATCTTTATAAGTTCACGGAATAGAAATAAGTCAAGGAAGAGCAACACGATGGTGTATTCAAAAAATAATGATAAGAATGAAAAAATGTACACATATGGAATATAGATACTATAAGATAAAAACCTTTACATTTGTATATAGGGGCGACCTTAAAATCAGATATATCATCAGATAACGAATTACGAATTGAATTAGTAACTGCTACTTCTGCAATGAAAAGACTCAATGGCATATGGTCTAGTAAAAATATAGGATTCAAGCTCAAATTCAAACTCTACAGATCCATATTACTTTAACTTTGACGATAATTTTATATGAGAAAAGAATATGCAGTATTTGACAATAAAGCTCACAGAAGACTACTAGAAATAATCGACCTTCAGAGGATAAAACTGCACATGTCAAAAAACCCTAATAACATTTATTGGTAAATTTGCACCACTAGCTACTATCAAAAGAAGAAAATTGTCATACTATGGACATGTATGATGACATAAAAGTTTGAGTAAATAAATTAATCAAGTTAAAGTTGAATGTATGAGGGATAGAGGAAGACAAAAGAAAGACTAGATGGCCATTATCATAAAGTGGACAGATAAGACGATATATATGGAAGATGGTAATGAATATAGACATTTGGAGAATATTTATTATAGTTGCAAGCTAGATACTTCCCCCTACAATGCATGTATCACGGGATTATAATTAAAAGTATATGTATATATATATATATATATATATGTGTACATATAATATGAATATATGTAAATATAGTAAATTAAAATAAATATAATAATATAATTGTTTATTTACTAATATCAACATATTTTAATATCTATTATCATATCTATGATGACGATTCATAGTTATATATGTTTCTATCCACTAATTTATAATCAGGTTTCAATAATTACATATTAATTGTGCTAATTACATTAAAGTATAGTTTACAAATAATAATCTCCATTATGTCTGCAAAACCACATCGTTTAATATTTCTCCATTTACTACTTATTTCTCTCATTTTCTTATTGACAACATAGTAATTTCTCATTCCCCTACTGTATACAACTTAGAAATCATTTTTTATTCAACTATTTCATATATTCCTTATTTTTCTACCATCATTAAATTTATTATAATAGATTGCTATTAATAATTATTGCTCATATATTCAGAATTAGAAAAATGTGAAAATAAATTTACGTATTTCTTATTAAAACGCTAATTAATTATCTTTTCCTCTCATGTAGATTACTTTTCCTCATTCCGCATCAATCTTACCTTATATATCTTTCCTATATCGAATTATCCAATCAGTCTGTACAACTTCCTCATAAAAACATTTTCTCAATTTTTTCCAATTAACAAACGCTCCTCTTACTACATACTATATATTGTTCATTATTCGATATACTCGAATTTTCCATACTATATCTCTAATTTTCAATTACCAATATATTCTCTTCCATCTCTTAGAAATCATGTTTCACATCTTTTATCTACCCTTATTACTCGTCCTTAAAACAATTAATACTCGGGTCATAATATATATTTGTCAAAATAATGTCATCTTCTTATTTTATTTATTTATTACTTTCCGTATTATTTTATTTTATTTTAATTTTGTTTAGATAACAATGCAATTATAGTCGCATTATTTCCACTTTATATAATAATATCCTATAATTTTATTATAAATATAAGTATGTATTTATTTATTTTGTATATTATATATATAATAATAAAATTATTTAATGCGGGCGTTATGGTTTATATTGATACTAATATGTACGTATAAATGAAGGTTTATATTTCGTTCGTTCATATACAACTTATAAAACTCTCTACCGGATTACGTATCTAGAGCACAGTTCTGTTACATTAATAAATAATGTATTTATCTAAAAAATTATATAAACCGTTAATAAATATAGAATATTTTAAATTTTAATATTATTTATACCAAAATTAAATAAAATTTAATTCAATTTAAAACATATTCAATAATAATACTAAATTAATTATTACATATTTACATTATTCACAATTGTACGTAGATATTAAATATAAAGTAATTATATACATGTATATTACATTGAATATTGCATATTTAAATAAAATGGATTTATTGAAAACACATATATGTATGGTTTTATTGCTGATACATAACTGCACTATAATAACAGCTCAATACTTTCCAAACATGTTAGTAATATGTATATGATGTATATATGATGTATATAATATATATATATATATATATATATATGCATATATATATATATGCATATAGACCTGGTGAAACGCATAACCGAAAGTGTCTCGATCTCACCGAGCGGCGTTCCTTTTATAGGAAACGAATGACACGAAATATACATAACAATAAAAAATATATAATACAAACCGAATAACAATTTATATAAATAATAATACATTTAATTACAACATAGAAATCTATAAATTACTATGCAATCTACCGAGCGTGAAGCCTAAAACAATGTATACATGCAAATATATATATATATATATATATATATCGATATTACGTAATGACCGAATTTAATTCAATTCAATTCGACATAAATGTATATTACATTAATCGATATATCAGCAGACTTTACTTTATAATATATATATATATATATATATATATATATATATATATATATATATTATATATTCAATAGGTTTTAATTAATTAATAATATTAATTAATAAACTATCGAAACGAACGATACATCTCTTTCTTATATATATATAATTATATATATATCGAAAAATTCTATAAATATGAAATTTTGTTAATATAAATAATATTATAAATTACATTATTATCAAATAAATTTTACATAGTTTATTTAACTAATAATGTTTTATAATATATTCATACTTAACCCCGGTTATATAAAGGGCGAGTCTTTATTGTATACATCGGTATAATATGATTATAACAATTATAAATACGGTTGTTTAACTATTCTGTATTATACAATTTATTAAATCGTTTTATATTTATAAAATATTGAAATACTACATAAATATTAATAATTGAAATAATAAATTTATATTTAACTATATTTAACGTTTTAATTACTAATAAATAATTCATAATTAATATTTTCGTATAAATATAATAATCATGATTAATTTGTAAAATTAATATTATTTTTTTTAATTTAATTAGTTTAAAAATCTAGCTTTTATTACATAAGAGATTGATGATATTGTTTAATTATTTGGTTATAAGTAAAAATATCCTAACATTTTCTTGATAGCATAAAATAACTCACACAACAAATAATTTAATCCATGTATTTAAATATATATATATATATATATTGATAATAGTATAATACACGACAATCATATGCTTTTTCATTAATATAGGATTTTATTGCAATTCTGATTATTATTATATATATATATATATATATATATATACATATCAATTTATCTTAAAATAGCTATAATTATATTTTTAAATAAAATATAAGGTAAAACAAATTATCTTAAATCTGGAATAAAATAATGATATATTTTGTTGTATGAATTATTATATACTGTGAATATCATGAAAAATACAGTGTGTAAATTAAATATGATACAAATATATAATTACTAATTATTTTATTTAATATAAACAAATCTATTGGTTAAGCGTAATTTACTTATATTATATTCAAATATATAATAATGAATAACAAAATTGGCATTAATTAATGGTATACATATATATATATATATATATATATATATACGGAATACAGTGACACGAAAATTATGCCGACAAATGGTGTCAAACACATACTTTAATCTATTAATTAATATATGTTAGAGAAATAATTAGTATCTAATTAAATTAATTTTAATAATCATTATATTATAATAAATACTTGGTTATATAAAAAACGGAATAGTTTGACACACTGTTTTTACGTAAGACAGTAGATTAATTCATATATGTCAAATGGCAATTTATGAATTAATATATTAAATATATTGAATACAAAAATAAAAGATTTTATTAATTAAAAATATACATTTTAATTAAATAGTATTATAATTTTATTAAAATATACATCCATTCAAATTTATGATCATGAATTTTTATGAATCATAAAAAATACGAGAATATTAGTAATTATTTAAATTTAAATATAATTTATCTCCGATTAAATTCAAAATTTGAATACTTGTAATTGATTTCTATATATAGCATGTATTTTATTTTAATAAATTATCTATATATAGTAAATAAATATATACACGAATCTTATTAATTAATAAATATAGAATAGTAAGTACGATACTCGAAATAATATGTTACAATAGTAATGATTTTCAAAATATTTTCATATTGATTTTTCATATGTTATTGATTGATTGATTGATTGAGAATTTATTTAAGCAAATACATATTTGCTAACGATAACATACGTTATAGAAATAAACAAAGAATAATACGAAATTAAAAAATTAAATAAATTAAAACGTTTAGAATAGAAATAAAATACATTATTTTGTAAGTGGCATCGAAATATTCAATTTCTACTTTAACTTTATATAATTCTTCTTATATTTGTACCCTGTTTTAGTAATAAATTATTAGTTATATAGTTTAATATTTAAATGTTAAATTTTAAATATATTATAAACAGAACATGTTAAAAATCAATTAAACTAATACTAGATTGAAACAAATAAATAATAAAATACATACCAAAATCTGTAATAATAGTAGGTATATATAAAACAAAAATATAATACCGAACAAACAAAAATAAAATAATACTTCCCACTTTATCTGTAATAATAAAAATTATTAATTTTATATTATAGTATATTTGAAATATAGATATAAACAGCCTGCATTTTCTATAACAAAAAAAAATTTGTAACAAAATATAATACAGAACAAACAAAAAATAAAATAATACTTCCCACTTTATCTGTAATAATAAATGTTATTAAATTAATAATTAATTTTAACCACCTATATAATTAATATATGTTATATTATTAATATCACTGTAATTTTAAATATGTGTTCCATATACTTTTATAAAATGTTAACATTATACATGAATTATAATGTGAATAATTCAACAAAATTACATTAAATATACATATTATATATTTTATTTTTTTAAAAATAGGAACGAGAATTTTTATATTGATATAATAGTTAAATGTGTATCATTAGAAAGCTAATTGGATTTTAAACTATATGTATATTTTAGTTTGTTTTAATTTTTATTTTAAAAAGTCATAATCAGAAATATGCAAAAAAAATTGGTACAAATTTAACATGGTGTTGAATTATTTCCTGATTACCTATCCCATAGTATTGAACCGTAGGGGCGCTGATTAATCAAAACAAATTCTCCAATTTTCTCGATTAGTTGCTGCTCTCATGTCATCACATATATGCATTCCTGTCCATTTGTGTATGTTGTGGGACCATTCAGTATCGGACGACATCTCTTTCTTGTGACATTTACAGTACTATGAGAATTAAGAAGGAATATTTTTTGACATACAATAATAGTCGCGAATTATATGACCATACCACCGTAGCTTTCTATCATTTTCTTAGTATGTCTTTGTGATTACCGATTATCATGAAAAATATGTTTCTAACTTCCTTATTTGTAATTCTATCTTTATATGCTATTTGAGTAATCTTCTTAGCCATCTGAAATCCATTGATGTTATTCTTCTTTGCAGTTATTTGCTGATTGTCCACGTTTCACTTGCATATAAATATATTGAACTTATAAGTGAATGTAAGATACGAATTTTAGAGTTTAACGTTAAGTTTCTGTCGTTCCAAATTGGATTAAGTTTTATTATTGAGGTTGTTGTTTGGGCAATTCTTGAAAGTATTTACTTTGTCGAGCTATTATCCATTAAGAAAGAGCCTAAGTATTTAAAAATATTGACTGATTTAATTATTTCGCCATGTAAGGAGATACTATTATTGAAGTTCCCTTCACATTTTTGTCTTGTTTGTATTGATTTCCATGCCATAATTTATAGAAGTAGAATCTATTTTGTTCATCAGATTAACAAGTTCGTGTTCACTTCCTGCTAGACTGTCGATATCATCCGCAAATCTTAGATTTGTAATTACTCTTCCCCCAATAGATGCTGTACCTTTATGGTCTAGTAGAGCTTCAATCATTGTTTACTCCAGCATTATATTGAATAATGTTGGGGATAATAGATATCCTTGGCGTACACCGTATCTTGTGGTGAACCATTCTCCGACTTTATCTTCATAGTATATTGCGCTTATTACTTTTTCGTAGAGGCTTTGTATTACTTTTATGTATATGGCATTGATATTGAATCTTTTCATTGTATCCCAATGTGCTGCATGCCATATCCCATCGAAAGCTTTTTTAAAATCAATGAATATATGATAAAGCGGTTTTTGATGTTCGGTGTATTTTTATTGAATTATTCTATATTTATAGATTTGTTCATTAGTGCTTCTACCAGATCTAAAACATGCTTGTTCTTCTGACAATCATTCTTCGGCAATTGGTTGCAGTCTATCAGGATAACTTTCAGAATTATTTTTCTCATATTTGAAATGAGACTCATAGTTCTATAGTTCTCACACTTCTGAATATTTCCTTTCTTATGTATACATATAATTAAGGATTGGGTCTGATACAACTTCGCTTCTTAAAATGGGATACTTGTCATTATCTGTAGGTTCTGTAGCATTTAGTATAGACTTAACTTATCGTTATTGAAATTTTACAACTCTGAGCAGTATTACGTTCATCTTATCACGTCCTTTTTATCATTAATTCAATAACCATCATTATTTTGAATATTAGTTGAATCTCTCCTTTTAGGTTTTGTCCCAAATCTTTAATGATTTGACTTTCTTTGTATTATTATGCGTAAAACAATTGTCAATTTCCTTACATTTACGATACACCCAGTCTTCTTTTTCTTTCTTCATGGATCTCTTAATTTGCGAGTTATTTATTTTGTACATACTTCTAGTTTTTAATTTTTTTTATTTAATTTTCTTCTGAAGTCACACTTGTGGATTAATTCGTATGTGATCCAACTTTGTTTTTTTATCGATACTTTCCGAGGATATCATTTGCAGAATCAGTAATCACTGAATTTAGTTTTTTTTACTCTTTCGTCAGTACTATTTAGTTCTTCCAGATTTAGATTAATTAATTTGCCATCAATTGCTTATTAACAATTTGTTCAGTTTCTGTATTTTTTAATTTATTCAGATTAAACTTTAGTCTAACAAATTTATTTTTCTTTGGGCTTCTAAGACGTATATTGAGTTTCATTATTACTAGATATTGTCGCTTCCTATGTCGGCTCCAGGAAAATATCGTGTTTTGTTTATATTAAAACTTATGGCGAATCTTTTTTTGCGTTAAAATATAATCTATTTGATTATGGTGTAATCCTCCAGGACTATGCCATGTGTAAATCCTAGATTTTTGTATGTGGACTATATGTGTTGTATATAACAATATTTTCAATGCCCTATTATATTACATGCACTATAAATTAGCTTTTACTCGCCATATAATGTATATATAATTTAAAACCAGCATACACTATTGCTTTGTTATATATTGGCAGTGAACACAGTTTTCTAATAAATATTAATTTAAATCATATTATTTTATATTTCAAGTATATAGTTTAATACGAATTTATATTATAAATAATACATATTTCCAAATATTGACTATATATTGGTGGCAATGTTGGTTTTTGTATACAAAATGAATTACACGATTTCGCATTAGAGATATATTTCCTTAGAAAAATCTTTCTTATTTATATATAAATGTTTATAATATTACATATATATAAAAATATATTTAACATATATTAATTATAGAATCAGATATACATTACTTTGATATGCTACATAAGCCAATAGGATGTTGCTATTTCTATTAGTGCTGTATTACTCTTGTTGTGTTGAACTGTATATTATGATATCGTCTGCGAATTTTAAGTTCATGCTTTGCATAATAGTGTACATGTGTTGTTGCAAAACATCTTGATCATGGTTGAGTACGAAGGGAATATGTAGGAAACAGTATCGTCATTTAATAATGTTGATGGTGGCCAAGTTGCTTACTTCATCACTTGGATGGACCAATAGCTGGAGTGTGCCTCAAGCTTTGAGAATATCTTTGTAAAATATATATTTACTGTATGATGTATGTTATCTAGTATTCGTGTGGTGTAATGGGGGCAACGTATTGCCTTATTGAGATATTTGGTATATAGCCATTTCCTTATATTATCTGACTACTTCCTTGCATATGTTATTCTGGATATACATGCGGTAGACTTATTTACCGGTGTGATGATTACATTGGACATCATGCTTTGTAGTCATAGATTTATAGTTTACATAGATCGGTATTGCTATATCTTGCCAACGTTAAATTATTGGTCATACATGGTGCCTGGAATGGGGATTTTTGATCTTTAATTGTTGTAAACTTAAGATGGCCGACATCACGTGACACATGATATTTCATAACAAATATTTAAATAAATAATATTTATTTTTTACATACATTTGGATTATTTTTCTATATACGCTTATAAAATGCATTTCGATTATATCAAAATAAACATTTATATTTATTTATATTATATATTTATAATGTAATATAATCGCAACACGTAATTTGCTTAAATAATACTTTATATAGGTAATTTTAAATTACAATTTATCGGTGTATTTTTAAATTCTTATATCGCTTTAATTTTTTCTATATAGGCTTATATAGTGCATTTTTATTATATCAAAATTGACATTTATATTTATTTATATTATATATTTAGAATGCACTATAATTGCATTACGTAATTTGATTAAATAATACTTTATATAGGTAATTTTAAATTACGATTTATCGGTGAACTTTTGAATTCTTAGATCGTTTTAATTTTTCTATATACGCTTATAATGTTCATTTCGATTATATAAATATAAACATTTATATTATATATTTATATCGAAATATAACTGCAACATTTAATTTGATAAATAATACTTTATATAGGTAATTTCAAATTATATTTTATCTGATATATTTTAAAATTCTTAGATCTTTTAAATTTGTTTATAAATTGTATTTAAATTATATCAAAATAAACATTTATATTAAATTGTATTAAATATATAAATTACAGTATAATAAAAAACTTTAATTACATAAAATAATACTTTACATGAGTAATTTAAAATGTGAAATGTAACAGTACAATTTTAAATAGCATTATCTAGGTTAATTTCATTACTAATATTTAAATATTACAACTTAATTAGATAAATACACATTTATATTAATATTACTTATATATATATAACTCATATACATATTCAAGGAATGATGCATGTGGCGTAAGCCGTACATCTTAAAATAGGTGCCTGATACATGCGTCTTCAGAATTAAATATATATAATTTATATGTAGGGTGCTTTATTGGTTAATTTCTAGTAAGTCGATAGACTTTTTATGCATTTTCATTACATTCATTAAAATCGTTACATATCATATATCATTTATATCATAATATGATAGGTATTTTTTATAATAATTGTGTATAATATTAATATGATTTTTGTTACTATAATCAAAGATTTTGCGAAGCAAAGATATAACACTCCCTATGCATGCAATGTAATTTAGTAATATCCCCAACCGCTGCTAGCAGTAGTATCGAAATCACTGAAATAGATTTAGGTTCGGCTCTGTTTGCATACAACAATGTTTTCATTGCTCTATTAAATTACATGCAATATAAATTAGCTTTTACTCACTAAATATATACTTATAGCATTTAAAACATACATATCATATTTGTTTATTATATATTAGTAATGAACACTTAGTTTTCATCATATAAATATTAATTTAAAGCATATTATTTAACATTTTAAAAGTGTATAGTTAAATACGAATTTACATTATAAACAACACATAGTTCCTAAAAGTAACCCGCTATAGGTGGCACTGGGGTATTTTGTATACAAATTCGAATTACACGATTTCGCGTAAGTGTTATATCTTTCCTTCAGAAAATGTTTGCTATAATCGTGTAACATATTATAATAATTATAATTATGAAATTAAAATTAAATTTCGTATGATTATTTGATTTTCATACGTTAAGCGTGTATTCATTTATTGACTTCATACATAATTAGATATAACATCTACATGTCTAATTAAATAATTGTATGAATTTCAAAATAATATTTAAATGTATTTATATAATACAAACTTGTAGAGAGTTATTCCTTCTGGATAATTACGTGTACTATTAGAACAACAGTCATCGATTAATTAAGCATTTTTAAATATTTAAAATAATAGCGTTCTTATAGTTGTCGTAATTTAGAATTATATAATGTATTATTTAATCAAATTAAATGTTGTAATTATATTGCAGTATATAATATAAATTAATATAAATGTGTATTTATCTAATTAAGTTGTAATATTTAAATATTAGTAATGAAATTAACCTAGATAATGCTATTTAAAATTGTACTGTTACATTTCACATTTTAAATTACTCATGTAAAGTATTATTTTATGTAATTAAAGTTTTTTATTATACTGTAATTTATATATTTAATACAATTTAATATAAATGTTTATTTTGATATAATTTAAATACAATTTATAAACAAATTTAAAAGATCTAAGAATTTTAAAATATATCAGATAAAATATAATTTGAAATTACCTATATAAAGTATTATTTATCAAATTAAATGTTGCAGTTATATTTCGATATAAATATATAATATAAATGTTTATATTTATATAATCGAAATGAACATTATAAGCGTATATAGAAAAATTAAAACGATCTAAGAATTCAAAAGTTCACCGATAAATCGTAATTTAAAATTACCTATATAAAGTATTATTTAATCAAATTACGTAATGCAATTATAGTGCATTCTAAATATATAATATAAATAAATATAAATGTCAATTTTGATATAATAAAAATGCACTATATAAGCGTATATAGAAAAAATTAAAGCGATATAAGAATTTAAAAATACACCGATAAATTGTAATTTAAAATTACCTATATAAAGTATTATTTAAGCAAATTACGTGTTGCGATTATATTACATTATAAATATATAATATAAATAAATATAAATGTTTATTTTGATATAATCGAAATGCATTTTATAAGCGTATATAGAAAAATAATCCAAATGTATGTAAAAAATAAATATTATTTATTTAAATATTTGTTATGAAATATCATGTGTCACGTGATGTCGGCCATCTTAAGTTTACAACAATTAAAGATCAAAAATCCCCATTCCAGGCACCATGTATGACCATGAAAAACCACGTGACTACCGATCTATGTAAACTATAAATCTATGGTTGTAGTTCTATAGATACTTAGTCTTGAAAGTTAATGGGGGCTCATTTAGTCGCATGTATCATGGGGCGTACGAAGTATGCCGTATGTTAAGGGTGGTCACAAAATAAAAAAATATTTATAGTTTTTATCCAATATAGATTTTAATTCTAAGAACAATACAATTTTCGGATTTTATTTTTATTTAGTTTTAGACATTGCGACCATCAAAGTTTTGTAAAAATGTTAAAATAAAATGTTTAGAAATAAATATTTCACATTTTACCTATTTTACCACATTCGACTCTATGATTGCGCATACATTATATCAAACACATCAAAGTGTCTTTCTGATTCGTCTTGAGCGAGACATGTGGATTTACACTAATTGAACGACAATTAATGCATTCATATAAATCTAAAAAAGATTTTAAAAATAAATATTATTCTTAAGAATATAAATTTATATTATTATTTTTTCTAAATTTAATAATAACATACGTTGAATATTACACGGACACAAATAATAAATTGGATGATTTAATGATTAGAGGTAAAGAGAAAAGTAGAAGTAATATTTATAAATATTTTGTGGAATCTAATAATATGAATGGTAGGAAGGAGGGAATTCCATAGGGTGTGACCGGAATTTTTAAAAGTTTTTGAATTTAGGGAAGTTTTACTAGAGTTATGTGAGATAAGTAGAGGAGAATTTTGGTAACGAAGAGAAGGTAATATTGTACGTTTTTTAATTTGATCAGAGATATAGCTAGGGATGAACAAATATATTATGGATTATAGAAAGTATACGTAATTTATATCTGAAGGAGAAGTGTAGCCGCATACGAGATGATTGATGTGATGTTGTAGTATAGTGATCCAGTCGTATTATATAGTAAGTAGTATGTATTGAGGAACGGATAATCCGATTTACTGGAGCAGTAGCTTTAGCAGGAAGTAAATTTAGTAGGGAAGAATATTAGTTTTATTAAATGTTATTAAGGTTTCTGGAAAGTTATTACTATTTAAGGTAGATAATATTGTGTCAGTAATACGGAGAATATCTGTTTGGTCGAATTACCCTTACGAAAATCGCTTTGAAATTGGTCGAAAAGATTATTTTTATTTATATGGGCGATGAGTATTTTGGAAACAATTGTTTCTAATATTTTACTTAATAAGGGTAGGTGGCAAATCGCCCGGGCGATAATTGATAAGTGAGTTTAGGTCGAGGTTTTGTTTTTTTATAGAATAGAAGATATTATGGCTGTCTTGAGGCAGGGTGAAACCTTACCAGAGTTTAGTGAGTTTGAAATTATAATATTACATTACTTTAAGACCCTGAGTTAACTTTAAATAATATATATATTCTATTTTTAAAATGTATGAATAATTTAATTTTTATATATATATTACTAACTTTAATCAGTACATGATATTGCATTAACACTCATCAAATAAACTTGATTGCAGGTATCCAATTCTATATAATTTAAATAATATTAATAAATATATATATAATATAGTTACTGATAGTTTGAGCTACATATATACACAAATAGTTAGTATCTAATTAATTATGATAATAAATATTATAAACAATTAAATAGCGATATAAAATGAACCAAATACAATATGCTGAGTATATGAATGACCGGCATAGATCTAAATACTATTTAACTATAGTAATGTAGGTGTTGGTGGGTGCGATATGTATTTTTGAATACGTAATTAAGGAGGTATCCCAATGGCTATCTTGTTGAATTTACATGTGTAGAGATAAGGGAAGTACTGCCTCTGTATTTGAATGTTTTTAAACAAGTGTTATCTAAATATTAATTTATATATATATATGTATTATATTTTTATATATTAGATAATTATTAATTTACCAAAATAAAATACATTAATATACGTATGTATATTATATATCAATATATTTTAAATGATATAGAAACTAATATAAGTTAAAATACAACTATTTAGTTTTAATTCGATATTATCAAAATGTAATGAGTTTTATGAATTGTATTATAATATCAATATTATAAATATAACTCATTTTTATTATTATAATTCTAAATATCTTTTTAATAAATCAAAAATATGAAATTTATATTAAAATATATATAAAATAAAAACATATATATACAAAAATAATGTGTACTCATAAAAAAACTGTAATCTATATTATAGATTATAATAATCACTATACAATAACAAATTTTACTATCTAACTATATTAATTAAAACACTTAGTAATTTACATACCACATTCAAATTTATTATCTCTTTAATGTAAAATATTTATATAATATTATATAATATTATATTTATTAAACAAATCCGATTAATCCTTTTAAATTACATGAAATAATAATATATCTAATTATTAAAATTATATATACGTGTATATATATATATATATAATCATATATTAATATATATTTTACTTATTTTGATATATATATATATATATATATATATTTACTATAATATGTATCCTATTCATATTACATAATTATTATATTTGCATATAATAAATATAGATATAACATGTAATTTAATTACATAATATTTGTATATAGTGAATGTATAATTTGTGAAAATGAAATTAAAAACGGGATGTTACATCAGCTTCTAAATCGAAACATGTCTTGTTTTAATGTAAATATTAAATATAAGTTATGCTTATTAAATGAATTATGTATTACTTTAATATTATATGATAAAGATGTGTTAAATACACCTACTAATTTTGAGAATATTAAAAAGGTAATACATATATATATATATATATATATATATATAAACGTGATTAAATGTATATGATTAGTTATACTGTATACGAGTATATGATATTTTAATTTTAAAAATATCGTTATTGGTGCGTGAATATATATATATATATATATATATATATATATATATATATGTGTGTGTGTAATAAAGTGAAATTCGTTATATAACTTTATTACAGCAAAGACCTGAATAACAACATAAATAATAATAATATAGTAATAATAATAATAACGATAATGACAATATGTACCAATCCGGTGAGATGCAGAACCGAAAGTATATAGATCTAGATGCAATCAACCGAGCATGAAGCCTACAACAATTTATGCATGCATATATAACGATATTACGTAATGACTGAATTAAATTTAATTCAATTCGAAATTAATGTATATTACATTAATCGATATATCTGCAGACTTCACTTTATAACATATATATATATATATTTATATATACATATTTTTTCGGGCCTATATTGTTCATTATTTATATTCTTCGTATTAATCAATTTTTCACAAATATCCGAAATATGAAATAATGGAGAAGTTAATAAACAAATATATTTGTTTTTGCGAGAACTTTTCCAATCATCATATTCTAGATAAGTTAGATTCTCATGAGTAAAAAAATGTAAATATAAATAAATAAGATGTAATGAATAAAAATATGTATCAATAAGTCAAATTAAATATAAATTATGTAAAGAATAAATAATATGTATCAATAAATCAAGTGTAAAAATAAAGGATGTAAAGTCATATAAACAAAATCACAGAAACGATTTGGATTCCGAATGCCGAACTATAAAAGGAATAGAATAGCAAAAAAATAAAAACTAAAACAAGCAATATGAAGGTTTAATAAATAATACCAGTAAACAAAAATAAAATTAGATAATCAATTGTTTAATTGATTTTCATATGTTGATAAAAGATGCTTTTTTAATATTTTTTAAAGTTTTTTATATACATTTTTGTGAATAATAATTTATTTAGACATAAATTATTCCATGATTTAGGGCCTTTAAATGATAATGATTTACGATGACGGCTTGATTTTATATAAGGTAATTTGAAATTATGAAAAGTATTTTTGTATACATTGTTATATATTGGAAATAATAATAATATTCTGCTTGGGCATTTCTTTAAATGTATATTTTGCATGAATAAAATATTTTTATAAGTTATTAAATCTTTAAATTTTAATATATTAGAACATACAAATACATTGTTAGTATTAGTAAATATAAAAATATCATTTACAATTTTAAAGATATTTTTATTTACAATTCGAACAGCCTTTTTTTGTAGAGTTGAAATACATTGAAGGTTAATATTAAAATTATTTCCCCAAATTTCTAAACAATACATGATATGAGGCAAAAACAAAGAATTGTAAAGCAGCTTTAAAATATATATTGGTAAATAGCTCAGCTTTCTTAATATATATATATATATATATATAACATGTGATAATTTCAATTGTATTTTTCTTATGTGTTCTTTAAAATTTAAATTATTATCTAAAATAACTCCAAGAAAAGTATAACTTGATACTAAGCATATTACAGTTGAATTAATTGATATACTATTAATAATATTTGCATCTTTATAAGGTAGCACTTTTGTTTTATCAATATTTAATATTAATCTATTATTAGTGAACCATTCATGTAAATTTAAAATAACTACATTTAAACTTTTGCATAGAGTCTTATTACTTGGTTCATTAATGCTAACCAATGTATCGTCAGCAAAAAGTATAAGATTAAAATTTATATTTAAATTAAGTAAGGCCATATGAATATCATTTATATATAAAATAAATAGTAAGGGGCACAAAATGGATCCCTGAGGCATACCACTACATTGATGATACTTCTTCCAGAAAGTTCGTTATATATTCTAGTTGATAATATTCGATCGTGTAGATAGCTTTCAATTAAACGATTAGTACTGCCCCTAAAACCATGATAAACCCTAATAACCATTTTAATTTGTTTAATAGAATCTTATGATCTACAAGATCGAATGCTTTTTTTAGATCTACAAATAATGAGGCTAATTTATTATTTCTTTCTAACTTTGATTCAATAAAATTATAGTGATCATAGAGTGCATGAAGTTGAAGAATTTCTAATAAAATCATATTGTTTAGCATATAATAAATTATGTTTGTCAATAAAATGTAGAAATCTATTAGAAATTATTTTCTCTATAATCTTTGAAAATTGAGATAATAAGGCAATCGGTCTATAGTTATTTATATCATCTGGTTTTCCTTTCTTATAAAAGGAGGTTATTATTGATATTGTCTGTTATCTGGAATAGTAGAGTCACAAATTATTAAGTTTAAATGTAAGTAAGTGGATATAAAATAAAATTTTAAACAATTTTGATTATATTCATGTACATTTTACTAAAATATAATGAAGATTTAGATTTACAATCCCCAATAGCAATCAAAATATCATTAGCAGAAATATGTGAAAAATAAAATGTATTTTTTTGAGGATTTTTTAAATATCTCTCGTGGGTTGATCTATTTCCACTATTAACTATTGGCAAATACGTATCTTATAGATCAGTAGCTATTGAACTAAAAATCGTATTGAATGCATTTATTCTTTCACACTTACTAAATATATTATTACCATAACATATATCATCAGGAATGGTATTATATTTGTTATGATCAGTTAATTTCTTAATTTTAACCCACATATCTGTACAATTATTGTTACAAAAAAATTGCTTGTTAGCTGCATTCTTTTGTCTACTTATTATGGAATTTACATTGTTTCTATATCTCTTATATCTATCAATGCTAACTGTATTTTTCAAAGTTAGAGAATCTAAATATAATTTTTTTTTTTAATAGCATTTTTGATTTTATTATTAATCAATATAAATCTGTTATTATTATTATTTTTTTTTTTATTATTCGTATGAGAAATAAATGGATAATTTGTATCATATAGATTCTGAAAGTGTCTAGAAATATATTAAATGCTTTATTACCATCACTGTTTCTTTTCATTGTAGACCAATCATATGCAGCTAGATCAATAGTAAAATTAATAATATTTTGTGCGGAAAAATTTCTTTTTAATAAATAATTAGTTTTAATGAACGGATTTGATGAATAATTAGAAGAAAAATTAAAAAATAAAAGTAAATGATCAGATATATCTGCTGAAAGAGTACCAGATACAGATTCCAGAACAAATAAATAATTAATAACAAAATTATCAATTTGAGTGGATATTGTGTTAGTAATTCGCGTTGGTATATCAATAAGTGTACTAATTAATCCTAATTGATTTAAAATATTAAAAAATGCATGAGAATCTAACTTATCTAGTAAATTTAAATTAAAATCACCACAAAAGATTAAATTAGAAAAATTAAAATTAGAAAGATGTTTATAAATAAAATCATAAAATATTTGTTAATTATAATTTTGTCTATATAGTAAACAAATATGTATTTAATTATAATAAACATTATGAAATGAAGTTTAAAAGTCAAAATATCAATATCATCAGGTATTTGATAAGTTAAATCTTCGACAATAGAAGCCTCCAAATGTTTATCAACTAATGCTAATACTCCACCACCTCGCTTCTTTTTCTTACATAAACAATTTAACTGAAATACATTATATGTAGGAAAATAAATTGAAGGGTTATCATGACTCATTAGCCAAGTTTCAGTTACAAGTATTATATTGAATTTATTTTTTATACAGCTAAGATATTCAGTAAGAAGGTTAATATTTTTATTAAAACTACATATATGTAAAAGAAATATTGATATATCTCCACTTTTATCCCCAACATTTGAATTATAAGAATCAATGGATAATAACTTATAATTAATCACTATATGTTCAGTAAAAGAATGTAAACATATAAAAATGTATATAAATATAAAATAAATTGATTAATAAATGTAAAAAATATATGGATTAAAATATATACAAAAAAATATAACTAAAATAATTTTGCAATAAAATATGAACCTATAGATTTAAATTCTATTTATTAATATAATTTAAATTCTATTTATTATATATACGTTATTTCATAGATCTAGTGATTCTGATCTGATTCAAATGTATATGTTTAATTGTTTTACTGATCTAACTGAATGGTTCTCTCATAACTCTCTCTCTCTCTCCTTAAATATGACTAAAAACGATACTATAATATTTGCTAGACCTAGTTATCCTCTATCAATCACTCATCCGTTTTTACTATCTCTTCCAATTTATGAATCTATAAATACCCTCTGTTTCACTATAACTTCTCACCTGTACTACTCTCCACATATTAATAACATGATTCGCGCTGCCAACTATTTTCTATATAATATTGGAAAATATCGTTATAAGCTTACCTTGCCATGACTAAATGTTTAATTTACTCGCTAGTATTCAGCAGACTTATATATTAATGTTCATTATTACTTGTGTCGCTTGTACCATTCGGCCCCTTTTGTCGAATTAGCCAGAGATCATTCAACATAGTGGTCTGGAAGTTTCTTAATCCTTTGACACCGTCATAAAGGAGCTATAGTATATGTATAGGAACTATTATTATTTGTATATAAATGGGTTAAAGATGGGGTTTAATTGGTTTTCGTGGATATATCATTTGGAATTATAGTATAGTTTATAGTATTGGAAATTAGTAATTTTAAATTCGGGGTCTATTACGATTTTGTTAGTTATATGTTGTGGAATATGTAATAATTGGTATCTTGCTCTGCGGAGGGTCTTGCCGTTGGGTATCAGTAAATCGTATAAGTCAGGCTCATCTCGTACATGTTAAACTATAACTCTTTCCCAAGAATCAGAAGTTCGGGTATACATGGATTTATTTATTATAAGTTTAGAATGTATAATATTCCTTCCTATCATTAGTTGTTCTGATTGTCTAAAGGTCAGTTCAAGTCAGTTCTTTAATATATATTCATTTTGTTGTGGCGTTTGGTTCACGAGGGACCGTAAAGGACTAGGTGTTTAATCGTTCACATGTGTCATGCGTATGCAAAGCAGGAATTGATTTATATCTTTGCTCTTCTTGAGTATCTGCTTGATTGCTTGAACGTGAAGTTCGATGTACCCATTGTATTGGGGGTAATGCGGGCTGGAGGTTGTGTGCTGAAATTCACAATCAATGGCGAATTTTCTGAAGAACTCTTGAAAACTGAATCGTAGTCCATTATCAGTATATAATTTCTAAATTGGCATTCCAAATATGGAAAACGATTCCTTCAGCTTGTTTATGATTTATCTACCTGCAGTTGAAATAAATCTGAAGCTAAATGTTGTCATGGTTAGGTAGAGTTTTTTTATCTAGGTATATAAGGTACACAATGTATTGGATGCGTAAGTTTGACAGATATTGCAGTTATTGACTATATTAGTAAGTTATTATCGCATTCCTGGCAAATTGAAATTTTCGAAGGCTTTAACAACATTTTTAGGAAATCTTGGTGAGCACCATGAAGGTAGCGGATTATAAATGGTCTACAGTTAGTGGGAACCATTATTGATATACCCTTTTATGTATCCTTTATGTTTATCATCGCATGTTAATCGTCTCTGTATATAGCTAATATTTGCGTAGAATATATGGTAGTTGTCATTTAAATTGTGGCCACGCTTCGTGTATGGTATTCCGTAATTATTTCTAGGTACATTCATGTTGGTCACCGTTATGTAGTATGTAATCTGTATTGGGGAGAAAGTTTATGAGGTTAATGTATATTGGTTCGGGGTATCTAGTATTGAGTGAGTACTACGGTATATACGGTAAAATGAGTCAGCTAGTATTAATTGTTTACCTAGTTTGTATGTTACAATTAGTCGGTAGGTTTGTAAACGTAACAGTAATCGTTATAGTCTTGAAGGATCAGAAGCTATGTGTTTAAGTGTAATCATTTCAAGAGGTTTATGGTCCTTCTCGACTGTGAATTCCTTTCCATAAATGAAGTGTTGGAAACGTTCACATCTAAACACAATCGCTAGAAAATCACGCTCTATGTTTGCATATATTCGTTCTGCTTCCGTTAGCGTTCTGGAAGCGAAATGGACAGGTCTTGAGTTTTGTAGGAGGATGGCACCAATTCCTGTACCAGAAGATTCCACTTGGATTGTGGTAGGGAGGCTGGTATCGAAATATCTGAGTGTCATGTCACGGCATATCTATTTTTAATGTTTTCGAAAGATTTTGTATGTGATTTTGACCAGCTAAAATCAACGTTTTTGTGGATGAGTTATCTTAATGGCGCTAGTAGATTACTGATTAGAGGTACAGAAGGGGACATTTATATGTATTATTTAATGTGACATATATATTATAGGGTAGCAAATTAGTTTGAGCTCCTGTATCTACTTTACCTTTTATTACAATATATTCATTATGAATATATAATATGTAAAAACCACACCACGGGTATCCTCAGATGATACCCGTGTTCCCGTAGATATGGCGTATGTTGTCTTCGCGTTATGTCGTTGATATCTGCATACCGACAACAATTGGTTCTTCTTGCCGCATGCGTAGCATAGGTCTCCAAGGGCAGAGCAGATGTCATGCGTTAGTCCACAGTAAACATACGGGGAAAATGTAGTCATCTTGATGTCATAGACTTTATTGCAATCAGCAGTAATACGATATGATTTTCTGTCCAACATGATATTATCATAGGATTGACACATTGCGATTCAATCTTTTTGCGATTTAATCTACACAGTTATTAACTTTTCAAGATTACAAGATTTTAATAGTTATATGATGTTTAAATTTGACTATTGTATAAGCTCATTAGATTAAGTTAGTAACTTATAAGAATAAGTTATTCATCAAAGTTATCGTACTTGAGTATTTGTGGTAATATTTCATCTAGACCCACAGTTTTGCAACCGAGTAGCCTATTATTTACATATTATAGTATTCGCTTGAGATGAATGAATAGAATGGATCTGTCAATATATTCCATTATGCGAAGTTAATATTTACTACTTTTGGGCATTTATTTTGTTGTTCGTCATCAAGAATATTTCTGAAATAATCGTACTATTTAACAATTCTTTCTGGTTTACGATTGGCCATCATAATTCCTCTTTCATGTTATTTCTTCCAGTAAGTGTGTTGATTAACTTTCAAATTTCAGAGTGTTTAATATTTAATCATTTAATTCAATAATTTTATTTCCTTTTCTAAATATTTATGTTTGATTATTGAATATTCATTTTTTACGCGAGGTCTTGATTTTGAAAATTTGTCGTTATTGTCATTGAATTAACATTAGTTTGCATGCAAAAGTCCACGTTTACTGTGTTGTACCTTGTAGCTTGAATGTTGATATATTATTGATTAATTTTATATTTACTTTATTTGAATAGGATCATCGTTATGGCTTATTTTAATTTGCTTCTATGAAATTTTCATATATATGCGATACAATTCCTATAATCTAGATATTATTCAATTAATTTGATTGTATAATTTAACCCTAGTTCTGTATAATTTCCTTACTTGTTGGTATTTTCCAATTTTCCAATAGTATTGAATTATTAATTTTTATTATATGGATTTTTATACTAAGCGTATATTATTCTATGATATTATATTATGCCAATAAAGTTACTTTATATTACAAAATAATAACATAATAAATATATCCTAATATTTTGTTCTTAAAAAATAATACTACTCATGTTATACAAGCTATATACAAACATATAAATATAAAGCAATGTATACTTAATTTGTTGATTCGAGTAAACTTTAAATAATTTTTAACAATATTTTATAATTAGTAAATAACATAAATAAGGAAATAGAGGAACTTCTCGTGAAATATTAAAACATTTGATATAATATAACACTATAGTTTAACTATAGTTAAGTAAAAATATCTGAGTCAGATATAATATAATATAGTATTAGTGTACCTATTTAATTTATGATATGATTTTAAATGCATCAATTATATATGATATTTTTGTATCAATTAATAATATTTTTTAATGTATTTAATATATTTATTATATAGATTAAAGTAATAAGAAAATGCAAAGAAAATGATAAATTAACTGATTTTTCAAATGAACTATCTGGTAATATATAGGCAAACACACACACAGAAATATATATATATATATATATATATATATATATATATATATATATATATATATTATATATATATATATATATATATATATATATATATATATATAATTAGTCAATATATTATAATGTTAAATATTAATTAATATTTATATTAATTAATTTAATATAAAATTAATAACATATATATATATATATATATATATATATATAAATTAATAAAATAAAAATGGTGAAATTCATTATTATATTAGTAATAATAATTATTTTAAATAGTATAGATAAATTAATTTATGCTAAAAAATATAAATTTATATGTATCACATAACTATATAATATATTTGTTAATATAAAATAAATAATAATATAATACAAAATATTAAATAATAATATTACATACAATTAAATATTAATATATAAAATTGTGTTTTTTTTTAAATTTAGATAAATTAATATATACAATATAAATCTTAATGTATGTAATAGAATATATTCTATTATATATATATATATATATATATATATATATATATATATATATATCAATAATTACAACAATATCAAAACATTTAATAGAAGTATAATATAATTATTCAGATTTTATAACATAATTGTTGTTATAGTTTATCAATATATACTTGCCATATTATTTATATTTAATGATAATAATATTTATAATAATAATCTAATTATATATATTTAAAAAATAACCCTAAATATTAATAATGTTAAATAATATATGTTAATATTATTTTAATCGATGTATTCCCAATATATATATATATATTTGTAATAAATAATATATATATATATATATGATATGTATATTATTTTATAGTTATTATCATAAAAAGTTATTTTAAATTAAAACTATTTTATAGAATTTAATTTTTCTTTATATAAATGATATATTATCTATTTATCATATATCTATACCTAATTTATTATATACATACCATTTTTATTTCATTTTCATTATTATTTAAATATATTAATAACAAATACAGAATATAATTTTTTTTTTACAAAATAATTACATGTTATTAAGATGATTGCAAACATGTTAAATAAAATATATAATAACATAAATTATAGAATATATTAGTATATTATTATATAAATTCGCGTACACACTGAAAGTTTTCACGATTTTTTTATAACATTTTATTATCAAAAATCGTATGATTCTCACGATGTTATGAAATAGAACAGGCTGAATTTATTCTTTGAAAAATGTTGATATAAGTAAGATTTTATAGTTTTATATATATAGTCCAATCAAATACCTGAGCTGCAATTGTCTATGCCAATCAGGTTTGATTACATTTACGATTCTATTTTATTTATATTTATTTTAATTATTTATTATTTATTTTTAATAATATATTTATATCGATTATATATGGCTCAATATTTAAAGATTTAAAAAAGTTATCAATGGAAAACATTGGACATTGTATCTGATTTATTTTTATCTGTAATATCCAATTATTACGTAAATATTGAGATTATTTACATTACATTACGAAATATTTTTATAATTATATATGACATAATTACTACGCTAATGATTATTTAACTAATTTAATAAATGTGATAATACGGATTATGTAATATTATAATATCCAATAAATATATTATTACATGTTAAGACGATTAGTTAGTATATAATATATTGCATTACTATATTACATATAATTATTTTTAAATAATTATTATAATTATTATTACTGAATTATTCTTATAATAATTATGCGAATTGAGTCATTTATTCAGATACAATTATTCTTGTAATATTATATTATATATACAAATATAATAATGAAATACATTTTATAATTATATTATATATACAAGGATAATACATTTTTAAATATTACATACATATATCACAAACTTAGGATAAATAATTCGCCTTGCTGACGATATTTATATATATATATATATATATATTAGTTTAACTACAAATACATTTTAAATAATTTTAAATTCATTAATTTTGTAATTTATCTATAATATAATTCATCATTGAGTAACATATTTTTTACTATTTTCTTGAACAAATTTTCATTTTGTATATTTTGTATATTTGTTGGAAGTAAGTTCCAAAGTTTTGGACCTTTTATCAGTAAACTATTTATTGTTCTTGTTGATTTTGAAATTGGTATAGTATACGTTTTTTTTGTTCGTAGAGTATATTTATTATTTTTGTGTGTGTGTATTTTAGTTAAATTTGTTGGTAATTGATTATAATATTGTTTATGCATATATATTAGTGTATTATAATATGTTAGCTTATCTAATCTAAGTATTTTATTTTATGTGAATAATTCTTTTGTATGATCTCGAAATTTTCTTTTATTTATTATTCTTAAGGTTTTTTTTTGAATAATTGTTGTATTTAGGGTATTATTTGAGAATGTATTTCCCCAAAGTATATTTCCATAGTTTAAGTATGGTAGGAAAATACTATTATATATAATTATCAATGAATTTGTTTTAATGAATTTGCTCAATTTTGAGATTAAAAATTGAATTTGAGAGAGTTTGTTATTTAATTTAATAATATTATTTTTAAAATCTAGTTTGCTATCAAGAACTATACCAAGATATTTATAATTATATACGTTATTTATTAATGTATCATTTAATGAAATAATATTGTTTGGATATTTATTTGAGTTGAAATTTATCATTTCTGTTTTACTAATATTGAGTTTTAACTTATTATATTTATACCATTTTTCTATTTTTATTAAGGTGTTTTTAATTAAATTTGTTAGTTCTATATTATTATCAGCTGTAAAAGTGATAGCAGT
Organism: Osedax fenrisi; assembly: GCA_964019155.1. Lineage (NCBI taxonomy): Eukaryota > Metazoa > Annelida > Polychaeta > Sabellida > Siboglinidae > Osedax > Osedax fenrisi. The sequence continues at coordinate 44,951,995 of OZ025243.1, forward strand.
ATCATCTGCATATACTGTAAATTTTACATTATTATCTTCTAAATATAATGGTAGATCATTGACATAAATTATGAATAGTAAAGGGCCTAGTATGGAGCATTGGGGTACACCGATATCATAAGTTATAATATCAGATTCTGTAATGTTAACTTTAACTAGTTGAGTTCTATTATGTAAATAGTTTTTTATCAGTTTAAGAGGAATCCCTCTAATTCCATATTTATTTAATTTGCTAATTATAATAGAATGATCAATAGTATCAAAGGCTTTACTTAAATCTAAAAATAATGTATTTATTGCTTTATTTTCTTTTTTATTTTCCATTATATGGTTGTAAATATCTAGTGTAGCTTGAGTGGTATTATGTTTTTTAAGGAAACCATATTGAGTAGTATTAATTATGTTATTATTTTGTATGAATTGCATTAGTCTATTATATATTATTTTTTCTAGTATTTTCGATAGTTGACTTAAAATTGATATTGGTCTATAGTTAGATATAATATTGATATTTTTTTTTTATGAATTGGTTTAATGGAGGATAGTTTCATTTTTAAGGGAAAAGTTCCTGACGATAAACATAGATTAAAAATATGGCTTAATGGAAGGTCAATGTAATCTTTTGAAATTTTTAACAATTTCATGTTTAGATAATCAGTGTCTAGAGAAGTCTTTGATTTATTATTTTGTATAATAGAATTTATCTCATGTGTTGATGTGGGATGAAGATATATTGATTTAGATATTGGTGTAATGTAAATTGGGTTGATGTTATTTATGGGAGAGGTGAATTGATTATTTATGGATTGACTTGTATTTATAAAATAAGAGTTAAATGCATTTGCTATTTGTTTATCATTATTGAATTTATTTTCGAATTCATCTATTATATAATTTGGAGATTGTTTGATTTGCTGTTTATTTATGAGGTTATTTATTAAATTCCAATTTTCTTTAGTAGATATACTATTTTTTATTTTACTATCTATATATGATTGCTTTGCTTTTTTAATATTTAAGGTTAATTGATTTCTTAATTGTTTGTAGTTATATAGTTGATTTCATTTTTATTATCTAAGTAAATTTTATATAGTTTATACTTTTTATTAATGTCTCTTTTTATTTTATTTGTTATCCAATTTTTTGAAAGAATATTTGAAGATATTTTATTTGTAAGTAGTGGGATAAATTGGTTAATTATTGATGTATATATGGTATGAAATTTGTTGTATGAGTTTTCAGCATCATTGTCTTCGAGGACAGAATCCCAATTCGTATTTTTCAGTGCATTAACAAGTCTTTTAGTAATATTTATTGTTATTTTCCTTGTTTTAATTTCATTTGAGTTATTTCGTATTTTGGTTTTTATTTTAATTATTGTATATATTGGGAGGTGGTCTGTCAAGTCTTCTAAGAGTATTCCACTATTATAAATATTTGTTGTGTTTATATTAGTGTAAATTTGATCTATAGTTGAAGTGTTACTTTTATTGAATTGGGGTCTAGTGTTTTGAAGAATTTGAGGCGTTAGTCCTAATTGATATATTAAAATGTTTAATTGAGATGGTTTGGGATCATTTGTTATGATATTAAAATCACCCATAATTATTAAATCGTGTGAAATATATTTATGAAATTTACTATATAACATATTTATAAGATCTGCAGTTTTATTGAAAGGGCTATTATAAAGGCATGAAATTATTATTTTTTTATTTTTTTTAAGTTTAATTTCTATTGTAAGTGTTTCTAAATAATCTTTTATATTAAAAGTAAGGTATTTTATAAGTTCATATTGAATATCTTTTATAACATATATTGATACACCACCACCTCTACATTTATTTTGTTTCTGTCTATAGTTTGTTTGATATGTGTAGTTTGTTATATTATTATTGAAGTCATTATTACTATTTAACCAGGTTTCAGATAAACATATAATATGAGGTTTAATTATTAAAGTATCTATAAATTCTCTTAATTTATCCAGGTTTTTAGTAAGACTTCTAATATTTATGTGTATAATTATCAGATTATTTTTATTTATTATTAATTCTTTTGTTATACTATTAAATTGTTGTGTTGTTTTGTATTGGTTTGGTATCATATTATATTTAATCATCTCGTTTTTTTAGTTCAATTATTTTAAAAGTATCATTTCTATGCCGTACTACATATTTATTATTTATTGTTGATTTATTTTTAGCCTCGATAGATAGTTTTTTGATAGTCTCCAACTCAACCTTATTGTATTCTTTTGATATGCTTATATTTTTGAATTTTGAGTTTTTAATTTGTTTACATTTTGTATTATATTATTAATTTCTATTTCAGAGTTTAAAATAATTTTTAAGGGCCTGATAACATTATCATTTTCTTGGTATTTTCCTAATCTAAAATAGTTTTTTATATTATAATTTGTGTTGACTAGGTTTAAAATTTCTGTTATATTTTTTTTTTCTTCAAAATTTCTTGTTTCGTAATTAGAATCTATTGTTTGTTTAACATTATAGAGTATAATAGTTTTATTTCTTATTTCATTTAACTTTTTTTCATTTAGGGTTTTATTTATAGTCGTTGATAGATTTTTGTGAAGTATATTATTGAGGTTAATTTTAGTGATCTCAGCAAATGTTTTAAGATCAGATTTATCAGCTGCTTCATTTAGTTTTTTTATTATTTTTTCTTGATTTTCTATAACTATAGTCAATTTTTCATTATTTATAGTTAATCTGTCATTAATATAGTTAATTTTTCAATTAAGCATTTGAGATCAATTATTTCATCATTATGCTCATCTGTTACAGATATCGTTTGTTTTTTTTGACGAGCCATTTGAAGCTTTATATCAATTAAATTCTAAATATCACTAATATATATGTTGTTAAAATATATTTACTTAATTAATTTATTGAATAAATAATAAGAGTTTCTCTAAATTTAAAGGATGCTTTTTATATAATATATGTCACACTAATTTATTATGAAGTACATAGGGTTTAAATTAGGTATATTATATACTGTATTTATTATATCAAATATACAAATATATAGCAATTAAATTATATTACTACATTTTATATTACAACAAATTAAATATTATAGAAATAACATAGTATAATAATAATAATAAAATATGCAGTATTTAAATATTAAAAATACAATAGTAAAAATATACAATATAAGTATATTTAATAAATACAATTTATATATATATAAATGTATTAATGCAATATATATATGTTTTAATTTTATGATATTTAACAATACTAGGAATTTCAAAAAATATCTTTTATGGCTTTTTTATTGCATTTTCAATTATAATTTAAAAATAATAATAAAAATACATAAAATGTATATACCTAAATTTATTTATACAATATAATAATAATAAAGAGTTGGTAAATAAGATTAATATGATATTAATACAATATATTATTTAAATATAAATAGAGGATAAATAATCTATGAATAATAATAATCGATTAAAAGAGTAAATATAGTAGTTGTTGTTATTAAATATGTAAACAGTAAGTGAACAATATCTGTGTATTAATATATATTTGTTGTTGATTTTAATTTTGATAATCATAAAATCCATAAAATGTAAACAAATACTATATGTAAATATAACTAAATAAAAAAATGAATATAATTTCAAAACCAATGTAATATATTTAAATATTAGTAGATATTAATATTTGAACAATACTAATAATATAAATAACACACAATTAAATAAATACGCACCTATATTTATAATTATAATACAATTAAACGATATTTAAAATCTAATCTGTGAATAACACGTCTGTAATTTGGTTGCTATGTAAACAAAGTGATATTTATAATATAGCTATATTATATACTAGTATAGTTAGTATTATTCAGTATATACTATATAATATGTAATCTATATAAAATATAATTGTCTAATTTTAATATATAATTATTATAATCATATATATATATATTAATATACTTTTAATATTAACTACTATATACTTTATAGTTTACAATAAGGTATTGAATAGTATATTAAATATATATATGGATCTTATATAATATATAATATACTAGTATATATATGGATCATATGAATACATTTAATATCGGCAAACGAAATTTCGCAAGGATGTCGATTTTGAAATCAATATCCTTAGTATTAATCATAAATAATTACATTTATTTTACTTTATATTAATATATTTTAATAATCAGAAGGAATGCAAAAAAGAAACATCATATATTATTTAACTGTTAACTGTAACCAGTAATCTCGTGCGAAGTGATTTCATGAAAAGTGATTTCTTAAATTATAATATTTTTAAATATATTTATTTTGAATTATAATTCATATATTCATATATTACAATTGGGCACAAGTTTACAAATCGCGCGAAATTTATTCGCAAGCAATTGCTTCTCACGACATCACAAGAATCCCTTTTAACTCGTATATAATTATTTACTTATTTTATCAAATAATATACACCTAAATGTATATATATATATATATATATATATATATATGTATATATATATATATATATATATATATATATATATATATATATATATATATATATTAAAAGTGGGAGCTATCCGAAATTCTTGAGTGTTTTTAAGGGGAATAAGTTAAATAAATATGAATATATTGAAATATAAATATAAATTTAATATATATATATCCTATATTAGGATATTTATTTGAAAAAGAATAATAAAAAGTTAATTCATTGGTGAATTTCCAAACTTGGTTATTTTTACAAGAACATCCATTATCTGGCGATGCATTATTTTGTTAACTCATCATTCCAAAAATCAATATATAATTAGAAATTTCTAATGGATGTTGATAGTTCACTTTTTTACATATACATATATATATATATATATATATATATATATATTTATATATATATATATATATAGGATATATATATATATATATATATATACGTGTTTTAGGTTTAAATTCAAATAAGATAACATTAATTTAAAAATTATAAATACATATCACATCATCGTAAACAGTAAACTTCTTTCATTTTGTTTGGTGATTTAGTGCGAAGTGTAAAGCAATAAGCACGAAATCACATCAAACAATATAACTGGTATCCCACATTATATATATATATATATATATATATATATATATATATATATATATATATATATATATATATATATATATATTAATTTACATTATATAAATATAATATTATTTTCATATAATTATATATTTTGTATAACTACGAGCTTTTTAAAAATTAATAATCTACCAATCCATAATGTAATCAAGTATATGATAATATCATAAAACTTAGATTTATCTATATATATATATATATATATATATATATATATAATATATATATCTAGGAGATAAATAATCTGATGAAATAGACTGACCTCTACCGATACATTATTCTGCTAAGTTCTACTTTATTTGAATCCAAGATAGAATCTCCGGTGAGGATACTTTATAACTGAAATCTCAAAAACAATATACCAAAGATTAGTAATATACATATACACCTATATAATATAATAATATTACAGAACTCCAATCACTTATTAAACCTACGTCATGTCACACAGATTTTTTCCCACGCTGGCTATTGGACATACTATTTACATTCGTAATCCGATATCGAACAAGTGAATACTAGGAAAAACAGAATGTAAAGTGATGTGTATCGGAGCTATGCTATCACATATGAAGTCGATCCATCCTTAACATACCGAAACGGTATCAATAGATACCCTCACTTCGTTTATAGCGAAGTTTTATTAATAACCAGCCCTGTTCAATCGAACGTAATATGTTTATTACCCCTATATACTCCCATCCCTAACTTCATCTTGAGATCCAAACATATGCGTTAACCCATAGAACGCATAAACATCTAAACTATATTGAGAAATGGGATAGTATTTGTTATTAAATCACACTTCATATTATTATAATGCATTTTTTAATACCAGTCTCTGTCCATCACATCCTAGTTTGTTATGATTCCGAATTGTACTTTATACATTTTTATTTAAACTAAACTAAACTAAACTTATTTATATCTGAATTATCCTATTAAATCTATAATAGCATACAACCACATGCATCTTAGTATTCCTATCCAGTCGAATATAAACAGTAGATATAAACTACTAGAATATTAGTGAATCATATTAAATAAGTATACCTTGTTTTTATATATTTTTATATATTTTAATTGTTTAAATTATTCTTAAATAATATAATAAATATTATTTATAATAATTGAGTATATATATTATTGGTTTCTAATAACAGGTTGATAATATAGTATTAGTTACCATAATACATGATATTAATAATATATATTAGTATATTTATATTATTAGTTTCAATTAAAGTTAACAATATATAAATTATAAAATAGTTTAAACTATTATTACATATATATTTATGTTGATGACATATATTATAAATTTATCCATAGCTTATTTTTTTAAATAATTCTTTCCTCTTTGCTTTAATTCGCAATAAGACAAATAAGAAAAATATAAATAAAACATTGTATTTATATAACACTATCTAATCAAATACAATATTTATCTTAGTGTATTATACCATAAATATATAAATGTAATGTAATATCATATGACAATCTAAATATCACGTATTATAAATAAGTAATATAGTTATGGCTATAATAATATCATAGTAATGCAAAGAACATAATATATTATATAAACTGGTAGAGCTAGCTAGCTATGCATACTAGCATGATATTTCTTGTATTCATTTCAAAACCATGATAATTAAATCTAAGGATTTATACTATAAATGTCCCGTGTATGTTTATTTATTATATATTATATAATATCATGTAATTTCATATGACCATCTAAATAGCACGATCTCTAACGTAATATTGTCAAGTTACAAGATAACGCCATGGTAATGCAATGACTCATACTCACATACACTAGTATGAAATGCCCATATATGTATAATATATCATAGCTGTATAGATGTATAGGTAATATATAAATATATTGAAATGCCTGATGTGTAATTTAAAATCGCGATAATAAAATATTTGATAAAATCCTAATATATTTAGTGATACAGGCAATTTTCAACGTAAGATTTATATCGAAGGTAAAATACAAAATCTGTTGATAAAATCGTGAAATCATTCGGAGTACACGCGGCTTAAGAACACAGTTTATTATACAGAAGATAATAACATAAAAGTTATATTATTAAATTTATTAATATTATTAAATTTAAAAAATATAATTATAAGAAATAAAACATTTAAAACATAAGGATTTATTTTATCAAAGTAAATTTATAAATTAATTAGAATAATAAATTATTGTTATCATATGTAATATTTATATGATCTAATTAATAATAAATAATATTAAATGTTATCATAGTAAAATAGGTACAATAAGTAAAAACATATAATATATACAAATATATATATATATATATATATATAATTATATAAACATATCTTTTTAATATTCTGTTTACTAGAATAACATAATATATTATAATATTTAACCATATTTCTGAAATAATTGATATCCTAACATTTAAAAAAATAAATTATAGTTTTGTGAATTGGGGAAATTTAGATATTATAACTAAATTATATTATACGTATATTATACTTATTTACATATTAATTATTAAAATTAATATAATAAATTTAAATATAATCATTACATTCTATTATAAATATTTATAAAATAAAACTTCTATCACACATATTATATTACCTAATTTATATTATATATGAAATAATATAATACATAACAAATATAAGTTAATTATAATCATGAATAGAGTATACAAGTATTCTATACATACAATGTAATCATGTTAGGATTTGCAATAATGTAAATGTCCTACAACATATAATGAACAAGGGTATTTATATTATATTATAATTATATATTAATTTATATTTATATATTTGTATACATTATTAATAATATGTTAGAAATAATGTAGTAAATGTATAAACATAATGTGATATAGGAATATGTAAAGTTGCAAAATAGTGCATTTATTGTTATTGTTATTGTTATTTTTATTTGGTGGAGTCCTTTCATCCCATCCAGGAACTTAGGTGAAGTTATCACTTATAACAATAAATATATGGATCTAATGTCCCTTCGAAGCCGCTCTCATGTTAAGGCATCCATGGTTTTAACGAGAGCCGATCATTTATTTATACACAATTATATTAGATCACTTCTAAATAATATTTTAAGACCCATTTTATAAAATTAATTAATGGTCCGGATGAGGCTCGAACCCGTGTCCTACTGCTTGTGTGTCTGACGCGTTAGCCACTGAGCCACACAGGCAGTTAAACGTATATATATATATTTATATATATATATATATATATATATGTGTATATATTATATAGGAATGTGTTTATAATGTACATACATTATAGTAATATATTATTATTGTAAATATTATAAATAAGTAATAACATATGTTATAATTTAAAATATTAAATAAATTATTAAATACTAGACATATAGCGGAAATTATTAGAAGTTTGGGAATTCACTGAAAAATGGCATTTCTTAAATATAATATTTTATTTTATTTATAAACGAAAATAGCTATCTTATAAATTAAATTATATGTATATGCATTATTAAAATAATATAATGTATCAATATGTTCGTAATTATTTTACTTATGCTGACTCTTACAAAAAACCTAATAATTATGAAAATTAACCTCTATTATAATTATATTTTAATTTGTAATACAATATACATTTTATTTTCACTAACTAAATTTAAAAATATTATTTTTATTTTACTTTACTGTATTTTTTCTCTTCATAATTATCCTTTAAGAATACTAAGAGGTGTGACATTATTAACAAAATGACTTTATCATCGTTACGCTTCAACATATATTTTGGTCATGCATACATTATTATATTATATATATATATATATATATATATATATATATATAAATATATATATATATATATATATATATTATATTTATTTATTTATACTAACATATGTATTAATTATTTTAATATAATCTAGATAGTGGACAGAAATTATATTGCAGATTATGTGAAGTAATACATTATGATATTTCTGAATATGATTCGTGTTTAACTTCATATGATAATCGTTAGATTATTTATTTATATTATTGTTATTCAACAATATCATTATTAACCTTATAAATAACATTACAATTAAATATAATTTATTCGATACCTCGAGGCTAAGTGATATAAAGGTGATAACATGAACGTTCAATACATTCTTTTAATTGTTTGCAGTATTTTATTTTATCCTAATAAATTAAATATCGAAATTTATGCAAACGATATATATATATATATATATATATATATATATATGTTTAAATATATGTTTAATATATATATATATATATATATATATATATATATATATATATATATTTAAATATATGTATAATATATTTTTGTGTTAGTGTTATTATATATTTGGAAATCTTCATTATAATATATTTTACTATTTTATTATGTTAATTTTCCTATCTCTAAAATATAAACTTCTAGGACTTGGAGCATCCAAAATCATATATTCACATTTTTTAAAAATATTGTCTTTATTTTAAACTTAAATTATATATAAAGATAATTATAAATTAGCTTACAAAATAGTAATAGTATAGGTTTTAGTATTTTAATGAATATTTGGATATAAAATGTGATCGTAATTACATATGTGATTAGAATAAAATGAATATTCTCTAAGGATAGAAGTAATAGGATTTATTTAAAGGGAAAAGGTTAAATACTACCAAATATATTTGGGGTAAATGAAACCTATAGGGTATTATAAATGTATTATTGTATGCATAATATCAGTATCTTAAATACATAAATAATTAAATATCATATTATTCTAAGATACAGAAATATCGGAGAAAGGATACAAAAAATAGTGAATTGAATTGAATTTAATCGTTTATTTAAACACCAATATAGCGGGTGCCTTTTCTGGTGTATAAAAATAATGAAAAATAATTTAAAAAAAACGAATAGAAAATACAAAATAACAAAAATTAAAATTAAATTAACTTAGATATAAATATTAAATATAGCGTATACAAAAATAAATTAAGAAGTGTTTAAATAATGTTTTAGTTTCTTTCTAAAACAATATAAGGATTGGACCTTCCGTAAGTCAAACGGATGGACATTCCATATGCGAGGAACAGCGGAGGAGAATGCGCGATTAATAAATCCGTTAAATAAAATATTGCTCTCCAACAGAATTCCATCAGATGTTCGAACCTGTTTCAGTATGCAACGACGTTTCAGTTAATTATGTAGATAGTTAGACTTATCTAGGAATATAGATTTATGAGCTAAACAGAGTTAACGATGTTTTCATTGATTTCTAAATAATAGCCATTTAATATTATGTTGGGGTTCATCTGTTTTCAAATGTTCACTATGATTAATATTATAAATAAGGCGTATAGAAATGCTAATAATGCTATCAATCTTTATGACCTCTATATTCTTTAAGTCACTAAATAATTATTCGCAATAATCAATTCTTGATAATACTAGAGCATTAATAAGTAGCTTAGTAATACGCTTAGAGCAATAGTTTCTAATATGTCTAATCATACATATATGAAAGTTAGCAAATTTTGATATAGAACTAATGTGAGCATCAAAAGATAATATAGTATCGAAGATAACTCAAGATTAGGAACTAATGCAGAAGGATGTATAACCCTACCATCAATGATTACCGGTGGAAAATTAGTATATACCTAGATACATTTAGTACTTCGGTTTTAGAGGTATTTACTAGTAGATCGTTTCTAAGAAGCTATTAATGATTTCAGATGCACATTCCAGAAGTTCCAAGTTAGAGTTAAGCGAGTTAACAGGAATTTTAATTAGCTGTTTATAATCAGAATATATATGGTAGGTAATATTATGAAATTTACTAATAATATTAGATAGAGGACGCAAGTAAATGGAAAATAATAAAGGTCAGAGTACTGATCCCTGAGGAACTCCACATAGTATATCAATGGTAGGCGAAATATATTCAATCACTTTTACTGAGGAAGTTCGATCGTTATGAAATTAAGTTAACCATATATATATCTACTAATGTGTATATAAGATTTTCAATATGTAGGAAGATAGGAATTTATGGTTGATATGGTATTATAGGTTTTATCCTAAAATTAGTTAGTGAATTTATAGTCGAACATATTTGTTTTTTATGAATATTAGGTAACTATGGAATATATGAGTTGTTGATAGGGAAATAAGTTTACAAGATAGACTAAATTAAAAACGTAGTTTTATAATAGGTTTTTGATTTTATGTATATAACATTATGCATAGATTTAAACATAAGTGATTTATATGACTTTAGATGATTGATAAATATACGTATTTTTGAGGAGTTTGACATCAAATGTAAATACGTTAATATTTGATGTAGTGTACTTAAGGATAACGAGTTCTGATTTACAAAAAAGAAGGTTAGGATATATAGAAACGAGTTAATATTTTAGATTATATAAGTGAGGTTGACTTTAATATATGGGATATATGTAGGCTATTTACACGACTATAAAACGTTTAGAGTAGTATAATGAGATATTAATGTATTTGTATTTTAGGAAGTTTATATTTTTCTTAGTGTAAAGAGATATATATGTAATATATTTTAAATTCGAAAATTTAAAATTAATATTATAATGATGAAATTTATTAGTGATACGATACTGTATATATATACATATATATATATATATATATATATATATATATATATATATATATATATATATATATATATATATATATAAGTTTCATTATATTTATTTTTTTATAATATATATGTAAACAGGATGTCATAATATTATAACATTATTATTTATTTATTATTATTTCCTATAATTAAAGTTATCATGTTAATAAAGCAGTACTAGTCTCGATAAGAAACAATGCTTCTATAATTACCCTGACATTACCTAAATCTGATAATAATAATAATAATATTATTATTTATATATTTTAACTAATATATTATATTTATACATATCTACATTGTTTACTAATTATAATTCAGCTTGTATTATACTTGATTATATATTTTAACATTGTTTTTGTCTAAGAAATCAATAATCTGAGAATTTCGATCTCAGATTTAACTAATATAATCAATAGTATCAATAATTGATAATTTGACTGAGACTCTTGGTATTAAAGATAAAGTGATATTTGATTTGGAGAATAAAATTAATACTCTTGAACAATACTCTAAAATAAATAACTTAATAATTTCCGGACTTGAAGGATTCTTAGATTATAATAATCCCAGATTTGATTTTATTGAAATTGTGGATGTTAAATAATATAAAAAATTGAAAATATTGATATAGTTGCTATTCACAAATTTCTTTCTAAGGAAAAAAAATGTCTAAAATTATAGTAAAATTACCTTCTATCACCTTCATAAAATTACAAGAAAATAGGACAAAAAAGAATATTTAATTTAACTGAGTTTCCTTCTTCTGAATACATTTAATTTTGGTATATTATTTTCTTCTTTTTTTTTCTTCTTCTTTTTTGTATTTTTGTTTTTTTCTTTATGTTGTACAGTTTAGTTATTTAGTATATTTTTATGTTTTAATATATGGATTTTAATAATACGTATACACCTTTTGACTTTAATCAATCATCTATAAATTATAATAATACTTTATTAAATGATGTGGATCCTTTAATTTTAATTTAGATCTAACAATTGATTCTAAATATTATACTTCAGATTATTTTAATATACATCATAAATCAATTTGTCAACATGGGCTTAATGTAATTGGTATCAATGTTAGAAGTTAAAAAAAAAACTTTTATAAATTGTCTTTATTATTAATTTCTTTTTCAATTTATTTTGATAACTGAATTTTGGTTAAATGTTGATAATAATTTTGTATTTGATATTCCTGATTATAATACAGTATTATCTAGCCAGGTTCATAACTGAGGTGGAGGAGTTCTAATTTATGTTAATAAAAATATCTCATTTAATATACTATCTTTAATTTCTAATAAATTATTTGATAGTATTATTATTGAATTATTATTATATAATAATAAGAACATTATTTTTAGTTCCATATATAGAATTCCAAACATCGATAATGTTTTATATACTATGTTTTTCAATTTATTATTCCCAACTTTATTTAAATATGTTGATAAAAAAATAATTTGTGTGATTTCAATATTGATTTAAAAAATTATAATATTTGTAAAAATGTGAATATGAAAAATATTTTGAATGTGAAATATTTTTAGAAAAATTTCACGAGTTAGGATGTTTTCCTATGATAAATAGATCAACTAGAATTGATTTAAATAAAAATACTTTTATTATAATTGATAATTTTTTTACAAATCTTTATTGTGCAAATTTCTAGCATTATTATATATGATTTATCAGCTCATTTTCCAATTATATTATCATTAGATATAAATAAAATAGTCGATTAAATAGTATTAATAAATATAATACTAAACATAATTAATGATGATACTGTTTATTATTTTTCAAATTTATTAAATACTGTCAACTGGAATTTTTTTAAAACTGATAATTCGGAAACATCCTGGAATTTATTTATTGATTTTTGTATTCATCAATTTAATAATTATTGCCCTATATATGAAAATAGAAAATATAAAAAAAATATATTCCATGAATTACTAAATAAATTAAAAAAAATGTAGCATTAAATAAAAACGTTATAAAAATATAAATTAACTAATAATGAAAATTACTTACTCAAGTAAAAGTTGTTTAACAATTATTTAACTACTTTAATCCGTAATACTAAAAGAAAATATTATTTAGATAAACTTCAAAATACTCTGACATTAAAATATTTGGGATATTTTGAACAATGTGATGAATAAAAAAAACCTAACCCACTCCCTGATACATTTAAATCATGTGGAATTGAAATCACAGATCCATCTAAAATATCTAATGCAGTTAATATATTTTTTTAGAGATATTGGTATTGAATTAGATGCAAATATTAGTAAGGATAATGACAATGTTTACAAATATTTTTTAAAATCACCTAATATCAATAGTTTCTATATTACTCCATGTAATGAAAATGAGATTTTTAAAATGATATTAAATTTTAAATCTAAAACATCTATAGATAATTTTGGTATTTCAATGAAGTTATTAAAATGTATTGCGATTTATATAATAACTACTTTATCTTATTTAATTAATTTATCTCATGAAACTGGTATTGTACCAACTATATTGATAATTTTTAGAATAATTCCTTTATTTAAAAAGGGTGATACAAAATTATTTACTAATTACCGTCCAATTTCACTTACAAGTCAATTCTCAAAAATGTTAGAAAAATTATTTTATGTTCGTTTTTATTCGTTTATAAATAACTTTAATATTTTATCTAATAGTTAGTTTGGTTTTAGAACAAATTTAAATACTACTCATGCAATTTTTAATCTTCAAACTCAAATATGTAATAGCTTTAGAAATAATAAAATAGGTGCAGATATTTTTATTGATCTTAAAAAGGCATTTTATACTGTTAATGATGACATTTTATTTAGTAAACTAGAAAATATATGTATACGTGGAATTTCCTTAAAATGGATTAAAAGTTATTTTTCAAATAGATATCAGACTTTAACTTTAAAAACTATTTATATGACAAAATTAGAATTAAAATTGATGTTCCACAAGGAAGGTACTATTTTTTCTTATTTATATTAATGATTTAATATGTTCATCTTCAATATGCAATTTTACTATGTTTGCCGATGATACTACTTTGTATTTTGATGATTGTAATCAAGTATTTCTAGATACACTAATAAAATGGGAATTATATTAAGTATAAATTAAATATAAATAAATGATTTATTTCAAATAGACTTACTTTAAATATTAATAAAACCTGTTATATGTTATTATAGTCAATAATAAATTATCCCATATTAATATCTCAATAAATAATATCGATTTAACTGGAGAATAAAAATTTAGAAATTAAATCTATAATTAAATCTATTATTAAATCTATAGAATTTTTAGGTATAATAATTTATCAGAATTTAGATTGGAAAATACACATATTATATCTAAAAAATAAATTAAAAAAAATAATTTGGATAACTAATTTAATTTCGAAATTTATAAACCAAAAGGTCATATATATAATTCAATTTTTTGAACACATATTAATTATTGTATAATGTTATTAGGTAATACTTATAAGACTAACACATTATGCATCAATATTTTATAAAAAAAAGTATTATATATAATTATAAATTATCTATATTATACTAAGGATTTATTAAATTCAATAATATATTACCTTTCAACGACTTAGTAAAATATAATAATTGTGAATTCATGTTTAAAGTATATATATATATGTTCACCGTGAAATAATAATCAATAATTTTAGTAACAAATCTAATATTTATCCAATACGTGACATAAATAACTTCAATATTCCTTCATCAAAAATAAATATATGTGTACATTGTCTTATAATTATTGGTCCCTATTTATGGAATTCACTTATAAATTCAAAAAAATTAAAATGATCTCTTATTGTTATTGATTAAAATAATTTCAAATTTAATTTTTTCCGACTTAAATAAAATAAGTTTTATTGTTTTTACTTTTATTACTTTATGACATAATATAAAATTACAAAAACATATATTATTAATTATAAATTATCAGTATTAAAAAAATAAAAATAAAATTATATCATTTATCAGATTGATTAAAATAATTTAAAATTTTATTTTTTCCAATTTAAATAATATTAGTTTTATTATTTTATGACATTTATTACTTTCTGACATTATATAAAATCACAAACACATATATTATTAATTATTAAATATCAGTATTGAAAAAAAAATTTAAATATTGTCAGTATTATAATATGTTTCATTTTTATTATATCATTTTACATATATTTTATTTAATATATTTGTTTATTTTGTTCTATTGTTTATTTTAGTTTTTTTTATATTTAAATATTTGCTTTCTCCTATTTAGGTTCTCTATGTTTTATAAATTTGAATTTAAGAATTATAAATATAACAGGATAGAAAAAACTTAATATAATATAACATCATATGTTACAATATTACTAATTTATAATTTATTAAATATACTATTAAATAATTAATAATAATTAATTAATTATAAATTAAAAACTATACTATTATTTATTTATATGTTTGTGAACCTTATATATATATTATACCTTATTAGAATTAGGTATTAGTAGAGACGAATGTAAAGGATACTGTGCAACTATTACAACCCACAATGTTACATCAAAAACAATGGTATTATATAAT